>JAZGUH010000390.1:3600000-4013357 GCA_037893225.1 Hippasteria phrygiana | reverse complement strand
AACATAGTTTAAAAAGTAAAGGAGTTACAAACATGTCCAACAGATACCTCTAGTTTTGTTTATCAAGCTTTAAAACAAAGATCAACACTGAAAAAGAAAATTCCTTAGCCCTTTTCATTCCGTTTAGATCGTTACATCGTCCATCCCTCATATCAGTTAAAATGTTACATTATAAATTTTACATACACAAAGATTTAAAAAAGAAAAGGACTCGAAAGACAATAGGGAAAATATAGGTTTTCCCGGCCAACTTAGCAGATTTGGCAGCCAAATTGATGACCAATTATACCCATTTTCGCACAAAATTTGAATGCACGTTGAGATCAACATTTAATTAACTAAAAACATAATTCAATTTAATCATGCAATTTTAATAATGTGCATTCAAATTAAAACTGCACACCTGAAGCATTCAAATTCGCTGTGAGCTTCAGCCAGCCCCGTCACCAGCTCCAGGCATTAGGGGAGGGGGGGGGGGGGGGGGCACAGTGCCTGATAGGGGGGGGCCACATGCAAAAGAAAAAAACAACAATTTATGCTTTTTGGTTTGGGGGGGGGGGGCAATTAATCACCAGGGGTGCCCGCCCCCCCCCCCCCACCCCCCCCCCCCCCCCCCCCGGCATCCCCCCCCCCCCCCCTTGGTGACCGGGCCCTGGCTTCAGCTGCGTAGGTTTGGTCATTCGAATTCGCCATTAAAGGGACACATTGCTTTGGATTTTGCGATTTGGGCTATAAAACTGAAATGGATAGGCCTATGGTTGGGAATTAGAAGCTTTTTTTTAAGTAGAATATAAAGATTCACATAACTATCCCTTCAAATTGCGTGGTGTTTTTTTAATTTCGTGACAAATAACGGTCCGCCATTTGTAGAACCAAATTTTTTGACTCCACAAAATGGCGGACCGTGTTCATCAGTCGTATTTCCAGTCGCAGCTTATTGAAGTACGTTCTGTTGATCCATTTTGATGTACTGTGGCACGGCGCGCAGCATTGGCGATATGTGTCGCGAGGTAGAGAATGGTACCTGGCGATCATCTGATAGGTTTACAAGATAATACCTTGCTGGATATGGGGCAGCTTTTTTCACCCCGTGTATTTTGTAGGATCCTATATCCCTACACTCCTACAACAACTTTGTGCGGCGATAGCCTAAAGACTCTTACAGCGTATTTTGCGCATTATTTAGACGGTGGTATTTACTACTGGAAATAAGTCTATTTTCGCGGGTCAGATGTCAGGGGTCAGAGGCCAATGTTTTGTTTTGTAATCACTACTCACTAATTACAACATGTTGCATTATACGTGTTTTTTTTTGCATGAACAACTCTTATAAAGATATGGAACATTTCCAAAACGGCAACATTTCATGACATTTGAAGGCAATGTGTCCCTTTAATTTAAGCAAACATTTTTGAAAAGTAAGCAAATGAATTCGAAAGAGGTCCATGTTATTAATTTGTTTTTTTAAAATTAAATGAAGTGCCTAAATTTGTTTCCAATTTGAAATTACATTAGAACTGTTTCCCACAAGATTCCGCCACTTCTCTGACAGATTGAAGCACTAGGAACACCAATATGGCAGCTCGTGGGCGTTACATGAGAATTGAATTTCAAATGTAGACCTCGATCGTTTGATCGAAGCTTTCGATGGCAATGCCCAAGACTTTGTAAGGATAAAGAGTAAATTGAGAAAAAAAATCTAAAGAAATGTAAGAAAACCTATAGATCACAATTTAAAACGGAAGATAAAAGAGACAGAGATAAAGAATTAAGAACATCTATATGTGAACACGACAAAAAATTGCCTATATAGGTTACTTCGACTTTCATGTTCAATAAAATGTTCTCACCACTTGTTTTACATAATTATTTCTTTAGATAAAAAAAGACAGATAGCAGGTACTTTGAAATTAACAAACTATGGAGAATAAAAGTAATCAAAAGAAAATGTGAAAGGTGAAACAAATCAAAAGGCTTGTATCGTTCAGGGGCGGATCTAGCCTTTCATTTAGGGAGGGGTTGTACCCGCCTATACCGCAGTACATACAATGTACAGTGCATGGACCAAGCGGTATACCCACTGTAACAAGGACGCGGTTTAGCATTGCTTATCACAACTTTTCTCAGCAGCCCAAGGGGGGGGGGGGGGGGGTGTTCCTACCTCCATGCTTCAACTTAGGATGTATTAAACATGAAAGTGTTACTATCAGGTATAGAAACGATTGTGAACGCCTGAAATCTAATATACGAACTACGGGAACGGACAGTAGGGAGCTGTAATTCGCTTTAAATTGGCTACTAAGGTGGGGGGGGGGGGGGGGGGGGGGGGGGGGGGTATTTACCCACCAATATTTTCAGAGTGCCCTTAAAACAAAAGTTTTTTGTACACCAAAATTTCCGTCCCACAAAATAATCAAAACCCTGCCCTCTATATCTACGACATACCTGTTGGTGTTTAATGTCGCAAGCTAGTTTGGTTAAGTCCAATAACTTAATAACTTGAAAGTGGATTTTGTTCTCTTATAGGAACGGGGCCGTAAGTACACAATCGACGCAACTTAAAATAATTTCCTTCATGCTGCTGGCCCTAGTGTGCCCTTACTGGAAATTATAGTGACCCCTGTGCTGTGTTCGGCCCGCTGTGCCCCGATATATCGAGTGTCCTTTTTCACGTCTAACCCCCCCCCCCCCCCCATAACAATGACCTTGCTATGCCTATGAACAAAGCCTGTATAAGTACACAATCGCCGCAACTTTAAAATAATTTTCTTAGTGCTGATATGATGGCCCTAGTGTGTGCCCTCACTGGAAATTATAGTGCCCCCTGTTCCCCCACTGAAAAATGTTAGTGTCCCCACTGAAAAATGTTAGTGTCCCCACTGAAAAATATTAGTTTCCCCTGTGCTCTCACCAAACATTCTGGTTCCCCCTGTGCCCCCACTACAAATGCTGGTGCCCTCCTTGCCCCAGCTAGTTACGAATGCTGGTGCCCCGGGTCCTCACTTAAAATGATGTTACCATGCATGGACCCCCACTCATAATTATTGTGTCCCCAATGAAAATCCTTCGCAACATCACTGCACAATTTTCCCCCAAGTTGTTAAGATTACGTAGCTGCACCATTCTAAGCTGTACAAGCAATATCAATATATGCCCTTTCCAATCACTCCGGTCGAATCGTGTGGAGGGAGCTGGATTCAAGCACTCTCATCGCTCAAAATAATAAAAATTGTTGGCTCAGTGGAAGAGCAAGTGGCACATTATTGAAGTAAAGCAACGTTGATTGCAGGCAGTAATTGGATGGGAAACCACACCACGTATTGCTTGCATTAGCGTGTCTGGTAACATTGTTCTGGGAGGCCCGCCCTTCAAAAGGGCCACATCCTTCGGATAGGACGTTAAGCCGGCGGTTTCGTGTGCTCTTCGGGATCAGTGCACGTAAAAAGAACCCAGAGCACCTGTCGGTTTGAGCCCGGTGCTTCTGGTGCCCTCAGCACACATCCTGTAATTGGCGCTTGCGATGTTGAATAAAATAAAATAGAGTTGCTAAAAAGTACATGAATTGTTTTGTAACAGAAATGTTTACATCAAGTTTAATATTGGCAATTTAATGTTAATGAAAGCAAAATTACATTTAAATTAAATTGCATATCTTTCAAAACAAATCTTTTGATCAAGAAGTGGTTTATATTGAATGTTTGTTTTCACTTCTCACAGCCAATAGGCCATTCAGATCTTATACAGGGTGTCTAAAAAATTTACCCTCTCAAGTTTATAGCAGAATTCGAAGCATATTTATTTGTACTATTTTCTGTAAAATGTCCACTTTAAACAATAGGAAAATTATGTCCCCGCTCCCTTTTTGATCTGTAAAAAATCCCTGTCTTCCTCTCAGCATGGATATATCGAGTGCCCTTTTTTCACATCTACCCCCCCCCCCCCCCAATAAAAATGACCTTGCTACGCCTATGCAAGATGAATTTGAATGCTATTTTTGGCGAAATTGGCCGGGAAAACGTTTACATTAAAAATCTTATGAATTTGAAGGACCAATTGATGAAGATGGTTGCCAAACGAATAAGAAAAGAAAAGCATGTACACGTCATGACGTCATATGCACACCGACGTACGTCAATCGCTAGCTGCTTTAAATGCATCAACCGTCAAAAGATGTCAGAAAGTTATGTAAGAGGCGGAGTGCTACAAATAAAGTTTTGAATGCATCAACACGAAATAAAATGCCCCTAAACGAAAACGAACATTAGGAACAAAATCTTGGGGCTTAAAAACTGAAATTGAATGCCCAACAATAAAAAGGAAACCCTAATTTGATCAGATGTGCGAAAATCACGCGAATATTTAATGACCAATAATGATGATAATGATTTGAAAAATTCGCGAATTGGCCGGGAAGACCTATAAAATAATTCTACAGATTTCTATAGAAAACTGATAAAAAAAATCCAGTCAGATTGTTCTATATAATTATATGTTTCTATAGAAATTAGAGACATTATATTTTGTGGTTTTATATATGTACATGCTTTCAGCACAAAAAATTGATTCCATATAACTACTTTTAAAAATCCTCTTCTCAATCAAGTTTACTCACAAGACCAAGGCTCAGGATGTTCTCAATGATATGTCATTTTTAAAGTAGCAATTAATAAAGCATTTTAAATAAAGCATTTTCAATAAAGCATTTTCATTTGTTTTGTAAAGTATACGAATCTATCTCTCGTCATAAAATGGTTAGCAATGGAGGGAATAGGTCATAATTATCTTGGTAAACCGATCCTGAACACAACACAATTAAAAACAAGTCAGTTTAAAGTATGTTTGCCTTTCATTTTACAAAGATGTACATTATTTATATGAGCATGGTTCCATGATACATTTATGATAATACACTGTTGTATATTAGTTTGTGCTAAAAAATATAAAAACATTTACAAAAAGGTTTATAGAAAAGTGGTAACATTTCTACAGAATTCTATAAATGTTTATAGAAAAGTGGCCCATTCTTCGAAAGAATTCCAAGCCACAAAACCTATAGAGGACCTCTAAAGAAACTCTACACTGCCAAAACTGTGGTGTTAAATTAACACCATGTGGTGTTTATATTGGACCATTCGCCCAATATAAACACCACATGTGTTAGATTAACACCACAGTTTTTGCAGTGTATAAAACTTCTATATACTACAAATCAAAGATCCTACGCGGCGCTATACGATCTTTGCTACAAATCTATAGAAAAAATCTTATATAGAATTCTTTTCTTATAGAATTATATACAACTTTTTGTAAGGGAAGCACAATTCATGCAGTTTGTTCTCATGGCGCTGCATTCAAGATGGCCGCGGAATGTGAGACTCCCTCATGCATACACTGCAAAAACTGTGGTGTTAATCTAACACCATGTGGTGTTTATATTGGGCGAGTGGTCCAATATAAACACCACATGGTGTTAATTCAACACCACAGTATTTGCAGTGTATATAGCCCTTGTTGGCCTCATTACTTTCCAACCCAAAATCCTAACTCCAACCTACACCGTGCAAACCACACACTGCACCTTCTTCACCCCCCCCCCCCCCATATTTTGTATTGCTTTGTACACATGGTACTAAAGGATACTGAGCACGCGCAATAGAACAACAAGTCGGATTTTCAGGGAGTCGAGTCCGCAAACGGTTTCATCGTATAGCGCCGCTAGGCGGCGCTATACGATCTTTGGTTTCAACCACTGTGGTTTCAACGCTGCAACGTACTGTGTGGACGCGGTTGCCAAAAGCGCCGCGCGGGTGGTTGCTGTGATACGTTCAACAATAACATTGCATGATGCCGCCGTATCACTGTTTCTGCCAAAACTAATGAACAGTCACAGAAAGTCCTGTGGTCCAGGTAGGTATTTGTAAAATGACAAAGCTGTAGCTTGGGAAACCCTAGCCCTACGAATAGGGCTGTAAATTGTTCCTTTTTAACTTCTGTCTTTACAGCCCTAGCCCCCTCGCGGCACCCGGCCCTGTTAAAGCTAAATAACCATGCTAACGTTGCACGCCGAGATTTACAACCGGTCGACTTTGATTACAAATATCTCCCCAAATTCTTATCGCTGAACACTTTTATATACATCATTGTATTCCCGAGATGTTAGCAATTTCTACGATATAAGTCAATGCTTACTAAATGCTAAATTCTTCCTGGTGTGAGGTCTTGAAAAATTACAAATGTGGAAAAACTTCCAGAACGTCTTAAGTTACGTGTGGCCGCCATTTTGTTTTCATTCATCGCTGCTGATCGTGCGTATAGGGTGCACTACACTAATTCATGTCCGAATTTATGCGCCAGCTCATCAACATAAAATGTATACCCACAACTTTTTTTGAAAAAGGAGAGTTTGTGCCTCAAAAAATTGTGGGATTGTGTAAACATAGCCCAGCATCAACTCCCTGGTTTCTGGGCTTCCATCTGTGTGCAGACTTGATAAAATTGCTGTTGAAAAATGGGTCCTATTTGCCCGAGAAAGTGGAGGGATGCCATGTTAAAAATGGCTGTTGATCGGCTTGGGAAATAGGACTTTTTGGGAGGTGCGTTTGTTTTGTGTCAATAATTAAAAATGTAATTGGTTAACCCCCCCCAAAATAGAAAAGAAATGGACAGACAAAAGATCAGACAATAAGTGGCATTTGTTTGTGTAGACCCCAGTGATGCTGGGGTACAGGTTATAGGGCCCTGAACTTTGTTGATTTTACACTGTTGTCAATGGAGCTGGAATTAGTGTGGTGCACCCTGGGAAGTCAGGGCACCCGGCTGCTGTAGAGTCTGGTCTTGGCATATGTATACGACTTGATTTTATTTTATTTTATTCGGTATTACCGCATAGGCCTACATGTACAAAAATATAAACAAATATAAAAACTAGTAAATTTCATTTTAAAATAGGGGGAAGAAACTCAAACTCCAAATACACATGAAATACTTTTAGTTTTAGATAACATAACTTATAAGTATGTTACTTACTTACCTTTATTTCAGAACTTACAAATGTACCTATTGATGGTCATGATGTATGACCTCTGACCTTTTAAATTAGTGGTCACTGTGTGGGAGAATTCGACCTGCATGTGGCAGTTTTCGACCGGGCTGTCAGGAGAATTCGCCCAGCGCTGATAATTGTGTCTGAATACAGCCATTGCTTTGCCATTGCGTGCACTTTTTAACTTTCTCTACATCTTCAACCCTTAAAATCTCGAAGTGAATCCATTCAATTAAAACTTGAAGCGCGATCGTATTCACCCAACGCGCACGCCGGGCGAATACACGTACACACATGACCAGGGTTGTTTGATTTAAATCACTCGATTTAAATCATCGATTTAAATCATGATTTAAATCACTGGAAATTTCTAAAAGAAATCACTAATAAAAATCACGTTTTGAATATTTTTTTTCTGTTATTTGTTTAATGTAAAAACAATTTATGTTATTCAAACCTGTCATTAACTTTAAATCGCTTATACTCACTCTAAAGGGATGTATAAGGCCAGTTTCCTGAAACAGTACTACATTTATCTTGTGTACAATACATATGATTCTGAAGTACATTGTGTGTGTAATGTACTACCTGCATGTATGATAAAGTACAGTAGGTTTAAATAACTCATGCATGTTGTAATGCGCCTATTATTGATACCCCGACCTGACCTGACCCCCTCCCCCTGCCCCGACCTCCCTGCCCCGACCTCCTCGCCCCGCCCCTCCCCGCCCCTCCCTTCTCCTCCCCTTCCCCTCCCCCTCCCCCTTCTCCTCCCCTTCCCCTCCCCACTTCCGCCCACACTTCCCCCCACCCCCCGAGTGGCGATTTTTATCCAGTTCATCAGGCATTAAGGATTTTCTGCTGAGTTGTATACAAATGACAATTAAAGAATGTTGTGTTGGGACTTTTAATGATTTTTTATAAATATTTACGTTTTTCCAAAATTGTAAATTTTGCCTCATCGTCTCTGCTAAACCGTCTATATTTTAACATAGGCCTAAATCTTCAATGGTGCTCTGTCCATTGAATGTTCCATTGTTTGGTTCCCATTCTACAGCTGCAAATGCAAAATGACGCCGAAGGACAATATTTCCACCGCAAAACAGTAGTTTAAAAAAATTAAATAGTTTTATTCCACCATGGTTGTGTGTACAATGTAGAGAGGAGGGGGGTTCCTGTTATCAACTTGGATGAGAAATGTGCAGTGTGATGGTGATGCTGTTACAGAGATTTTAAGACAAACTTTGTATTCTAGAAAAGAATATGATAAATGAAAGGGATTTCAGCACTGATTTCATGAACAATTGTGTGTACCGTAGTTATACTTGACTTTCAATGATGGTCATTTAAATTGACTTATTTGAAACAAATGTTTTATGCCAATGGTACGATGGTAAAAAAATTAAACAAAATTGATTTAAATAAAACAAATCTGATTTTTTTATTTAAAGGGTGGCTGCAATGAAATTGTACCAACAATTTAATTTTGTGATGTATAACTCTTTTACAATATAAGAAATGTGATTAAAATGTGTTTTCTGTGTTTCTGCCCATTTTTGGTGTTCAATTTTCCCGGAATAAAGTGCCCCCTTTCTCTATTGTTTCCGCGCCCCTAAATGCGTGACGTCATCTCGGGAACACAGAAACTCAGCAAGAGCAGTTTGATCAGTGTACGTTTGTGTACGTGTGGATGTATGCCGTTGTTGAGGGAACCAGCCACGCGCGATTAAATAGCTTTGGATGAAGGGACCAAGGAAACATTTCTCGTCGCGTTAAAATCTTTAAACAGAATCTTTTGGATCTGAATCTGACAATCAAGTGTCGATTTTAGACTTGTTGATTCAGACACTTCTTTGGAACATTATTGGGGCGAGGAAGAGGAGGATCTTGGAGCTCTTCCGTACATGTATGAGCCAGAAGGTGAGAGTAACAGCGAAACTACTGAAGACTCCGAATCGGACTCCCGATGCGGAATGCGTGAAAGACTTGTAAACAACGATTGCTAGGCTAAATAACACTCTCCGAGTCCAAATACGACGGTATTTCAGTTCTACTGGAAAGAGGTGAAGACTGACACCATCCTTAGTGGTGTTGCTGAATCCAGCAGCAACACAACGACACGGTATTATCGACGAAAAACATTCGCAAAACACTGAAAGCTTTCCGGGACAGCGAAAACACACGTGCATGTCAATGCAACGCACGCTCGGTTCCCGGGATGACGTCACATCGGCGTTACCACTTGATGGGCGGGGCTGACCCCCTCCCGCATTAAAAAAAATGTTTTCAAATGCTTACGCGAAATAAAAAAATACGAACAACACACAGTTGTGTTTCAAAAACTTTATTTCATCGATATACACAATAAAAATTGCATTGCAGCCACCCTTTAAAAAAAAAATCATCATTTTTATCAACCCTGCACATGACACAGCGCGCGGTGGTCGAAAACTGCCACAGCAGTGCCCTCTGTTTGTCAGAATTCGACCATCCTTATATCCGCCCTGCCCACAATATTTTTTCAGCCAGTCATGCATCGACCCGATGACTGAACAGAATGATTGACATGTTTGCCTTATTTGGCGTTAAGACCTAAAGTCTAAAAGAGTGCCACCAATACCTTCAAATCTGGAACGAATTACGAGGATTTCGCGGACAATCAAGGGCAGGAACTGTAGATCACGTGTACGGTTTATTGTGACAACAGGATACCTCGCACAAATTTTATTGAGCGGTTAGTAACGCGCGGACAAATTCTCCCCCTCCCCCGGTCGAAAAACCCCGCGCTTACCCTATATGTATGTATGTACAAACAAACAAACAAACAAACAAACAAACAAACAATTGCTACAATACATTAAAAAACAAGGTAATACCGGGGATAGCCTAGAAAAGCTTTTCAACTTATTTCCAATGGGGTCCCCTTATGTGAATGGGTCATCATTCTTGTTTACGCGAGGCCTAACTAGAAAATTCTGTGAATGATTCTCGTTCACACTAGTTCTTTCGAGAAGCTGTGTAAAAGATTATTTACGGAAGTAATTGTAACTATGTAAGAAAATTCTAGAATTATAGTAATTTCTGGAATGTAGGAAATTTCTATAAATACGGGCTGGCATTAGGACAAAATCAGGACTTTGGACTGTGGACTTTGGACTGTGAACTATGTCGAGGCTTCGGTACATCTGAACCTGTGACCTGTATATGACTCGTCTGTGTTGGAGCGATTGGAGAAAGTTTGTGCGTGAGTGCTGAATTTTTTTCTGGAAGAGACTTTTTTGTGAACTGTCTACGGTTCAGTACTAGGTCTCATATCCCCATATTTTTTGCGACGGGAGCCAGTGTTGTCCCCCGCGGTCTCATTTGTTTCCTGCTGTTTGGAGGTGAATTCGACCCGCTTTCCAGCTCGTTTACGCCGTTGAAGAACTGTGTTCGCCCGCACCATTTGGAGTCGTCCTCGCCCGTGGCAGAGCTGCCCAAGTCGTCTGAGCCCTCGTCTATAAGTCCTCGCCCCGTCAGATCTTTTGAGTTATATATTGTATTAGATTTCTTTTCTTGTTAAACCCTATTGATTCGTGAATATTCTTATTATTAAATCACATTGTTTCTTTGATCTTTGTATCAGTGTGATCTTGTTTGATTTCTTTGTTGCACCTGAGAAAATTCAGGCTTATTTGAGTAATTTATATTTACGGATAGTTTGGAGATTTTCAGACCGTAACAGTATCTATGACCTAACAGACATATTAACAAAAGAATTGCAAAACTAGAATGTACTATTGATGAGATATGACTTTAACCCTAACTCCCAGACCCTTTTTGCTATGAACCATCCTCAATCCTGCATTTATGTTCCTCCAAAATCATCCTGTTTCTCAAACACCATTCACCTTCAATCCTTTAAAATCCTTATGTTTCTCAAACACCATTCACCCTTAATCCTCCAAAATCCTCCTTTTCATTGAAACACCATTCATCTTCAATCCTCCAAAATCCTTGCTTGAAACACCATTCATCCTCAATCCTTCAAAATCCTCCAAAACTGCAAGGAGGATTTTAGGATTGATGTGGGTTGGGGTTAAGGTTAAGGTGCAAAAACAAAAAAAATTACTATAAAATCGTATGATGACGTCATCATGACGTCACATAAATTTTCATCTATAACACATGCTGGCCTACCTAGATACCACGTTTCAACTTAATCAGATTTTTACTTCTGTAGATGGCTTCGAAAAATGCACCTTTAAGATAATGTCATACCACATGTGATGACGTCATCATGACGTCACATCAATTTTCATCTATAACACCTGCTAGCCTACCTACATACCACGTTTTTCAAACAAGTCCATACTTATTTTGCCGCATGCGCATGGCCGGACATCGATACGACATGCACGATGTACATTTATATGTACACCAAGTGATTCAGACACGGCCTCAAATAACGACTTAAAACTCTGCATCGTCCACGCAGCGCTGGCCAAGGAACACAATTTGTGCTGACGGACTTAAAAACACGGAGTCATGCAAACAAAACCGAAGCGGGAAAACAAAGAGTGCGGAACTCAGCGGAAATGGCGCTCAAAAATATAATAATGAACCAATACACGCAAGGTATAATAGCATAATATGCATGACTTTGTCAATAGCGGGAGTTGGAGTCGCAACTAGCGTTACTAGTTGCAACTCTGACTTAGTGGACTGAGTCACCCAACACTACTACTGGAGTTTTATTGTCTATTAGGGTTTTATTGTTGGTTGTTAATAATAGATTTGTTAGCTTTTTGTATTTCAGATGATTTTTTTTAATTTAGTCACTGAAAATTTTGCCACTGAACTAATAATGAGCTACCAGATAATCCTGAAGATATGTTACCATAATTACATCTTGGATTACAGTCGAACCTCGTTAATATGAGGTCCTCCGGACCTAATAATAATAGTAATAATAATATAGTAATATTAACCGGCATTTAGAATGCTCCTTTTAGTTCAACTAAATCACAGGGCTGCAGGTTTCCCCTTCATTATTTATACACTGTACATATACCTTCCCCGAGCTTACTCGCACTTGCCCCTCGCGTGATGTCAGACATGCGCAGTGGAGCCGAATAAAGGAACGGATTCACGCAAACTCTGGAAAGTTTATGTGAACTTTGACACATTGCGATACAAGGGTGAAATGTGCGAAATCATGTATCTTTTGGAAAGACGGAGAAAGCTGACGATGCTTGTCCTAGTTTTGATAGAAGGCTACCGTGATATAGAGACTGTATGCTTCGGTGCATTGAGGATGATGAGGTCTTTTCTGTGATCCACGAAAATGTTTGGCTGGCGTGCAAATGTACCAATCGTTGAGAATTTCCAGGAGTAATTGGAGCAATTGATGGATCGCACATTGAGATAAGGGTAGCAAAGGAGGACAATCCAATTTTTGACATCAATCATAAGAAATTTCACTCTGTGGTCTTACAAGGTGTGTGTCATCATGAAGTCTGCTTTACACGTGTTTATACTGGTTGGCCAGGGTGTACACATGACTCAAGAGTACTAAGAAACTCTACAGTTTTCCAGGTTCGGCCAACAAATTCCAGGATGGAGAATTCCTTCTTGGGGACTCTGCATACCCTCTCATGACATGGCTCATGACGCAAAATAAGGACTATTGATACTTGCTGCATAACTAGAAATGGTACAACAGATGCCTCTCTTCTGCTAGGGTCATAATCAACATACTGATGAAGTTTGATGTACAAGACTTTAAACTGTTATGCCACTCCATCCTAGCTGCATGTGTAATGCATAACTTGTGTGTTCGAAACGACGATGAACCAATTGAAGAATCTGAGCATGACTTAAATGCTGCCATGCACAGACCCTACAACGAGGAGCAAGCTGGTGCCGAGAGGAGGAGGGAACTTGAGCTGTTCTTGCCAAGGGAGGAGTGAAAGGAACTATACAAAAAAATTGACAAACAGGGCCAACAAATTCAGTGATAGCAAGCCATTGTAGTTTTTGGTGAGACATTTTGTGGTAGTGGTTGGAAACTAGGAGAAACTAGGAGGAGGGGGCAGTGGCATAACGGGCAAAACTTTCAGGGGGCACTTTGGGGGCCTCATTTTCTGGAAGGGGCACTAAATAGATTTAAACAAAACAAAACAAAACAAAACAAAACAAAACAAAGTGCATTTTTTTGCATTCTCAGAATTTGGGGGAGAGGGACCACGGGCAACCAGGGGGAGGAGGGGCCATTCCCCCTCCCCAATCCCCATCCCCCATCCTCTACCCTTTGTCATGCCATTGGAGGAGGGGATTAGCGGCAGGGATCAATTCATTACTTCATTCAAGTTCATTGGTGTTGTCCGATAAAGGAAATACATTGACAGATGTAAAAATTTGTCAGATGAGCTGGTCATTGTTTTAAAGAAAAGATACATGTAAGCATCAAATGCTGAAATTGTAAATTAATAACCAAAATTAGCTTTGAATTTAAACATGAGTGCACTTTATAGCAGAGTTGTATTCGAGTCCCTGCAAGTCCTTTCACAAGTCATTTCGCAAGCCCAGTCAGAAGTCCTTTCATAAAGCCGGTCACAATTAACCTGATGAACAATGACAAAGGAATGCCTTTGTCAAAGCTCATTTGAATAGCTTGTAATTAGGATTATGACTGGAGGGCTTGTGATGGACTTGCCAGGACTTGTGAAAGGACTTGCAGGGACTCGAATACAACTCTGCTTTATAGGGCCTAATAGTTAGTACATGTACTTGTATTGTCGGGCTCTTTATTGGCAGAATTGTAATTTTATGAATAAGAGACTTTTCGAGCAAGCTTGGATCAAATTAATTATTAAAGTGACTTAATCTCAGCTTTGTAAGCAAAACTTTGGTTTCACTTCGAAAATGGCACGAAATGCAGGAAAGACAAAAAACACTTAACCAATTAAAAACACATCCTTATAAATGCACAGATTGCATACTTGTATACATGTGTAAAGAGAACACAATCAGAAAACACATTTATAGCTTATCAGCTATTTTGTTGATCACCTTCAGATTCGCAGAATGCACGCTGCTGATTTGTTCCATCATTTTTTTTCTTCTCTTGCATGTATGCAATTATCTCTTGAGCAGGCTTCCTCGTTTTTGTGCATTCCAATATCTTCGTCATCCTCCGCCAAACCGTTTTCTTCATCTTCATCAGCGTGTGGATCTCCTCTGCAAATTCAAACTTGGATAGGCCTGCTTCTGTGGAGTTTGTTTTCTGCCTGTAATCATCGCAGGCCTTCCTCAAGTTCTTCCACTTATCTTCACATTTGCTGGAGGTTATACTTTAGCACTGAAATTCATCAGCAATTGCTCTCCAGATGGTCTGCTTGTTCTTTGCTGTCTTTAGGCTTTCTAAATGCTCATCAATCAGCTGCCTAGTCTGTTTACTTGTCCACTCATGCCGTATTCCTGAAAGAAAACAATATGCCGTTTTTCAAACAGCAGGTCTGTGAAGAGCTACAATAGACTAATTCAGTGATTGCCATTTTTGAGGTGGCGCCACGCTCACGTGCAGGTTGCCCACGTTCTTTAATTTGAGTCGCGTGCGCATTTTGGCAAGTTGTAAACACCTGGTTGGTCGAAGCTGCATCGAGCACATGCGTATGACACTGCATTTGAGTAGTCATAAAAAACAAAAATAAATAGTATTTTAAAGATAGTTTTAAGACGGTTTGATGTTGATTACATGTACTTTGTAAAATGTTCTTGAAGATGCTTTCATCAGTATCAGTGGATGTACATGTATCAGGGTTATAACAGTTGTATTTTTTTTTAAACACCTCAGCCAACTATTGTGTCTACAATTTTAGCAAATTACATGTGCATTTCCAAGATCCTCAAGAGAGAACTTCTTTGGAGGATTGACGAGTGCTTTGAGATTTGGATTTGTTTGGCAAATCGGACAAATTGTTTTGCATTTTTGATCTTGTTGAATGAGACAGTCCTACATGCTCACAGTTTGTTTTTAGTGGTCTGGACCACACATCTTGCAGATAACTGATCTTTCATCAGAACTGAATGTTTTCTGGGGAAATTGGGGGATGATTTAACAGAAGACTTGAAATTTGTTTTCAACTATTTCTTTTTCTTTTTCACTTTGATCCAGTTCCACTAGTCTTGTACACCTCTGCTTGCTTGGCCAACCACCTCTATCCAGCTCAACTTTGCTGTATATCCTGCAGTCGCCTTTGTCTAGGTGAGCAGGCCAGTCATCAGGAATGTGGGACAAACAAAGACTGCAGTAGCATAGGGGGCAGATGAAAGTAGGGTGGCGGCTGTTGTCATCCCTAGAAACATCAATGTTATGTTTCTGTTTTATTTTGTCCATGTAATCGGAGCCCACATCACCCCAATTTTGCAGTCTTTGCACTGGCTCCCCTGTTGCTGACCGGATTAAGTACGGAGCTGTTACTACTTGTTTTTCATTGCCTGCATGCTTCAGCTCCTCAATATAACATTTATAGTTTATTAACTCTGTACAATCCGTCGAGGCAGTTGAGATCTTCTGATGCTTCTTTGCTTGTTGTTCCTCACACTCACAATCTTTGGGGAGATCGATCCTTCTCTAACGTGGGTCCTTATCTTTGGAACAAACTGTCTCTAGCTATTCGTACTCTCTCATCGGTTTCTGAATGTAAAGTTGCCCTGAAGACTTACTTGTACCAAAATACCCACAATATTTTTGTTTAGTTATATTTAATTGTTTAGATTTTCTGATTGTTTTGATTGTATTGCGTCCCGAGCGTCATTTTTGGCGGATACCAGTGCGTTTTAAATATCCATTATTATTATTATTGATGGGTTTGTTTTTAGAATCTTTTCTCGTGTACAAAATATTTTGATTAAAGATGAATTGGTTTCTATTTTAATATGCATTTTTTCTTTATTTATGGCTTAAAAATCTTGACTTAGATTAAAATTGTAATATGTACATTTGGATGAAATAATAGGTAAAATGAAGATTCAGTATTAACCGTGATTTTTTCTGTCTGCTTTATTCCCGGAGTTCATTTTGTATAATTTGTTAGCAGACCAATGTGGTTTCTTTTTTATTTCACCAGTAGACTGCATAACAAAATTGACATCCCTTGTCACTTTTATGTTTTTTTATTATAGGAGTACCACCTCGATGCCCCGTTTTTTCCTTCTGAACTGCTTGTAATGAGTATTGTATCAGTTCCAATTTTGCAGTAGACATAGTCATGAGCAGTAGGCTGAGTACGAAACCTTCCCGGAAGGACAGGCCACGTTCTAGTGGTGAGTATTTCTGTAAAATACCATATTAGCTTTAGGAAAGTAGAGGTAAAGCTGTTCATTTTCAAATAATTTAGTATTCGATTATTCATAATTGGGTTTGACCGAATAATATTCTATACTCGTCGATCAAGTTTTTCACGCATCAGCTGCAACTGCATGCCGCGCCAATAAAAATTGCACCCAAAACACGTCGGTGAGTTTCTTGCGGCGATCAATATTATGTACCGCACGATCGACATTTTTGCATGCGCCTGTTGCATCAGTTACAATGTACGTATAACGTTCTGTTATACGTATAACAAGAAACCAAACTTCAGCCTGCGTTTTTGCAGTAATTATTTTATAAGTGTTCTACGGACGGAAACAAAACCTCTGTCCACGAAAAGTTAACGTCGACAAAAATGCAGCATTTGGGTTGACACTGCTACAAGTGCCATAACTTTTCTACTAAAATAGCATCAGAGTCGTATCTGTACAGTGCATATACTATCTTTGAATATTCGAACCGACAAAAAGGTATTCGAATACTCGATTATTTAGTATATTTGGGACACCCCTAAGTGTTTTTCTCGCACGACGATCTAGTAGTTTGTTAGTATTGTCAGCCCCAACTCCCCCTCCTCTGAAGTGATGTCATGATGACATCATCATTTGATTTCTTTTAATGAATTTTCAAAGTTCTCTAATTTTCTTCGAAATTCTAATTTCGCCATAATCTTACATCATGACATCATCATATGCAGGGTTCCCACGGGTCATGGAAAATCCTGGGAAAAAAGTTGTCCTGGAAAGTCATGGAAAAGTCATGGAAAATCCTGGAAAAAATTAAAAAGTCATGGAAAAGGCATGGAAATCAAGATCATGCAGAGGGTTATTTTTGATTGGCCGCTTTTGATGTGAGGAGGAGGCCATTATTAATTAAAATTTATCTTTTTTAAAAGCTAACATATGGTTAGCCCAACATCAGCGGTTCATCAGTATCATAATACCAAACAACTTTTCGCTGCAAAATGTCTGCGTTAAATGTCATGGAAATTGTCATATTTTAGTTCTGGAAAGTCCTGGAAAAGTCATGGAATTTGGTTTTCAGATTTCTGTGGGAACCCTGATATGTCACGTGACATTAATTTGAAGATGCAATTTTGTGAGGCCAATATACATGTACATAACTATTGGTCCAATTTGGTTTTAACTTAGTATGTACCTAGACCGAGATGTGTTATGTATGAAACATGAAGTGATGTAATGATAACGTCGACATGTGACGTACATTAAAGGTGCAATTTTCTTAGGCCAAAATCTAGAGAACTAGATGTCAGATTAGGTTAAAACTTGGCATATATATACCCAGACGATCAGTTTTTGTTGCACAGAGAGGAATATGTTGTACATGTATGTGAAAAATGGGGTGACATGATGTCATCGTGTGATCTTTTGTGAATACATTTGTATTTGGATATTTCATTTTTGACATTCTTTTAAAGTTATCTACCGAACAAAACAAGGTATTTTCAAATTTCTTTTTCTAATAGCTTATGTTACGTAAATATTATGCATTAAGATGGTAATTTGTGTGACGTCATTGTGATGTCATCAAAATTGCTTGCACTATCTACTTCACCACAATTAAAATCTATGGTTGGTTTAGGCCTGATGGATCACATTTTTGCCAGGGGGTGCTGGGTTTTCCAAAGACAACTGGCGGGCGTGAAGCGCGAAGTCTTTACGGCGTGGGGTCAGGGTCCTGCTTAAGAGCCCCGGAAGCTATGGGGTCCCAGATGCTCTGTCATGAAATTTGAGCCACTATTTGACACCTCATCAGGTAGACATTAGAGAGAGTCGGACGAGTAGAGGGTTGAACGAGAGGAGAGAGCTCGAGAAATGAGTCGCTGTGCGTCAACCCGTGGGATATGGCGTCGGCAACATCATCTCTCGAGCTCAAGTAGACGCCAATATGTTTTTTTTGGGGAAATTCTACAAGCGGAACAAATAGGAAGATCAGGAAACGAATGTGAGAAATGGGTTGGATTGTCGTTCAGAGAGACTTTTTCCAAGGCTTGGAATGTGATGCCATTGTTCCTGGTGACGCCCGGGAATGGTTCGGCACCAGGAACAATGGGATCGGTATGGGTATCCGGGGTCATGCCCGGGCGCCCGGGGTCACGCCCGGGCGCCCACCAATGGAGGGACCCGCCCTACCGGCCATGATGGGCAGCAAAGCCAAGAACCCTACAAACATACAACAAAATGAAGCAAAAATTCAAAAAAATGAACAAATTTACAAGGTGGGCTCGGTCTATGCAATATACGATGTACATGTGTAATACAAATTTACAATGAAAACATGGACCATACAAGGTCAGGAAAGCTACTGTACAATATTCAACTTTAATACGCAGGAGCTCAAGGAAAACACGTCTGCCTCGCAAGATAAAATAAAATAAAATAGAATATAACGAGAGCTATATGTCTGTTTGATAAACAGATCATATGGCTTTTCCAAGTTGTTTTTTATATGCGTCTAAGCCTTTTTGAGTGTAGAAGGAAATTAATAACATAACAAAAATCATAGAAAATCAGCCAATGACGTCATCATGACGTCACTTCGGATTTGGCATGCTAGTGACAATATCTGCCTACCCACCAATTTTTGTGACGATCGGACCTACCCCTATATGTGTTTAAAAAAAGGAAATTTTTGATGACGTCATCATGACGTCACAAATTTTTCACATTGATATGTAAGTATCTATGAGCTAACAAACCTATTGCAAAAAGAATTTCGAAATTAGCACGTTCCGTTGATGAGATATGGCTTAAAGGTGCAAAAACTAAAAGAACTCTATAAAATCGCATGATGACGTCATCATGACGTCAATTTTCATCTATAACACAAGCCGGTCTACCCACAAACCAAGTTTAAGCTCAATCGGACGTACGGTTCTCTAGATATGGGCCCTTCAAAAATGCACCTTTGAGATAACGTCACGTGCCACGTGATAATGTCATTGTGACGTCAGAGTAATATGCACGACTTCGGCATATGGTCTAAGTTTATGCCAACTCTCATCAAGATTGAAGTCTGTTTACTGGCAAAAGTGAACCCGAGAATGAAACGTGTGCATTGTCTATGGCATTTTTGATAGAAGGAAGGGTCACGTGACTTTGCACGTAATATCAAAAATGAAGACCCAGGATTATTCTATCAGTTCCCGTAAAAAGCAAAATCAGATCTCTCTCGATTGATTTTATATTGATTTTCAAAGATTAAACTTTCAAATTATAAGGCACTTCCGGTTTGGACCGGAAGCAAGGGTCACCTGACTTCGCACGTAATATCAAAAATGAAGACCCTGTATTATTCTATCAGTTCCCGTAAAATGCAAAATCAGATCTCTCTCGATTGATTTTATATTGATTTTCAAAGATTAAATCTAGAAATCTTTGATTGCTTGTAATCCAATATTTGATGACGTCATCGTGACGTCATTATCAGAAAGCTCGAGAGCTTTGTTAACTATGCTATCTGAAACAATTATATGGATTATATCTCTCGCGGTTGATTTTTCAGCAATTTGTAAAGGTTTAAAGGTCTTTTCATTGCAACCTATGGTCTGGTGACGTCATCAATCTTTCTCTCCCTCAACATGTTCTTAGCATGAAGCCGATTACATACATCAATTATAAAGTGATTTCAGCAAACTTCGCCACAGACATCAACTGATTATTCATTTTAAACATTTTTTAACCTGCCGCTAGAGGGTGCTCGAACATTTTATAACGTCACAAATATTTTTTGTGTGAAGTGCAACCTGGGCGGAGACTAACATCGTTGAAAGCAAGTTCATATCTTTTTCCACTTTCAAATTACAGGGCACTTCCGGTTTGGACCGGAAGGAAGGGTCACGTGATTTGACGCACACGAGATAAAATGAAGATCTTCAATTATACTATCAATTCCCACAAAAATCAAGTTCCGGTCTCTCACGGGCGATTATATATTGATTTTCAAAGATTAAATCTATTAATCTTTAATTGCTTGTAATTTGATACATGATGACGTCATCATGACGTCATAGTAATATGTACGAGTTCAGTACAGGGTCTTAGTCTATGCAAACTCTCATTAAGATTGAAGTCTGTTTAATGGCAAAAGTGGCGGCGAGAATAAAACGTGTGCTTTGTCTATGGTATTTTTGATAGAAGAACAAGAAGGAGAAGAAGAACAAAAAACAATCAGAACAAAAACAATGGCTTTTCCGAAAAATTTCGGAAAAGCCAATAAAATAAAATGGAACGGGAACGGGGATGGGGACGGAGACGGAGATGGGGACACAGACACATGAGTTCGAACAGAGTGCACACTTTAGCAACACACGAGATGAAAGGGGCATCCATCTTGATTCTTAAGAAGTCTGCATTTCAATTTAGATTTAAATTTCCATATTCCTGTAAGATTCCTTCATACTTTGGAAAGTAATTTAATGTGCATGATTTTGGTGTAAAAAATGCATCTTCAGGGGTTGACAAATTTTGCCCAGGAGCTGGTTGTCCCGGACTTGGCTTGTATATATCCCAGTGGTTGCCCACCCAATCCACCTGTTTGTCCCGCCTGGTTTCACTATAAAAATGTTGTTGTCCCGCATTTTTATTTCTAAGTTTTCACAAGCTATGACAACTATACAAACTGACCACGACAACACACTGAATAAGTCTGAAATCAATTCAAATTATTTTTCACAAAAATGAATATCCCAAAAGTATGGAACAAGGGAATACGAAACTATACTATGATGCGAGCAATAAAAAATACCAGACAAGAGATTAAGCCAAGAAAAAAACCTGTGTTTTCTGAAACACCCTAACATTTATCCAGGTACATGTAGGTACAGTAGGTTGTGAAAAAATTGCATTTTTATAATTTGTTTGGGTCTGTCGGTTGGTCTTTTATACTTTTGTACACATTGTGATAACTGTAAAAGACGTTTGGTTTAATTAATCCTGACGTGTTTGTTGCATTAACCACACAACAACAAAATTTAAATCAGCTTCATATGTGTTTGCGTTTTGGAGATGAAACAATTCAAATGGCCAAATTTGGAGTTTAAATTCTGTAAGATTTATATTATTACTTTCTACATTACTCTTCTTTTTGCAAACCAAGTAAAATCATGACAATGTCCGGGCGGGCCTGTACCGCGATGCCACCAGACAATGTCAGACAGCCTGCCGTGAGACACAGACAAAATATAGTTTCCGATCCGGCCGGCTTCCCACAAAGCAGCAACACGCATCATGATGCGTAGGCTACGCGTAGTCGCTGTTACCGCAAGCCAGACTAAGCCTGAAAACAGACCTATGCCAGCTGCACAAAATAAGCATACGACACCAGACTATC
The DNA here is from genome assembly GCA_037893225.1 of Hippasteria phrygiana. NCBI lineage: Eukaryota > Metazoa > Echinodermata > Asteroidea > Valvatida > Goniasteridae > Hippasteria > Hippasteria phrygiana. The sequence goes on along the minus strand of JAZGUH010000390.1, from coordinate 3,991,608 downwards.
AGTATCAGTCTGGTTTCCGCCATGCAAGATATCGGGTGTTTTACAAATTTTCCCCGTTACGCGATCGTATCCGTACCCGTCCCCGTCTTTAAGAAATTATCTTAACACCCAAGACCTGGGTACGTTCTAACAACAATGGTATTGATCTCACTGAATTTTGATCGTTCATTTCTTACCGGTTGCTGGATGAAATCTCCATCCAAAGTTTGACATGAATACATGTTCGTGCTCGTGTTCGTGTTCGTGCTCGCCGAATACGTAAACAACTGTTTGTCAGTAGACTTCACATTTAGTCTTTATAATTTTACCATATTTCGTTCTATACGTACATGTACATGTACATGTACATGTTCAAGCACAGTCCACAAAAAAACAAACAAACTTGTTCATCACGGACTAGAACCATACATGTAGTCTACGGAACGTAGTGAGAATTTAGTTGCGTGGTGCCCCCCTGCATATATGTAGACTTCAACAAATACGCTGCTTCCACAGTGCCCCGCGCAATGTGTAAATCGAATCGTTGCACTTCTTGACAAATTCTTTATGCTGGGCTGCGTTGCCGTCAAACAGTCCCAGGTCCAATCCTATATGTACATATACAGCGCTGTAGCTAGCGGTACGATATCGTTCGACAAAATCAGAAACATAATCATTATCAATCTGTATGTATGTACATGTACGTTTCATGTGAGCCCGATTTTGAAAAATAGGTTGTCCGTCGGACTTGGCCACTGACAAGAAACTGTAGCCCGACGCCTGATTTTGGTTGTCCCGGGCATCGGGCGATACGATTTGTCAACCCCTGATCATTAACATGTCTTCAAAAGTAAATTTCCAACAACATATTGAATTGGGTTACTTTGCATACACTTTCATGTCTCTTCTCTTATAAATGACTAACCTAAATGTCTTGGCAAAATACTTGGAAACATTTGGGATTGTCTTTTTATACTCACACCTATGTGCATGTTGCCTTTAACCCCTTGCGTACGGATGACGCCAAATGGCGCAAAAACAAACAGTGGCACCAGGTCGGATGACGCCATTTTCCGCTATTTTTGCAGTTTCAATCCATTGTTGGATTATTGTGTATGTTACGCTTGACTGCACAAACACATTGCGGCCATTTTGCTTGGCTGCACATGCCGCCCCGGCACCCGGACGCCTGATAACTGTACTCAAGGGATTAATAAGTTAGCATGTTTACATTAAAAGTGCATGATGGTGGTGTAACCTAATGGATTTCAATGTGAATAATTATAATTGTGTTGTTATGCTTAGAATGGTCCTACATGTGCATCTACACATGTACCTTGGTTACGCAGTCATGTACCTTGGTTACGCAGTCGTGTACGTTGGTTACGCAGTCGCGTAGCTTTGGTATACATGTATTTCCAAAGTTCAAGTGGGGAACACTTAATGTACCTACATGTACTGTAGCACTGTATCACTAATTTCTGCATTTTGAATTGAGAGGTACAAATGTAGTTTGCAAAGAATGCATAAATAGCAGATGTTGAAAAATGCTGTAAATTTTGTTTGAGAACAAATTGAACATGGATGTACCGGTACATGTACATGTACATGTACAACAGGCAGTGTCAACTCGTAGACCATCAGCTCGTGGGTATTCATCAATCACAAAAACCACATGGAAAAGGAAAGTGTCATTTTTGGAAGAATCTGTCAAAGATGAAGGTAATTGCATACTTTATTTAGCCTAAATCATACATGGCTCTATCTGTACATAATCATGTAAAAGCAGTGAGACTTTTCAAAGCATGTTGTTTGTTTAAAAGCTTTCTTATTCAACATTTTATTGGTGCTGGCAAGTAAAATTAGAACATTTCAGGTAACAAATTTATCATTTCCTAGTCCATATTTCTTAGTTACTGACAAAATGTACACCTTTTTTTCAGCAATATTAATTGAAATCGAATCACAAATGCTATTTCAAAATATCTTAAACATGTTTGTAGAAATCAGTTTGTCATGTTGGTGTCGTATATATAATTAACCCTGCGGTGTGCCATGACAATATGCACGCACTGTTACACCATAGTGACCTAAGTTTAACAAAACAGCGCCATGGCACGTACACTGCAGAGTTAAATGTCAAATTTTAAGTATGAAATTTGGGTCAATAATAAAGCTTTAATAATCAAACTTGGTATAAACATAGTGGCAGTTATATGCTGAAAAAAAAAAAATTGAACAGCCATATGTGGGTCATTCCATAAATTGGAAAGAAATGGGTAACCTCTTTTCAATGCAGGTAATCACATTACGTAGGACATGTCATACATTACTGCCCACCATGTAAATAGGCCAAAGAAGACGGAAACTACATGTAAGAGGAGCGGAGGATGTACAATGTACAATGTACGTGTACATGCATAATGTTCCCCTACCCGGTCCTGAGAGCTACATACTGTACATGTACATGTAGCTTAAAAAGCCCAATCCTAAAAGAGGTTAATATCCTGAGAAAAAGCTGTGGTTGAAGGATATGCGAGTAATTTGTTGACTGTTAAAATGGCCAGTTCAGGGCAGCCACTTGTTAGGGTACTGGTGTGAATCATTTGAATTTTTTTAAAGGCAAACCAACGTTACAATGTACATTGTACATGTATTTTGTGCAGTGAATGTTGTTCGTTTTATTATTTGTGTGAACTGTACCAAATTACATGTACAACACATGTGATTATAAGAATTTCACAGTAAGTGTTCATGGAATTCTATTTTACATAGAGTCCGTCTATCAGAATTTTCAATAACCGCTATATCGGAGATCCAACATCGATTATATATGATATATCGATTAGGGTGCATACCTACATTATATGTTCCCCAATCCCTACATGTTCCCCAATTCCTATGTTCCCCCATCCCTATATTCCCCAATCCCTAACCCTAACTCTAACCCTAAGGAATGGGGAACATAGGGACTGGGGAACATAGGGACTGGGGAACATCGGGTGGATCGATTATACCCATGTACAAGTTAAAAACTAAAACAGCAATTGATTCACCAGTTTAGGCATTAATCCACCACAGTTGCTCTATAATCCAACATAGATGTGCCGGGCACCATAACTTTCTATAGATCCATGTCGGGTACGGGCATATTTTTTATAATGTCGGTTTAATAAGGCTGGTTCATACTCGGTGCGATAGTGAACGCGAATGCGAATTTGTGATGTCTGGGCAAGTTTTTGCGCTGGGATTTAGCAAAAGTTGAACACATTTGATAAATTGATTTTTCAACTTATGCTGCAAAAATATTACTGAATATGTATACATGTGAGCACAATTAACTCGTGGGAAGAATTTATCAATGATCAGCTTTGTATGCAGGTACGTATATTTACAGCATTGAAGTGTTAATGATTTTGCAGAATTCTCACTACATTCGTAGTTTCTGCGCATTATGCATACGAATCATCTAGTAACACACTGGCCATTAATTTAAATGTACATGTAGGTCAATGATGTAACGCATTGTGTGATGTCATGTGCCTACATGTACATGTACTACATGTACGTACATGTATGTTCATTTATTGGCTGATTAAATGATACATGCATAATGTATATTGCACACATGTGGGCAAATAGAGTCGTACTTCCCCAATATGTCCGAAGACAATGCTTTGTGTTTCCTATTGTTCCTTTAATATAACCAACCCCCATAGACTAAGCACATATCCTTACGTTCGAGGACCGATTTCAACAAAAGACTCTACGTTCGAAGACTGAAAGGTTTCTTTGTGTTTCCTTCTCTTGTCCTCGGAGATATATACAGTGCACGTACATGTACACACAGTCATACAATGTACTTTCCCAATACTTCTGAGGACAATGCTTTGTGTTTCCTATTGTTAGACTAAGCAGGTACTTCTACTTGCGAGGACCGATTTCAACAAAAGACTTGAATTGTGAGGATTGAAAGGTTTCTTTGTATTTCCTTTGTCCTCTTGTCCTTGGAAGTAACACACATCTTGACTAGTCTATCTAGTCTGGGAGCTGGAGCTACATGTACATGATCAAGGATTGGGTTTAGCTACCTAAAAAATATTACATAGGATTCGCTCAAAACAGAATTGGATGTTGGAACAGCAAATAATTTTACAACATACACGTGTGTACATGTATGTTCGTATGTCAGTAGACAACTTGGCTAATTTCTCCTGTATCAATTAACTTGTCCGAATGGACAAATGTGACCAGCTCTGCAAAAAGGGGTATTATGTCGCACTACGTGAAAGCACACACAGGGCAGTTCTATGTAAAGTGGGCAAAAAAATCTTCACGTAAGTGATTTTTTTTGTTTTTGGTTTGTTAGCTTCTGTTATATGTATATTTTCAGAATTTATTTTCAGAAACATTAATATTGATAAATAAAGATGAAAAAATAAATGTTGATAAAAATTACTTCTATCTTATTTCTTTTCACTTTTTGTGTTTAAAGGCCTGTATCTCTAAACGCACCTCCGTTAAATTGGGAAAATAGGAGTATACAAATTTCAAGATAACTCGAGAACACAAAATGCCACATGGGTCAAACATACACCAAATTAAAGCTTAGGATGTGACAAATTCAACTGTATATATAACTAATTTGTCACATTTTGGTGACATAATAGCCCTTTTTGCAGAGCCGGTCACAAATACGATTTCGGGCAGACAAATACTATACATGGTCGGAAAATGCCCGATGTCCGATCGTAATGTCATCGGCACGATCTGGCAGAGATGTAGTCGAGTCCATCACAAGTCCCTGCAAGTCCCTGCAAGTCCCTGCAAGTCCCTGCAAGTCCCTGCAAGTCCCTGCAAGTGCATCACAAGCCCTCCAGTCCTAATCCCAATCACAAACTATTTAAATGAGCTTTGACAAAGGCATTCCTTTGTCATTGTTCATCCAGTTACTTGTTACTGGCTTTATGAAAGGACTTCTGACTGGGCTTGCGAAAGTACATGTACTTGTGAAAGGACTTGCAGGGACTCGACTCCAACTCTGCGATCTGCCCAGTACTTGTAGCAGTGAGTGGTACTAGTTTGTATGTCAGTAGTATGTTTGTATGTCAGTAGAAAATTTGACCGATTTGTTTTATTCACTTATCCATTGCTTATCTGAGCACATCCGCTTTCGGTTGAAAAAATCTGGTAGCAGTGATAAGCCTACATCCATGAATGCAATGGCATTTGGTGATTTTTTTTACCCATCCAAACCGATTTTTGGCCGAGGATGGACGAAAGGGTTTGACAGCATCACCGTGAACTGCTTGTATCGCAAATAGTTTTGTATCGTGATGCCGTATCGTGGCATTTCATATTATAATACAATGTAGATGCATCGGTGAATCGTTACGGCCCTACGAGACAATAGAACTTCTCAAAACCAAAAGTATATACACTTTAAATCCTGCTCTCTGTATCACATTGCTCATCAAGTTTTAATTTAAACCAGTCACAGCGCCGGGGAGAATATGGGGAAGAAACAGACAATAGAACTTCTACAAATCAATTAAATACAAAAATCTTAATCCTCATTGTCACACAGCTTTATCTGGAGCAAATTGCTCAAACGTTATTTTAACCAATCTCAGCAATAGGACTTTGAGCCTCACGAACATCTGTTGGGGGCTGTTTCTTTTGAGGTTTACACTGATAGGGAGATCTGAGCTGGAATTTGTGGAGAACAAAGAGCACAAAAAGTTGTGCTTGGCATGTCGTGATAAACTATTTTTCTAAATTCCAAGTAACAAGCACAATTTGCCGCCAAGTAGTATTTATTTGTAGTATTTATTTTACAGCAAGACCACCAATGAGAGGTTTATTTTTACGATGATCTGATACACTTTTAACCCCTTGCCGCCGGTTGACACAAATATGTGCAGATTGAAAATTGCCACCTGGCCGGTTGACGTCTATACATGCCAATTTCTGTATTTTCAATCCATTATTGGGGTATTGTGTACGTTATGCTTGGCTGCACAAGCCTCTTGTTTCCATTTCGCTTGGCTGCATAACCTGGCCTGGTGCCCCGGCGCCCCATGTAATTCTCGGTTTGGCGCGGGTTCAAGGGGTTAATACTTTAGATATCAGTCCTCAATGTCGATGTTTTGATATTTCGATATGATGAAAAATTGGCAATATCGATATCAAAGTAATGTCGAATATTTGAGTAGTATCAATATACAGTGTGTATCAACAGACCCTATTTTAACATGCCCCTTGGACCAAATTAAATTAAATTAAATATGCTGCATTTTTGCTGGTTTTTGGACAGGCACATTTTGTAATCTGTTTAACATTAATGACAATTCTTTCTGTTTTCAAAAGTTACACTGCTTTTTGTTGCCAGCTTTCATGTCAATCCACAAGGGATATACATGAATATAGTCAATATATAATATTTAAGTTGGTGATTCAATTGAAGGATTTTGTGTCAGGTTCCTACACGTGTTTCACAATTTGCTTAAGAAGCAAATGTTCAGAGATGTGTTACACTTCGGCAACCTAATAGTAAAAACCTTAACTTTTTTGTAAAATAAAATGGCAACTGTATAAACACATTGTATGTATGTTACATGTATTCCAGACAAGCTGAAAGCAGGACGAAAACGTGATGGCACCCCTGAGAAGCCAGTGAGTCCCAATCAGTCCCAGTCACAGACAGAGGAGGACATTGTTCCAGTCAGCAAGCAAGTTCTAGATGGCGAAAATATCAGAGCATTGGCCATTGATCATCAGGAACTGGCTAAGGTTAGTACGTAATGTAAAACAGCTCTTGAATTCTTGGCTTTAGTCATGATTCCTAAAATGAGTGTCCAAAATTAGAAATCAACAAAATGATCTGGCCTAACGTTTCAAACTTAAGCAAATTCTTTCTCAATGGCAAAAATGAGTGGTAGAATAAACAAACATGTGGGGAATACACAGGCAAGTGGGGGTGGGTGGAGAAATACAAAAGAGAGTGGACATCAAAGAGAGTAAAGAGAGGGGAGGGGACAGCAAGGAGCAGAGGAGTGTGGTTAGGGTAAGGATGAAAGAGGGGAGGGATGAAGCAGGGTTAAATTTCCCCTTAACTTTTGTTTTCACTGGCCGGCCGGACTTGTTAGTTGGACTTTTAACTAGTCCGCCAGCATTTTCACTGGTCCACTTTTTTTTCCAAGTACTTTTTTAATTATGAGGTGGTAGAAAAAGCTCCATAAAAAATGATACTTAAAATAAATGGAACAGCCTTAGCTGGCATAATTTTCTGCGCGCGTTCGTTTGGCTATGCAAGCACTATACCATGGAGGATTTTAACTGGCCCGCCGGACTTTTTTGAGAGGGTTTTTAACTAGTCCGCCACCGTTTTAACTGGCATTTGGCCAGCGGACCAGTGTTAAGGGCGAACCCTGCAAAGGAGTGTGGCAAAAAGGGGGGGGGGGGGGGGGGGGGTAAATAGGAGGTGGTAATTGGGTAATGGAAGGAAGAGGGATGTGGCAAGGCTTTAAGGGAAAGGGGAAGACATTAAAGGGGGCAAGAAACCCCAAGAGGGTTTGCCAGGAGGATTATCTGTTAACAAATGATAATGGGGGAAAATGAAAAGTTAATCATCCCCTTCTGAATGTTGAGCCCATATGGTTGAATAGTCCGAAGACATTTCATCCACAATTTCTCCCTGCTGAGGAGAACTGAGTCCTTGCGGTGGCAAAGTGACTTTATGCCCTGAAGAATCATAGTATCAGAAATTGAATGGTAGATAGGCAAGTTAAAGTGGTGACCAACAGGGGTGTCCATTCTCTTGGTGTTCCCAGTCAGTCAATGACCATAGAAACATTTTTTGAGTGTGTTCTTGGTCTCCCCGATGTACTGGATACTACAAGAAATGAGATACATGTATGACAAAATTATAAATAATATAATTGGCATCTCGTCCAGACGATGCAGATGCAGCATTGGAAGAGTGAGCAGTATTACCAGATACATAAAGGTGTATAAAATATACAAAAAGGGGTTGCATTAACCCCTTGGGCACTGTATTTTACAGGAGGTGTCGCGGCGGTTCTGGCGAACCGCTACAATGTGTTTGTGCAGTCAAGCATATCATAAACAATCCAACAATGGATTGAAACTGCACAAACGGCGGCCAATGGCGTCATCCGGCCTGGTGGCACTTTTTTTTTGGCGTCTACAGACGTCATCCGTACGCAAAGGGTTAAAAGCAGGCACAATAATAATAAGACTAATAATAATAATAATAATAATAATAATAAAAATAATAATAATATTTGTGCTTATATAGCGCTTTACACAAATGTCTCAAAGTGCTTTACAATTATTACCCCTGGTCATCAGGCCATGAGATCAATTCTATGCAGCAGATCTATGCACAGGTACCCATTTATACTCCTGGGTGGAAAGAGGCAATTGTAGTAAAGTGTCTTGCCCAAGCACACAAGCACCGTAATCCCCCGGCGGGGTTCGAACCCACACACCATCGCACGCGAGTCAGAAACGGTAACCATTGGACCAAGGTGCTTTTATTCATTTACTCTTGATGAGCATAATCTAATGGTGAGCACTGGTTTCACTTTCTTTCTTGACTGAAAAGGCAAGTCTAGGAAGGCAGACCCTGCTGCATTTTACTAAAAAGTGAGATGCTGGTTAGTTGGTTCCAGTTGCAGCTTCTTTTCAGCACTCTTGTCTTACTCGCAGAGACTCAATCTACTTCTCATCATGGTTAGCCATCCCCTGAATAACTGAGTTTCTCAACATGTTGCAGTCCTCTGCAAGTGTTGATGTTAAATGACTGCATGTCTCATCCCTGAAACAGAGTTTTGGTCTCCATACGGGTCTTTTGCCAGAGGAAATGTCCACCAAGCTGTCCAAGCCCCTGCAGGCATATCTTTTTTCAGACAAGCTTGATTGTTCATTTGTAACTGGTTATTCCAAAGATTCAATGATGAAATTGAAGGTAGAATTAATTGATTTTCTTCTCTTGGTAGGTAGTTTTACTCCGATAAAGGAGGATGCTTAATATAAATGCCTGACCATGTTTGTGTTGAGCAGCAGTTTGCTGTTCTTCTGTGCTTGGTTCCTGAACCAGTCAAAGTTAGTTGCCCGGAGTCTTCCAATGTTCAGTTTCTCACTTGGCTAGGTGTGAATGTAGACGTCTTCCACGTTGTCTTTGAAAACATACTCCAGGAGTATTGAAAAGAAGATACTTAAGAGCGTAGGAGCCAAAACATAGTCCTGATTTACTTCACTCTTAATGATGAAGCAGTCGGATATTGCGTCATCAAAATTCACAGTACCTCGAATGCCATCGTGGAAGCTGCTTACCAGTTGTCGGAGCTTTGGTGGACATCTGATCTGAAGAATTTGGTAGAGTCCTACTCTGTTGACTGTGTCAAATGGCTTTGTTAGGTTGACCAATGCTACATGTACATATGTACATGTAGGCCTATATGATAGGACTCAAATCCGATTTGTCAGAATTCGAAATTGAAATTCCAAACCAGATATCCAAACTGAGACCTTCTAGTTTTGGCAATATTTGCCTGAAAATAAAATCCATGAAATGCCAAAAATATTACTTAGTGGTTTATCGTGCCCGTCAATGAATAAACAAATTCATGTGCATTGTAAAGAGATACAAGTACATTTGTACAATGCATACACTGTACATGTACAGCTTGCGATATGCCAGTGTTGTAGTCAAGGCCACAACCTCCAAGGCCACAACCTCCTGAGCGGTTTGGTGGTCAGACATTGTATTCCATCGGAAGGCGGGGGTTTCAGTTGGTATTCTTTTGAGAGTTGAGTGTTGTTTTGTGTTGTTTGTGAATTGACTGAAAAAATAACACTATTTGTGAAATAATTGCCCTCAAAATTGCCTCTCATCTTATCTGCAATATTGTTGAGATACAGCGAAAACAAATGTTAGGTAATGCTGGCACTTTAGAATTCGCACATTTACATTTTTTGTACATGCTACCGACACACGTAGTTACTTAAGGAATAGTCTTCTAATGACCTTTGACCCTCAAAACATGGATCTAGATACCTTATTTGTGCAGTTTTGTACAATAATGGCGGAGATATTCCCAAAAATATATGATTTTTTGGTAATGGCAGCCCTAAATTGCATACTCCTATGCCACTGACACATGTGGTCAATTCAATAATAGTTTATTGTGATCTTTGACTCTCAAAACATGGATCTAGACACCTCATTTTTCCAGTTATCAAACATTTTGGCTGAGATATAGTGAAAAATAGATTTTTTGATAATGGCGGCACTAATTTGCATAAAAATGATACGTGGGACATTTTTTGAATTTTTTAACATAGCAAATCGTTTTCTACAAATTTTTTCTGATCTGGAGACACCAATTAGAAACTGAATTGCGAGGGTGCACGATATACCCCCTTTTTCCCACTAAACTAAAATGACTCTTCCTGCTTGTATCATCTCCAAATTATAAAAGAACAGGGTGTGGGATTTCACATTCGGATTTTGCATTTCTTCCGAATTTTTAAAGTTTATTCCGAAAATTCTGATTTTCCATGCAAATTCTAATAAACAACAAATTTGATCAACGGTGCAGCGAAATCTTTATTACGAGCATAATTTTACTCTGTGCTAACAGTCATCAGCTCATAGATTGTATGGTTAATGCACATAGGAAGCTAGGCCCAGATTGGAATAGTTACATGTACATGTACATGTAACAGGTGAAAATAAGTTAAACCCCTAGCACGTCTGAAATATGTACAGAATACAGAGCTTCAGTGCTGTACATGTACAAATGTACATGTATGTACGTACAAATTTGTTTGTACATTGCACTTGCGATCAAATACCATATGGAGTCTGACTGCAGTAAAAGCCACAAGTTGCATGATTTTCGGAGGTTTCAGATTTAGTTGTACAAAAAGCAATGCTTTCAAAATTACAATGATGATCTTGAGGATGACAATAAGGAGAGCATAAGATAATTTTCGCTGGCACTTGTGGAAAGAAAAAGACGAAATGCCTTTTTTCCCCGACGTACGTGACATGAGTGGAGGCTTGAAGCTAGAAGTTTTGCACTTGGGTGACTTGGATTAACGTTATTCTTGGAGTTTTTTCTCAAGTAAGAAAAAAAGTGAACTTGTTCATTAATGAGTCACTTACTCTAACCTTAATTCAGAATTTTAATTAAGGAAACACTGAACATTTCTCACATCGTAAAATTTCGTTCGGAGTAAAATAAAATGGGAGGAGGTGTCCGGAAATTGGGCACTAGGTTTATTGTACATACATGTACTATGTATGATGTGCGCGGCAAAGATTGCAGACATGGATTTTTCGGTCGTCGTATTTTCCCTGCTTTATGCGCTTATTTTTGGTCTTAAATTTTGTTCACGGTAGCATTAAAAAGGTCTTAAAAAAATCTTAAATTTGACTTTGTGAAATGTGCAGATACCCTGAATTTATTGATCTAAATTTGCTAAAGTGCTTCTTGTCCCTGTAATTCTATTTTAAATTTGAAACCAAAGCACTTCATTAATTTCATTGTGTACAACAATGTCATTTCATGTTGAATTTAATCCTAATACTCAGATACGAGCTCCCAAACCGCCTTCATCAGCAGGCCGTAGCAAGGAGATTGTGATGAACAAATTCACTGTACGAAAGCTGAAAACCCAAGCAGAGTTGGATAAACCCAAAACAAAAGAGATCTTAATTGCCAAGCCAGCTCCACCAAATGCTGCTCTTCAAACAGAGGATTTTACAGGTAATTTTTTTCTGTTGATTGCGATGAGCTCATTTCATTTAAGCCAAAACTTTGTATGTATTCATAAGTTGTAGTCATATTGAAAACTCCTCCAATTAACCCCTTATCACAGCATTTGCTCTATACATGTATACATTGGGTTTTTCTGATAGGCATAGCTATAGTTTCACTGACATAACTGACAACGTGGAAACCCAGGTAGAAAGATGGAGGCAGCCAAAACACCACCGAAGATGCATTGAAGTATATGTGCAGACCTATCCTGTGAACTTGTAAATGGCCAGTAAAGAATAAGTGGTTTGATCACACCATTGGTAACATCTTCTTAACTTTGGCTGCAACTGTCTCTCTCACTGCATAAAAAAGCAAATAGTAGGTTCCCAGGCAGATTGGTTCAACAGATGTCAACTTGATGTGTGTTTGCAGTGTTGTCTCACGAGGCAAAGTCTGTAAGTACGTCACAGAAATTTCCCCAGGTATCGAGAGCAGTCTCAAGACCAATTTTTGTTTAGGTCTTGGTGACTTTAATGTCTCAACTTTGAAGACCTGCAGGGCTCTATTTCATAAAAGTTGGGAATATTCCTATCTTGGACTTTAGGAAGAATAGCTATTCCTAAGTCATGGACTTAGGAACAATTATTCTTCCTAAGTCCAAGGTAGGAATATCCCTAACTTTTATGAAACAGAGCCCCGGTCTCAGTCTAGGTCTTGCAGCAAAGGTCTCACGATATTTGGTCGAGACCTGAATGAGAATGGAGGTTACTGATTTCAAGGAGTACAATGCCTGAAAGTGTGACTTACGGGCTATAAAACTTGTTCTACGTGTGATGTGAGGATGAAGATTTACTGACCTCAAAAGGGTATGCTATACTCAAGGGGTTTGTCCTGAGTATAAGACATGGTGCATCAATGCATCTACAATTTGATAAAACAACTTCGTGAAAGACGTTGTTAAAATGACAAAACGTACAGAGATGTCTGACGGAAAAGGCACGTACATGTACACTAAGTTTTGGGCTCAGAGTGACTAGTCATGATGCCATCAGTGCAACACTACAAGAAAAAAATGCTGGAATGCAAGGGTTCGCCAAGATGCAGCACTACTATTGTTAAAAACAAGTCATCTGCTAATGTGCTATCTGTCTTCACAACTTTACAAAATAGAAATGCAAGTTAGGAGGGCGCCGCCAACGCGCGGTCTGTGTGCATTACAAAAATGGACTCATGCTGGCGCTATTTACAGTGCAAAAAATGTAAGTACCAGGCAGTGTAACGGTGAGGTTGTCACATATGAAAATTATAAGTGGATGTATTGTCGCTTGTATAGTAGGCGTAATTGACAGGTGTTCGTCATTTTGAGACGTCAGTAATTACCTAAATAAAAGTGGCAAACACATTTTTACTGGCTAGCAAAATCTTTTATCTCCCAGCATCTTCCGATGTACATGACAAACACCCACATAGTAAAAACAGGACCGACTCATAGTGTTCCGGAGCCACGTCTTTAAGCCCCTGAGGGTGCATGTATACACAAACAAATACGTGTGATGTCGGGAAAACAGTCCTCTTCGAGCATCAGTGCTCCTGGCATAGACTCATCTGATCACGAAGCAATGTCAAATGCTATTTGTGATCAGTTCTCATTAGTCGCCGCTGATCTACAGCCTCTTGACATGTCATCCCTGCCGGCCTATCTCCCATCCTATCCAATACGCCATATATACCCATGGGATGTATTCCATGAACTCCGTAAACTTAGAACTGGGAAAGCAAGTGGTCCTGATGGGATTTCGTCGAGGTTCATCCGTCAGTTTGCATACGAACTAAGCAAACCATTAACAGATATCATAAATGCATCATATGCTCAGTTTACAGTTCCTACCCAGTGGAAGTTGGCAAATGTCGTTCCTTTACCCAAATCTTTACCGGCCTCCATTGTCAATCTTCGTCCAGTCGCCCTCACAGACCATTTTGCAAAGGTGGCAGAACACTTCATCGCTCAAGACACCTTAAACCAGATGCAATGCAAACTGGATCCGATGCAGTACGGAAACCAGAAGGGTGTGTCTACTGTTCATTGCTTGCTTCATGTTCTACACTCGATTCATTGCCACGCTGAGAAACGTGGGTCTGCATCAACGATATTACTTACCGACTTTTCGAAAGCATTTGACCATGTTGACCACACCGTGGCTATCTCCAAGCTTATCAGCATGGAGGTTGATCATGGCACTATAGCATGGATCGCTGACTTCTTGACGGGACGCCGACAAAGAGTGAAGTATAAAGACACAACTTCAAGATGGAGCGAAATGCATGCAGGTGTGCCACAGGGAACAAAACTGGGTCCAGTTGTGTTTCTGGCCATGATCAATGACGTAGCAGTGGATGTCGAAGGAAATATTAACATAGATCTCCATTGCTTCAAATATGTTGATGACCTTACTTTGGTGGAGACGCGATCAGTCACAACAGAATCAAATTTGTCATCAGTTTTGACACAATTGCATGAATGGTCGTCGTCAAACAAAATGCGCCTAAACCCTAAGAAATGCCAAACTATGGATGTATGTTTTGCGAGAAACTGTCCTGATCCAACTGTCCTTAAACTGGGGGATGAAGTTCTCCAGCACTGTAACACTGTCAAACTGCTAGGTGTATTTATCCGGTCAGATTTGAAATGGGATGATCATGTCAATAGCATGGTTAAAAGTGCAAATAGTCGTTTGTATATCTTGCGGACTCTTAAGTACCATAACCTTTCAATTAGTGATCTTGAGACCAGTCCTTGAGTACGCGACTCCGGTGTGGTCTGGAGGCCTGACATTGGAGCAATGCCAATCAATTGAACGTATACAACGCAGAGCGTGTAACATTATTCTTGGCACTGGATATACGCAATACTCATCTGCAGTGCAGTATTTAGGTCTTAGCACTCTTGAGAATAGACGCAATCAGTTGTGTTCCTCCTTCGCCAGGCGTCTTGACCACACGTCTTCAAAACTCAGCCAATTGTTGCCACCTGTGAACTCACATGGTCACAACACAAGGTCCGGTGCATCCCACCGTACTGAATTTAATTGTAGAACAAATAGGTTCAGAAATAGTCCGCTTCCACATCTAACCCGCTTACTGAATGAAAAAAGGATTAATTATAATAAATAACTCCTATCGGTTTTTCTCACTATTTAAATTACTATTCTCATTAAGACATTGATTTGTATTATTCCCAATTTACTTTTGGGTTTAATTTTTAATTTCACTTTAATTTGTCTATTTTCCTTCTATTTTTTTTTTTCTACAAAGTTCATATTGACTTTATTAAATTCCATGTTTATTAATGTCATTCTTGTTGCATGTACTAATAAGAGGGTTTTTTATGCAAGAAATTTTAATAAGTGTTTTTAGGATAATATTTTTCATTGTAAATTTGTCTTAATTCGGCATATGCCGCGATGACAATTTTTATTGCAATAAACCATTTCAATTCAATTCAATTCAATACACCATTACTCTAAAAATATTATGTGTGCGAGCTTATTATATTTTGTGATTCCACAGGCAATTTTGAATAAGAGGTCCTTGTGGTCTATGAATGGGACTGATTGTAGAAATATTTGTGGAGATAAAGCATATGTGACTTGTGGCTTCCAACTCGGGGGGGGGGGGGGGGGGGGGGGGGGATTCCGTTCACAAAAAAAAAGACCAATGTGGGGTTCTATTTGACATACAGGCGGGGGGATATATTTAGACCTGGGACCAGAGATTGGCCACCATTTTAGGGGTGGTTAGGGGGAGGGTAAACATGGCGGCGCACAGTAAACATGGTGGTTCCCAGTAAACATGGTGGCTCCCAGTAAACATGGCAGCGCCCATGAACATTCAGTTTTGCCAACTGTACTCGCCAGTATAAACCAAATGCATTTAAAAAAACATCAACTGGTTGGTGAAATTGATGGAAGTTATTGAATGGATAAATCAAGTTGAGGGCTACATTTAGACCTGGGCCCAGAGATTGGCCACCATTTTAGAGGTGGTTTGGGGGAGGGAAATATATAAAAAGAATAATTTAGTGAACTCTAGTAAAATAAAAAATAAAATTGTCCTATAGGGGTCTTAATCCTTAATTTCCAGTGAAAAGCACATTGCCATCTTACTCCTGAGTATCACCAGGTGGTGCTTTTTCTCTCTGATTTTGTGTTAGTTTCTATGAGTGCATATTTGGTGGAGTGGAACCCTTAGTGCTGAGAAACTATGCGCACAGGTAAAGGATGTAACTGCATAAACAAGTAACAACTTCAGTAGTGTGAAGATTTGCTGATTTGGGGAAGCAAACGTGGAGGCTGAAGTGGTGCGCTTGGACATGATCAGCTCTGGGTAGCGTCCAACCAGTGAACTATATTAGCCTTTCCTGATGTGATCATCTCTTCCAGCTCCAGATATTCAGAGAAACCAGACTTGTCATAGTCAAACCTATCTGAAATATTTACTTCCAGTTTGTCCAGAAACTGGTGGGACTGTGCTCTATAATACTCCTCTGCATCAGGTTCTTGATACTGCTCGGAAGAGCTGCTTTACCGTGGTGGTGGCTGCCGACGATGCAAGAGGCTTGGTTCTTCTAGATTGTATTCCTTAGACTTGCTTACTGCTTCGCTGAAGACTTCATGGAACTCGTCTTCACATTGGCAGTTGTTTAACTGCTTGGTGGTGGTTGAGACAGCGGACAGCATTCCTTCACACAAAAAGAAATTAATGAATAGAAAGGGGTGAAATTTAATAATTAAGGCTTGACATGGAAGGGGATGGCACAGTATACATGTTTTGGATGATATCAGCATAATACTGACATTTACCTGAAACATTAGTTGACTCGGCCTGAAGCACACTAGCTGTTCATTAGTTGTTCCATCAGTGCAAGAGGTTTCACTGCAGCCACCAATCCTAGAAGTGTTACACCCCAAATTTGGAATGAGTCAAGGAGACCATTTGCCTTTGTGGCAGTTTCAGCGGTTGCAGCTTGAGACATCGCCTTCATTGTGGCAAGAACTGTAGCGCAGTGTTCTCAGTAGACTGTATGGCAGGCAGGTGGCATAGCGAACAGGTCTTTATTCACTGTGGGATGCTATCCCTTGAAATAGAGCCTGATCACAGAAACAAATCAAAGTCATCTTTTACGAAAGAACTGCGGAATTACACCTGGTCCTGGTGTAAGATTAAGATTTATGCTAAGGTGCAACTTGCGACATCATACAATAACAAATATGCATAGCCTATAATTGTTTCGTCAGAATTTCAACAAACTTAATGCTGTGCTCATAAATTTTATAATTCTCAATAAACTGCGACAGAAAACAACACTTCAAATATATTAACTGTATGTATTTGAATATAATCATTGCAATTTAATTATTATCTAATAATTTGGTTCATGCATATGATTATGTTGTTTTTTCATTGGAACATACATTTGTCTTTCCAGACCTCTTAAAAATGACACCAAGTTCATGGACCCATTAAATTGCTCTATATTAAATATTAAGTGGACATCCAACAACAGATTGTTCAACATTGGACATGTGAGCTCCACAGTACAAAGTACAAGCCCAGGGGCTGACATTCCTTTATCTTGGCTTGGCAACCATTGCTCATATTGCAACTGCCTGCTCATATTGGCAGCACTGTCACATGTCTGCCCTTGGAAATGATCGATTGAGAGAGTTATGCACATAATTACATTGAAAACCGCAGTTGCATCTCCTTTGGTATCTGGTATTTTATGGAAACCAATAAAATTCTCATGGTCTTTAAGGTCTGCATCCACATGCCGGATACATGTACAGTATACATGTACTCTTGTAAATTTCCGGAAATATCTTGAGTGCCTTCCACAATTACTGGGAAGGGAATGAACTGTTTAGAAAGGGAATAAACTTAATACCCCTGAACAAAGACACTGAAAAATTTGGGAAACTGCCAACATATGGCAAGATATCTCAGTTGGTAGAGCGCCGGTACGGTGTAATATTCCAGAGGTCCGGAGGTTCAAATCCCGCGCCTGCCAGTTTCTTTGTTCACTTTGAAAATTGATTGAGTGATTGGTGATTGTGGGGAGCAATGTTCTGCCGACTTCTCTCATCAAGTCTGTAAATTCAGCACCATGGTCTTCAAAATCTTGGAAATACCAAAAGGGTTTCAGCAACTCATGGGGTCTCGATCAGTGCATGTAGTGGCCTTCGGATACCTAATCCACCATGGTGAGGATGTACATGTACATGTTGCCACTTTGGGTGATAGAATTGATCAGATCCATTTTTATGTTGACAACTGTATGTTGGAAGGGTGTATCATCAGCAGTATGGTGCCAAATAAGTTAATAGTAGTCTCAATCATCCTGTGAAATGATGGAACCAGGTGTGCTGTCGTCAAGAAAAGTGGAAATTTATATCGTTTATATTGTTACAAAGATACTAATATTACACCAAAATGCAAAATTTACATCTCTTCGCCCATCAGGCTAAATAACACTCATCTGAGCCATAAGGCACATCTACATGCACTACGCCACCAAGGCAAAGTTGCACAATCTTTACGCCACACGGGAAAATCTACAAATATTATAATGCCACCAAGGCACAATTCCCATACCACGCCACCAAGGTGCAGACCAAGAAAACACCACTAGGTCAACGACCATAAAGATCAAAATGTCACCAAGGCAATATTTAATAAATTCGCCACATCACATACTAAAATGTCACCAAGGCAATATTTAATAAATTCGCCACATCACATATCAAAATGCCACCGAGGCACAATTCCCATACTATGCCACCAAGGCACAAAACCAATCAATTCGCCACTAGGCAGCTAATAAATATTAAAAGTGCCACAAAGGCACAAACCGGTGAATATACGCCACTCAAGCACAACTCAAGCAATGCCACCAAGGCACAATTCAATAAATTCACCACTAAGGCAACTTCCATAGATATCAATACGCCACCAAGGCACCATTCAATATACATGTATGCCACCAATAAATATCAACTTCAAATTCACACCTACTAATCTCGGAGGTACAGAACTGGTATAATTCTAAACAAACTCCTCAAAATAAACCCTCCACCAATTGAAATGTTCAACTGCGCTAGCTCTTGCATGCAGCATAAAGTAGGTGATTGTCCAAGTGCGAGAATGTTCACACCCCCATCCGTCCACACAGTAATCGGAGCACAGAAGTTTCTGCCTTTCTCGAACTGGTAGCAAACCACCCGGTAGTAACCGCCACTTAAAAGGGCTCTCTGAAAAATTTACAAAGCCAACTCCAAAATAGTTGTGCATTTATATTACGCACATACAATAATGTACACTGAATACATACGGAATCGATTACATCGGTCATACCCTTTTCTGATGTACATCTTTTTTTTTTATGCAAATTGCCCATCACAAGCCCTAGGGCACTCGAGGTGTGGGCTACAGAGGAATATGTGGAAGAACCAGCCCCTCACACTGAAACAAGACAAGAAAATGTAATCTCTTCATAATATGAATAGGGTCGGGATGGGCAACCACTGCAAGGCATTAATAATGCCTCTACCCATATTAAGCATAGAAGTGCTATAGCCCAGGACTGGGCTCGAACCCACAACCTGCAGAATTACCCACATACCCTGAATTCAATGTGCCAAACCACTAGGCCACGGCACTTCCACAACATGGAAGGATGAAAAGTATCGACAATTAAACTATGAAAAATACTCTTCAAGTCATCATAAACACTAAGTAAACAACTTCATATATCATTGAATATTTCAAAATTTACACTCCAAATTATGTTAAGTAAATAATTAATAATTCGTCAAACAATCCACAAAGGAAACTGACTAGGTAAATTTGATTACATTTTCAAAGTGAAAAAAGAAACTGGCAGGAGTGGTATTCAAACCTGCGCCGGTACGGTAACCCGGAGGTCGCAGGTTCGAATCCTGCTCCTGCCAGTTTCTTTGTTCACTTTGAAAATGTAAATAATTATCTTAGACTTACAGATTCGTGGCCTCCATCGTTGCCTGCAGTCAGTCAATTACTCATATACATGTACAAACCTCAAAATCTTCCTCACGACATTGTTTCAAAAAAGAAATGTACCAAATCTTCAGAGATTAAGCTTGGATAATAGTAAAAAGTCCCTTACAATTGCTACATCAATTTTAATGCAATCTCCTGGTTTTTGTTTTTCGGTGTTTTCTTTTCTTAGCAAAACTTCTTTAGTATATTGCACAATCCAATGCTAGAATTGAGCCTTTGTGACGGTCGATGGTGTTGATATTTAAGATTTCTGATAAACAGTGACATAAAGGTTACATGCCAATTTCTAGAGGTAACACCATCACGAGGCCAGTGAATTTATGCCTGTTTCCACTAATGGTTCTCTGCATGCAGAGAACGTTTTACATACAAAGTTAATGATGTGCTGCGGTTCTCAGGGGAAGGGCATTGCATTTCATTCTAACTTCAAACAGTTCATCTGTTTTTATTGAAACCTGGAATAAATGTATGTTATACCATGATATCAATCAGTCATGTAAGTTTCATTTCAATTACTTGTGTAGTTTTGGAGTTTTGATTTCATATATTGCTTGTCATGTTCAACTTCATTAATTGTTACATGTTGTATGTGAATGTGATTTTGTCAGCAGAAAATGGTGATTAGGCAGGCAACCACATGTGTAGAGTGACACCTTAAGATACATTTTGTATACCCATCTCTGCTTGTATACTCTCTCACACACCCGAGTCATTTTTGCATACCTTGTGTGGACATTCCTTGTTCATCATACGATACATTGTACATAGTGAAAATATAACACATTTCAAAACCACATACAATCACACTGCAAACACTTTGACCATGATGTCCTTGATTATTCTACTTTATTTTGCTACACACAACCATAACCCCAAATGCCTCTAAGAGCACTTTTCAGAAAGTGGAAAATGTTGTGTGGTCATTTGCAAGTGCACACATCTTGAAATTTTGTATTATCTTTTATTTGCAGGTCCACACAATAAATACAATGCTAGATCACACATACACCTAAACAAGGTAGTGAAGTTAACAAGTACCAAGTGGTACAGCCCACGGCGAGTATACGCGTTAAAACTTAACTGGTCCACGAACCGTACAACCGCAAACTTTGCAATGCAATGGGGCGTGATCTAATATGCAGATTAGACGTTCATTTACGCATGCGCATCAGTGTTTTACGTTTTCCAAAAAAACAAAAGACCACACACAGAGGACAAGATTATTTCATTGTTGTTTCTTTATCCTTGTGGCCTCAGTAGCAATATAAGCACCCTAAGTTTACACTGCTCTCAGTGAGGTACAATTTGATGGCTCTTCAAAAAGTAGGGATTGTGTTTCTATGGATTACAAGCTCTTGTTTATGGTGTACATGAAGGATAAGGAATGCAAAAATTACTTGAGAGTCCTCTTGGATAGGTGTCCTCAGTCGAAACTCGTGTCCAAAACGATAAGAGGGATTGTGAAAAAAATACAAACAAGAGAAAGCATCAGAACAACAATGGGGAGTTCTTGATGTATGCCATAAATAAACCTGTGAGTTTGTTTTTATATTGAATAGGGGACCTTTAAAAATAGAGGACAATAGGGTCCCCGATTCAGAAAGGTCCCCATTTGAAAATCGTGTACAAAACCAATGAGGGCCCTTGCCAAAAAGTATGAACAATCGGAGGACGATAGGAGGTCCCAGATTCAATGTGTTTACATGAGTTTGTAAATTATACCGGCAATCGTGGACTAGGAACAAAAGGGTTAGGGCATAGACAAAGGGTCCACGATTGACCGAACATCCACGATTGAAAATCGTGTACAAGACATAATTGGAGGCCTTCCGAAAAAGTTAAAGTACAAACAAAAGAGGGACAATAAGAGGTCCGCGATTGCCGGTATTTACACACTTCTGTGTTCTTACATTAGTCTCCTTGCAGGGTACATGTACATGGAAGAAAGGGTAACAATGGGGACAATGCTACCCCGCAATTGGGTCTTTAGAAATCGACCTACCCCACAGAGTTAACGCTTTTGAGATTTCAATGGGGACAAAAGGAGAATAAAAGAAGGAAAATAAAGTCCACAATAGAGGTACCCATATCTGTACATATGTGAGGATGTGTGGGTGAGTATGTATATACCGGCAATCGTGGACTAGGGACAAAGGGTCCCCGTTTGACCAAACGTCCACGATTGAAAATCGTGTACAAAACATATGGGAGGCCTTCCGAAAAAGTTAGAGTATAAACAAAAGAGGAACAATGGGAGGTCCCCAATTGCCAGTATTTACACACTTGTGTGTGTTTGTGTGTGCATGAAGATTTTCAGTAACTGTTGACTCATGATAAAATACTCTTTTCTTTTGAAGGTTTTGCAGGGCCTCGGTTTGATAGCAGTGGTAGCATCATTCCTCACAGTATTCTCGGAGATGTGGAAGATTTCAAGCTAGAAGCTGCAAAACATGGTTATTTGGAGGTACCCAAAAAAACCTTTTTCATTGATTATTTAAGGTGTGGAGGCTGTAACTAAGTAAAACATAAACTGTATGAAAACAGAATGTACCGTATCAGATAGTGTAAAACGTAACATTAAACTTGTACAAATAATGTACAGGGGACAGGATTATGAGCTGTGTTACTGTCATTTATACCGATGACAGAGTCTTGAATCAGTACTGTGAGTGGTGCCTCTATTTTGTTTACAGTTGTTTGTATTGTTTCTGTTGAGTTTTCTCGCCATTATTTTGCATAAATGGAGCACAGTGGGGTGGGGCATGGGTAGTGGATGGTTTTAAAAGTCATTATGAAAGTACTCCAAGTAATGATTTCAGTAAATTAAGTTTAGAGAAAAATAGAGAAATATGACACTCGGAATTGTTTGAAAACTCAGTATTTTAAAGCAGAATAGCACTACATGTAGGAGAGGCGCTGTCTGCACTGAGCATTGATCTTGGCCAATTGTATACACTGTGTATTATTGACACAATAGATAGTTGCCGTTCATTTAGAGATGTATCAATTAAACTTCTTGGATTGTAAAAAAAGCACGAAAGGCGTTTCTAATGCTTTGTAAATTAGCGCCTACCCGAACAAAGATACTGACAGTTTGGGAGAACGCCAACATAGGGCAAGATAGCTCAGTTGGTAGAGCGCCGGTGCGGTAACCCAGGGGTCACAGGTTTGAATCCCGCTCCTGCCAGTTTCTTTGTTCACTTTGAAAATGTATTCAAATTTACCTAGTCAGTTTCCCTTGTGGATTGTTGGACGAATTATAAGTTAAAAAGTCGTATCCTCATTGAGTGATCCCTACAATGTCGCTTCCCAGGTTGTCTCATAAAATTGGGTGTGATCCCTGGCTATACGGCATTCTGGGTTTATGACTTCTGACTAGCGCCCACCCGAACAAAGATACTGACAATTTGGGAGACCGCCAACATAGGGCAAGATAGCTCAGTTGGTAGAGCGCCGGTACGGTAACCCGGGGGTCGCAGGTTCGAATCCCGCTCCTGCCAGTTTCTTTGTTCACTTTGAAAATGCTTTGTAAATTAAATAGATATCCACAAATATCGTGGATTCTTTGTAAATAAAACTGGAGGGTAGCTAACGTAAATACAAGGTCCCATTTAAACAATTTGAGTTCCGTTTAAACGTTTGGGAAAATTTCTAAATGGATTTGATTTTTTTTCGTATAAACCTGTAGACGTCACATCCTTAGTCGACATTCGTCTTGTAGAGTCGCGAAGCTGCACTGCTGGCCCGAAGAGAGTATGGTAACCAGCAAGTCCACCTTGTACTTTGCACACTTATGCAACAACTTGGGCTACATGTAGTTTGTGACGTCCAAGCGGCTGAGCAGCGTACCAAACCTCTCTACGCTGAGCTAGTGGTTGTAAATAAAAGGCATCTGGTCGTTGGTCTGCATGAGGACAGTGATGCTCGTACTTCTCAAATAGCATAATGATGCACCACTCTTTGTCTTCCATGCTCTCTTACGCATCCACGACTTTTGGCTTAAGGTGATGATGTTTTAAGCCGCCTTGGTTGGTTTTAGATGCATCCTCGGTGTATCTCAAGAACTTGTTGCTGTTACTGTCACACAGGATTGGAAGTTGTGGGGACTTCCAGCGCAAATATTGTGCTCCTGACCTCCAAAATTGGCAAAATTCAAGGCAATCAAATAGACCAATATGTTAAGAAGCTGGCTGGGATTGGAACTGTTGAGAACCTTCTTTTGCCACAATGACTCTTAGTCCTCAACTGTAACCTCGGCTTGATTGCGAATATTCCCAAATCCCCTTCACTCGACGTTCTTTCATTAGTTCTACCAAGAGTGTTTCTCAGTTTTCTTGGATTTTAAATTTTTGGCAAATCTCACCCCTGGGAAGTCCGGGACAGACACAAATTTGTAGCTCTTGCCTCTCGGATCATAAAAAGAGCTGATCACTAATCACGAACTCATGAAGTGTCTTCCCATGGTTGTCTTCACCATTCTTCTTTTTCACCTCACATATAAATCTTGCCAGTATATAATTATCATCATTCTTTGTCATGAAATCCAAATTCATATGAATGGAGCTGATGTTCAGCGATGCATCAGAGACAGCTTTCAGGTTGCGATATGTCTGTCAACCACGAAACAAATTGACAGCCATCAGATTTTGTGCTCCATACTCTCAGCAAATCTGTTAAAATGGAAATATAAGCATACAATTAAGACAATGAAAGCAATTTGGACAGTCCACTTGCTTTAATTCTTGTTGAAATTTTGTATCGGTACGAGGAGTTATAAAAAAGTTCTGAGACTGCGCCTACAACAAGCGATACACTGCTTCCAGCGCTCCTGCCATGCTTGGAATGCTCCCGCCAAGTTTGGAACGCTCCCTGGAAACCCTGTTCCGTAATCACGTCAAGCGCCATCTGCGATTCTCGCTGGATCTCCTCAACAGTGTCACAACGGCTACCATTTAGCTTGAACTTTATTTTGGGGAACAGAAAGAAGTTGCAGGGAGCCAAATCCGGTGAGTAGTGGGAGTGGGGAGCGATGATTGTGTTGTTGCGGGCGAGAAACTTGTGCATTTTCAATGCGCTGTGAGCACCCAATTGTGTCATGTTGAAGCACCCAATTGCCATTGCGCCACAGTTCAGGCTGTTTGTGCCGAATGTTCTCCCTCAGATGCCTCAGAACGGTGCAGTAGAACTCAGCATTGAAAGTCGGACCCTGGGGGAGGAATTCACAGTGCACAACTCCGCGAATGTTAAAGAAAACGATGAGCATGCTCTTGGTTGTGCTCCTGACCTGACGCGCCTTCTTCGGTTTTGGAGACTGCGGGCTCTTCCACTGCTAAAACTGCTGTTTGGTCTCTGGGTCGTAGCCGTAGGCCCAACTCTCATTACCGCTGATGATCCTCGACATGAAGTTTGGGTCATCCCGGGCCTGTTGACGGAGATCCTCACAGACACGGTGCTTCTGCTCAAGTTTCTAGTCCGTGGTGAAATCGCAAATTGCGCACGTACATGTACCAGTGGTCACAAAAATGCTTGTAACATGGGTGCTGATGTTGATCAAGTGATGTAACTTGGAATACTTACTCACAAAAGTTATTGCTTACAACTGCTATATGCACATTACTGTGCTGCGCTCCGTTCGTTCGCAACAGGAACAGTCTCAGAACTTTTTTATCGCTCCGCGTATTATTATTATTTGTTTACCAGACAATACTAAAAAACATTTGTTTCTCTTCGTTTTTCTTGCTTTCTTCCCGAGTTGCTGGAAACAAACGCATAATCTCACACTTCGTATTTGCTCTCAAAAGGTACCCCTTTATACTCCAGAAGTACATGTATAAAGAATGACGAGTAAGTGCCTTTGCAAAAATATTTTTTCCGTACACCAACAGTAAACAGACAATAAATCTGACACATATACCTTCTACCAATGTAAAGCATTTTTTAGTCTGCTTTTGGCTCCTTTAATTATATCATTAAGAGTTCCCTGCATTGTCATTTAACGCACTGTGCCCATATACCGCTTTTTCAACTTCAACGATGGTTGCCACTATTGGCTTATCATTGGAAATATCGGACACTATTGGCTCATATTTTTTATTATTATTATTATTATTATTATTAATTCTTTCTGGTAATGAAACCAAGGATTCCTCAAAAGCGCCCTGGGCACTGTAGCTCGAAAGCCTGAAGAAACCTGTAGAGAGAAGACAATGAGAAGAAGTTACAGTTTTAGAGGTGGGAGGAAAACCCCAGAAGAATATTCTGGGGAAAACCCACGGAATCAGGTAGGGACTGAAAACCCAATCCACAATTTTCTTTGCATCTTGGGCAGTATGTCTTCCACATGCGATGTGCCATCTGATAAGTTTGCAGAATCATCAGTATTAGAACAAAATGTGTTTTGTGTTGGAGCATAAAGAACAAGACTGCTGGGGTTCGCTGACCAGGCACTCGGAGCTGCACAGATCACTACAAAATCACTGCACTAGCTACATTGTACATGTACACATATTTCATTCATGCACAAATCTTGACTGGGATTTTTGTAGTTGGTAGCCATCACTTCCACTAGCATAAAGCGCAAGGACGAAGGAAACCAGTGCATTTTTTGTGAACAACAGAGGGCTTTTCTTGATCTTGGGGTCTTCATTGGTGACAAGTTCTTTGGGAAATATTGGAGTAGATTATTTAATAAACTCTAAAATCAATTTATAATCAATTTTCATGCGATTACTTGTTACATTTTGAATTACAAACGGGATTTGTATTACTGAACAAAGTGGGGGGTGCTAAACATCCTTCTTTTCATGATTGCTTTTGTGTGGTTGAGCTTATTTTTTTCCTGGTTGGAAAGGGAATAAAAGCAAGCGTGCTGTGTTTTTGCACATAAGGGTTGGTTTTTGTAATTTTTTTAATTTGGAGAGGGGTTCTGATTAATTTTATTTATTGATATCAACACCCCAATAAAAAACTGGTGGATTTGAAAAGAAATTTGGGTTTATATTTCTGAAAAATGACTGTGCCAAACGTTGCCTGTTTCAAGATTACATTCATCACGTGGTTGGTTTTATAGTTTTGGGGGGTTCATCGCAAAATACAGACTGTGAGATTTGTGTTATGTGTCTGGTACGTTTGGTTTACATGATGCTCAAGATCGGCGGTCCATTACTGACGACATAACTGCTTCTGGAAAGTTATGGTGGCTCCGAAAAGAGCTGCTTTGTATCTGATCTCCTCTTCATGCTTCACATAGATCCTGCCGATCGTGGGCATCATTTGTAATCCTGCTTGGAAGAAAACCGCAAGACCTATTGTCCATCTTTAATGATAAAAAACCCTGACCTACTCAAGCAAGGGCGACAACCCACAACAGCCAGCCCTTTGCTCTAGTTGCAAACAGCAAGTCTGGATTACCAAATGTCAGGTAATGCAGTGATTAGAACTTTAGGCTAATTGGACAGCTTCATGTTTATTCGGCAAGATTAAACAAAGATCCAGTAAGAGTTTTTTATGATCAGTTCAAACAAATTTACTGAAGCATTAAAAAAAATCCAAAGGGCTGCATTATGATTGACCAGGTATTTTCAAAATTGCTCGTTGTGAATGGGGTGATAACAGTGCTTTTCCGAGCAAGTTCTTATGTTACCACAGCTCATATTAAGCAATTTTTTCCCATAGGAATATGCACAAATTTGGTCAGGACCGAAGAAAAATGCTTGTCTTAGTCGGGATCTTGTGTAAACTGAGCTGGTATTAATGAGGTGTGACTGTAGATGAATCAGTGGGGTTTGCTGTGGAGATCTGTAATTACAATGTATGGGAAAACTTGCTCTGACAGTGGATCTGGTGGATTGATTTTGTTGATACAGAAGCATACTGAACATTGGTCTGCAAAATATAGTAATTGGAAATTGTGGGAAAACGTTTTAGAGATGATCTGACATAATATTCATTAAATATTTGTGTCAGTATGGTCAGTGTTATATGTTGTATCGAATGTCATTTTTTTTCTCCAATTGTCAATTTGTTTTCCAACGTAATCTTGTTGAGTATACAGTGCTTCATACATTACATGTATGTCGAGAAAAGGCAAAAGAGAAAATCTCTGTTCTAATTTAGCATGTCCTCACTTTATATATATATTTTTAAGCAAATCAGAGCATTCATAGTAATATACTTGTTTTTTATGTTTATTATATTTGAGTAGACAAACATGGACTGCGTTCCAGTTAGGCCAAAGACTCCAAGTGTGAAATACAAGAAGACACAGAAAAATGACACTAAGCCACGAGACCCCTTCCTGGATGAGAACAATGCCCTTATCAACTGGCAACTAAAGATGATGGAGAGAAAAAAGCAACAGGGCTATATCTCAAGTAAGATCACAAATCAAACAATGTTTGGATTTCCTTTTAACTAAAACATATTTCAGGGATTTCATTCTTCGGCAATTGCAGGGTTTCCACTTTTTTGTTTTTATTTATTTATTAATTGTTATTTTTTGTATTTCCAGCATTCAATCAGAAAAGCCTTTGTTCTGGTTCTGACTTTTTAAATTTTCATTTTCTTTTTTAACGTTCTATAAAAAATGCCATAGATTTTGTTGGCGCACTTTGGTCACTAAACAACCTTGACATTGTTGTGTTCCAAAACATTACGTGCCATGTAACATAAGCACAAATTTTAAAACTTCTTTGGATAGCTTCAGATGAAAAGTGCTAGGTTCGAGGTTCTTGTAAAGGCTTTAGAAGGACAGAAAAATTTGCAAAAAAATTTGGATTAAAAACATTCTCGTCATTATGACGTCACAAATTTGTTATGCATACTAGACAACCTCTGATTGGGACGAATCTTGGTAAAGATATATACATGTAGGACATTGAGTTGTAAAGTCAAATATAAAGTGATGTTTTACATTGTGATTTTTAAAATCTTCTTTAAAAATTATGACTTTTGGCTTACTCACAGGGTTGGAAATTCATTATTGGGGGACAAGGCCACAATGGTCCTAAAAGAAGTCAAAATTTCCTAGGCCACCATTAGTAAACATTCCCCAACAATGGACTCGCTTTAGCAATACGCACGCTCATAAGGGGTTTTTCCATATGACTTACTTAAGCATGTACTCCCGGCCGAACATCGACACGACAATGCCTTTTCCGCAAATTGCGGAAAAGCTAATAAATTTTACAAATTATTATTTTACCAACCAGCTTCAGCCAGCATACCACCCTCATTTGACGAAAGTTGTCTTGGGGAAACCCTGAAAAGTTATAAGCACAGTGCATTGGCTTTGTAGCATGCACTGCACATTCTGGGTCAGTCTCATAACGTCATCATTTGTTGTTCTTACAAAGGTCGTCTTGTATAGAGTACCGAAGTGATGACGTCAGTGCAATTTGGAACCAGAATACTTTATTTTGTGTCAATGTGTTTGCATGACTGGCTGTTAACAAAGGAACAGTCAAAATCTCTATTTGTTTGGAGCCAGTTGTCGTGCCAACTGACTTCGGTACTCCAGACCAGTTTTGGAGCATGTACTGTAAACTTCACCACAGACATCAACTGAAAATTTGTTTCACAAATTTTTCAACCAGCTGCTGTTTGCAATGATGAATTCATAGTACCTATCACATAAAAGCCCAAAGCCTAACGCAACAAACCCGATCCCCATAGCTCTAATACCAACTTTAAATTATAAGCCACTTCCAGTTCCGCCTCTAAAGATAATTTCTGCAGTCAAAATTATTTTTTTAAATGTTAACCATTATTGAATTTATCATTCAATCAGTTGGGTTGCCTTGCCTCCTGGACACAAAGTCTTAATGCAGAAAATTTAATTACAATTAATATTATGGGTGTATTACAAATTACCATGAACTCTTAACATTTATGTACATACATGTGTGACCTCATCATGTGTGACCTCATCACGTGTGACCTCATCACGTGTGACCTCATCACGTGTGACCTCATCACGTGTGACCTCATCACGTGTGACCTCATCACGTGTGACCTCATCACGTGTGACCTCATCACGTGTGACCTCATCACGTTGTGTTAAATCACGTTGTGTTAAATCACGTTGTGTTAAATCACGTTGTGTTAAATCACGTTGTGTTAAAATCACGTTGTGTTAAATCACGTTGTGTTAAATCACGTTGTGTTAAATCACGTTGTGTTAAATCACCTTTTTTTTTCATCAAATTTTGTGACTACTTTGTGTTTTGTGTGTTTATATAAACATAGAGTTGCTGCAAAAGCCAACATCATCTTTAGTGATGAACCAGGCTGATGAATATCGGAAAACACAGGAAGATCGCTATCTTATTGAAAGGTCTATGCCAGCATTGGATTATGGAAGAGGATGTGAGTATATGACGTCTACTTACAAAAATGTTATCATCTTTCTAGAAAGGTGATGCTGTTGTAATCTTAAGATTGGTACATTATTGAAGTATTGAAAGGCATCATTAATGACTGTCCTTCCATTTGTGATACTTCAATAATACCTTTAAAAACATATTACATGTTCCGGGGCCTTTTCTGCTTATATTACAAAGGAAATAGAAGGTAGTAACTTCTAAGTTTGTTTAATCACAGCGTCAGTTACAGCCGCCGCCGTCATTTAGATGGTACATTTTAACATGTATCCCTATTTGTCTGTGTATAGTAATACATTATCTTTTGCTTTTTTAAATCCTTTTTGGAAGTTTTTAATATTTGGCTGCCAAATATTTTTGCCTGCCAAGTTACATTTGAATTAAATTGACTGCACTTGCATTTTAATGCTGAATTTTATTGTTGTGTTGACCATGGTGCAGATCGCATCGGCAGTGAGTTTTGGAATCAACAGGAGAGAATTGGAGATGATCTATCAGGGATTCAGTAAGTTAATGTTATCACTATACATGTATGCTCTGTAGTAGAAGGTCATTTCATAGATTTAAAAACCAGACAAAACTTCATATTTAAAGGGACACATTGCCTGGGAGGCGCCTAATTGGGCTACAGAAAGTATTTGTCCTAAAATTGTTATGGTTGGAAAGATGTAAAAGTAGATTTTAATAATGTACACAATCATGCACCATTTGTCACAAAATCATTGACGAAAATCATTTTGAGGATGCCAGTTTGGTTCGGAAAAGTTGGAACACAGCAAAAATTGTAAAATTCAGCATGGTGCCCTTCATATGTAGCACTTTGACTGCCACAGGCTGCACTGTTTGCATCACCAGTCTAAATGTTCTCAATGTTTTTTCTCGCAAGTTTTTCTGTAAATGAGTGTCATGCCTGTGAAAACTATTTTCCTGTGAAAACTAGTTTCAAATCATATTTATTTAGTTTCCATAATTATAATGAAAGCCAGCAGCTTTGCCTAAGAATCTAGTCTCTTTGTCAATGCAAACATTTACCAGGAGGTGTTGCAAACATTCTCAGTAATGGAAATTGGGACATTCTCAGCAAAGTTAAGTATCTAGGAGTACTCGATTCTGTCATGGAACTTGTGATATTGTTTGTTTTCATTACATCTATGGAGAATATGCTTACTATGCATATAAATCCAGTCATAGGCAAAGTTCAGAATTTCAGAATTTCGTCTGTGTAAAGGAGACCAAGCATGCCAGTAAGCTTGTAGAGGCTGTTCAAACAAAAATGTATGCTTTTTCAACTCACTTGCAAATTAGTTTGCCATCACAACATAGTGATTCCCACATGGAACCTGAGGTCTTACAATCTCAATATGTTGACTAGGATGCTGTAGTTGTAATCAGGAGAACTGACAGTTGGATCCTAATGTTTTTCTCTCTCCAAAATACGAATAAGGCAAATCCTATTATTGATTATTCACATTTGTATTTTCAGCATGACACTCACTGAGACTGAGAGGGGCTACCCTCCCCCCATCGAACACATTGGTCAACCAACAGCTATTAAAAAGGAAATGGGTAAGATTTATCATGGTTTTTATGAATAGCCCATGAGCCAGGGGTGAAAGGAATAATTCAGCTTTATACCAAAAAATCTTTCTTAAACTACAAAGAAATACGACAGACTTTCTGCCTGGGGTGGTAGCTCAATACTGGCTTTCTGGCATTTTTTTCGTAAAAAATGCCAGGGCAAGTCTCTTTCAAACTAAGATAATACAACAACTGTCTGAACTTTATTGATGTCAGCATACAGATTTACATGGACTAAAAGCACAGCTGAAACTAACAAGAAATACCCATTGTAATAATGGGTGTCATTGTTTTGCATGTTTGTGGTTGGCTTTTCCGCATAGTTGTGACAAATTTTCGACGTCACGATGATATGAAAAAATGCGATTTAAAAAAATACATATTGTCACACCGGGAATTGAATAATCAGCAAATTTAAGTGGTCCCCATTTGCGAACCTTAAACCACTCGTATCAGACACTAAAGGCCTTTTCACACTACGAAAAATCTTGGTGTTGGACCCGGGTCGGACCCTTGTTAACTAGACTGACCTTTTCACACTGCAACATTTCAACACGGCACTGACCCGTGTATAGCGCTCAACCCGGGTTGAAACTCAACCCTGCTCAACCCCTGAGGTGGGTTAAGAGCTCTCGACCCGTGTAGAGAAGTGTGACCCGTATTGAAAGTCGTAGTGTGAATGCCTCCGGGTTGAGTTTGACCCGTGTAACCGCGGATCGGAGTGCGAGTCCGTGCACAGCACCACACAAACAAATAACCTCTGACCTGCGGCATTGCGCATGCATACGCACCATGTAACACGCGTTCATTTCAATAAGCCAGTTCGGTATTCCAAGTGCACATCAAGATTTGACGTTTTTCTCTCGTACCAAACATGGCAGATAAATACACACAAGTCTATGGGGAAGGTGGTAACCAAATATGCATTCTGTGCAATTTTTCGTGCAATCGAAAAGACGATGAAAACTTTTGTTTGAACAAAAGTTTGGACACACAAGACCCCTGAAAACACTTTGCTGTCCAAACGTTTTTGGAAAAATGTTACTTCAGAATAGGACGATTTCTTTAAATTTGCTGGTACCTGCTATGCTTTTGCACGCATACGATGAAATGTTTAGCCCGAAAGAAAAGCTGTCAAGATGCGATGCGCACACGCGCAATTGGAATACCGAACTGGCTTATTGTGCATGCTACTTTCACGAGATTATTTTTACTCCTATATGTCCCGAGAAAATGGGCCCCAAATCAGACAAAAATACCGACATGGAGTGAGGAGGAGGTGAATGTTATGTTGGCTATTTGGGCTGACAGCTCCATCCAAAGCCAGCTCGACGGAACGACCAAAATGCAGTATGGGGTATTTTCCGATTCGACCCGTGTTGAATGGTCGGCTGTGTGTGTAGTGTGAAACGATCGCACAATACACGGGTCGAAACATTGCATGTGTAGCAAAAATGCTGCCGCTGCGTTGAGTAGTGTGAAAAGGCAGCGTAATTGACCCGTGTTGGAATTTTAAGAAGTCTACACGTGTCGGACCCGTGTAGATATTAACACGGGTCGAACGTACATAGTGTGAAAAGGCCTTGAGAGAAATTCAAAACTAGTCATTTTTATATATTTACAAAAATTATTTACATCAATTTATTTACAGATTTTATTTACATGAACAACTGGCCAAATACATAATAATTATTTACAAAACTGGAGCCTGGTTTAAATTAATTCTTATACTTAAAAATGTATGTATACCACCCTCAGTACAAATTGAAATAGGTCTGACGATGAGTTTAAAAGTAAATCGAAATGACCAGGGGTTAATGAGGAGTATTACAAAAATATGATCTCAACAGGCTTTCAAAATATCTCCAATGTTAACTCAAATCTATAATCTCTAATTCAACTTGGGTATAAATCTAGATGTAAGTTCCGTGATCCTTTATGTGGACAACCAATTCTACTACGTCACCTCTGATATCTACAAATGCATTTCCAATGCGCATGCGCAAGCAATTCCGCTGACAATAACAAAAGAACGTTACAATGAATGTCACCACACACGCACATATACACACTGCATGTCCCAGAATCCCTTGAAAGGACTCGCCGAGTGTGCACGCATTATTGGCTCGCTTTTCAGCATTACACAGTATAAGCTTATTGGACCTTATTTCCGACAGTTCCGTGGCAAAACTAAGAAAAAGACATTAAAAAGGACTAAATGTAAATCCTGTGGAGGATCTCCGTACCCATTGGAGTTTGACATTCACACAACGTGCTTCAAATGTTGCCTATGTGCACGGAATAACCTGTGTGGAATTTTTTCCAACTGGACATCTGAACAGTGGAATTTATTCACATCATGGCAGGACGGCATAACTGCGTCACCCACACTGTTTCGTCGAGGGTCTTCCACTACAACGTCAGTTATTTCTGATGGAAACACAACCAACAGGAATATTCAATGCACCACAACCTTCAGCTGGTGTTCCCCCCAGCGGTTAACGTGATCAGTCACAGCGGTGCTTCGGAGAATGTGTTCGTTTCAACCTTCAGGCGTCCGATCTCCACTGTTCCAGGGCATTCATCTGAATTTCTCAGCCACATTCCCGGTGAATCCCAGGGCCCATCTTATCGCCCGGATCATCTCCCTCATTCGTGGTCAACTGTCATATTTTCCACACGATCCTTGCCAATTTGAGGCAACACATCGGCCTGCGGATTTGCAGAGATCTTACATGGTACACCCCGGAAGTTTCTCCGTGCCGTACCTACCGGATCACGTTAGGTACCGGGCCCCCTGTGAGTGGCAATTTTCCCCAGTCTACGGAGTGTTACAGGTCTTAGGGACCGTCCATAAAGTATGTACGCACGAAGGGGGGGGGGGGGGGGGGGGATGGGGGGTTGTTGACATTGCATACACCATGCGTACAGGGGGGAGGGGGTCCAAGCTAATGCGTAATGAATTGTCATGAAATCAATGTACTATCTCATGTAAATAGCTACCAGGACCAGCTTATGTGCATCGAAAAACAGTTATAACACAGTACCCTTCACCCCAACCAAAAGTAAATTTATCTTTCCAGTCCAACCGGCAGCCAACTCCAGCTTATTTTTAGACCGCAACAAAAAGACTGCTTTATAAACCGGCAGAGCCTACACCAGAAACGTACAGGTGTACTTGTATCAATTTCACCCGCATGCTGTCCAAAATCACTCATGTACTGGAGGTAAACAAAAGAACCAAAAAGATATACGTCTTGTATATCAACTGCCTATTGTTCAAATACATATTTTCGTGAAAAGCGTTATTCACTATCTCAATAAACCACCCATGAAACGTCAAGAGCAAACTGTGCCAAAGAATAGTGATCAGGATATTTTTGTCCCTTTTTTGGTTCATGTCATCATTGACTGCTGTTTTAGTTCAAAATATATCACTGTTCAATCATTTCCAGGTCTGGTAATATAAAGGTTTGCAAATTGTTTTTTTCTGTCAACATTTTTTTGATCTATTTTAGTCTTTGGATGCGACATACGAATCATACTACTACAGCAGGTGTACTGTGACATTTAATGATGCTAAAATAGGGTAGTCTGAGAAGTCAAAAAGAGATATGGAATGCGTATGCATACGGGGGGAGGGGGGTTGGAGCCACTGCGTATGCCATGCGTACAGGGGGGGGGGGAAGGGGGTCCAAAAAGTCGGTATTTTGTGCGTACGTACTTTATGGACGGCCCCTTACGGGGACGTGAATCCTGAACATTTTTCTCGCTCCCATCATTAGGACAGCTCACAACTATATATCGAACCGGCATGCACGGCGCTCACCGTGCAATGACAGGGACAATGTGGGCCATGCTCCAGTTTAGCCCTGGGATTTTTCACGCTCTCAATCCCATTTTTGTGTGCGTTCCGGGTCTCGCTCACATAGCCATTCCAGCTCTCAACATGGAGGCTTCGGCCGTTCTACTTCATTCTCAACTGTCTCCAGTGATTCTGACCAGGAATTTATGGATCCGGACAACACTTCCATGTCCCACCGAGGTAATTTGGTGATACTGAAAGTAAGTAAAATCTTGCATTTTCCCCCTCTCTCACCTAGGCGTCTTCTCGTACATCCTTCCATCGGGAATCTGCTAATCCTGCTACTCCACAAAAATGTACAGTACCTGTGGACAGTTTTTGTGGAGACATCTGTGAGGAAGTCTTTGGCAAGGTTCAGAAAAAGAAACCTTTGTGAATCCCCAAGCATGAGATCTTGCTTTTTAAGTCCAACACAGATGACACCAATCAATTTTTCACAGTGCCCACTATTTCCTCTGAAGTTAAATACAAACTTTGTTCAGAAATTTCTGCCAAAAAGCACATCTTCCCTGACAAAGCCACTAGAGATCTGAATCAAACTCTAGAAAAATTGGATCGACGCATGAGCCATGGAGCCAAAGTGTCCAATTTTTCCATACTACTTTCAGATGTCTTGGCCCGTGCATCTGAGGATCCATCTTTAGTGGACAAGGATTGTCTCCCAGTCTTCTTCAATTTTTTGGACGACTGCTTAAGCTCCAGCCTACGGGAGTTTGCTAATGGGGCGGTGATCACTTCCTCACTACGTTGATCATTGGTACTTGACAACCTCTTTTGGCCCTCCCAAGGTTCCAGAGAGAGAATTGAAGATCTACCACTAATTGGCAGTGACCTGTTTGATAATAGGTTCGACGAGGTTATGCTCAAAGAAGCGAAACGCCTAAAGATGGATGAAAGAATAGATCTTCGCCGCCACTCATCAGATAAATCCTCACCCTGGTCTGTCTGGACCCCCTGGGAGAGTTAGTAAGAGCAACCAATGTTCCTTTTGGCATTCCTACACTACCCAGTTTCGCCAGCCCAAAGCAACTTTCAACTGGTCTAGCTTCTGGCATCAGCCCTTCGCACCTACCAAGGCATTCCCCTCCAGATCAACCCACTCCTGCAAGGCACATGGGTCACGAGGATCAAATGGACAATGACTACATGGGTCATTTCATCCATATCCCTCCAGCTCCGGGGCCGGTAGGGGGTCATCTGTTGGAATTCTCTCACAGCTGGGCTCGCATTACCACAGATCTTTGGCTCCTTCAGACGCTGTCTTCGGGGTATCTTCTGGAATTCACCACTCCAACACCCCTTCCTCGAAAGTCATTTTTTTGGTATTTCATGGCAGAAATAATTTGCTGTTTGATTTTACAATACGCAAATCTACATTGAGTGATCCCCACAATGTCGCTTCCCAGGTTGTATCGTAAAATTGGGTGTGATCCCTGGCTATACGGCATTCTGAGTTTATGACTTCTGACCAGCGCCCACCCGAACAAAGATACTGACAATTTGGGAGACCGCCAGCATAGGGCAAGATAGCTCAGTTGGTAGAGCGCCGGTACGGTAACCCGGAGGTCGCAGGTTCGAATCCCGCTCCTGCCAGTTTCTTTGTTCACTTTAAAATTGTATTCAAATTTACCTAATCAGTTTCCCTTGTGGATTGTTTGACAAAAAATAAGAAATGACGCAGACTTCTCTCAGCAATCAACATCATCTTTAAACAAACTAGACTCGGACAATAAACACAATAAATTAAAACAAGTTCCCACAGCTTCATTCAAATTTAATCTTCAGCACACTGGCTATGTCTAAACTGTGTGCAAGTGCAGGTACATGTATTTTTCTTTAACGGACATAAAAAGACAAGCTGTCTAGGATATACATGCTTGCATACCGTGCATGCAACATACATCGGGCCTCGACCTTAAGGAAAAAGGGGCAAGCCACTTTGGCCTTGGCTACATCAAAATATCAGGGGGAACCAATGCCAACTCAAGAGGCACCAAGGCCAACTGAAAAAACTATATTACTCAAAGTGTAGTACATATATGATGTTCCTTCAATCTATATCTATATCATGATCCCTCAATAAACTAGCCGATCCCTTAAAATATGAATATAAATCTTTTTTTAAATAAATGTTTAACCCTTTAAAACATGATAGAAAAACAATTTCATAATATTCCAATCATTTACAATAATGATTGAAAAACTAGTTTCTTTTCAAATTTGACATTGTGCAACCAATACATGTGGTTGGCAAAAATATCCGAATTCTGGTGTTTTTTATGCGATCGTTTGATAGCAAGCATCCTTCCATTTTTGAAAAAAAGTGACACTACATGTAAACATGCCTTTTTAGTAACCCAACATATTTAATGCACACTGTTTCCTAATGATTTTTAAACTGTGATTTATATCATGTAACACGTGACATGTCTGCTGACATCAATGAAGTTTATCATATTATGATCCTAGTTTGGAAGAGGCTATGCAAAGTATTTTTTTTAAACCAAACCCCCCCCCCCCCCCCCCCCCCCCGACCCCCAAAAAATAAAAGAATCAAAAAATCAAATCAAATAAAAAACCCCAAACTCCAAAAACAAAAAACAAAAACACACACAAAAAAAAACAACCTAAAAACCCAAGCAACCAAAAACCCTAAAAACTCAAACCCACAACCCCGACAACCCCGACAACTTATTGTGCCAACTTATTGTACAACAAAACCTCTGTAAAGTCACCTTTATTGATAACACACATGCTCAATGACCATATAAGTTGTCTATATATTGATGACAAAGTTGATCATGACTAAAGAGTGAGTTCATGTCCAAAAAGAGTAATAAAAATGAGACATTTGGGGAGCAGAACTTTTACCTTATGTGACAAAATAGGATATGAATAGTTTAGTATGGGCGGATTACCTAAACGATTGCATGATTACTCCGCCATCAATGAAATATTCATTGCATAGTCATTACGTGTTTAACTTTCTGCATAAGGAAATAAATATGAACTAAAGGCAATCTTACAAATTACTTAACAATTTCTATGTTTTACTTGTATAAGGCATTTTTTTATCCTGATAACCAAATAATGTAATTTGTCCTCATTGATTTGTTCTTTGCTGATAGGAGCTCAGTTAGATACTTCAAGATCCAGATCACCTATAAACTACCCCTGGCACCAGTCTAAGTATTTGAAGGAGAGAAGACAACAGCTCAATACAGTCATGCTGAGTTTGGAGCCATACAAACCTGTATGTTTGAATAAAGTTAAAGTAGTGTTCATTTTCTTGACTGCTTCATGAAAAGCAATTTAATTTGGATCAAATCCTTTATTCCAAGTAAACCAAAACCTGCAGTTACTATATACGGGAAATCCAATGTTGTGACAAATGAGTAATCATTGGCACACGCAGGATTTGACTTGGGGCTCACCATTTTTCCAGATTTGCTGGAATAAAAAAAAGTTGTTCCAAAAACATTTTTCCCCAGAAATAATTTTGAAGGAGGGAGGGGGAGTGCACTAGGCTCTCTTTTAACCCATTGAGCCTGGGTGTTATATGGGGCGCCATGCCGGCTTGTGCAGCCAAGCATAACATACACAATGCCCCATTAATGAATTAATAATGCAGAGATTGCCGTGTATAGACGTCAACCGGCCAGTTGGCAATTTTCAATCTGCTCATGTACATGTATGTGTCAACCGATAGTGTTATACTACTTCAAAATATGCCACGTACATGTTGCTGCTGCCAATTTGTTTGGCTAAACAAACAAACAAACATTTTCAAAGTGAACAAAGAAACTGGCATGAGCGTGATTCGAACCTGCTACCTCCGGGTTATAATACCAGCGCTCTACCAACTGATAATTATTATTATTATTATTTTTTATGCAAGTTCGCCCCAAACAAGGCTAAAAGCCACTGAGGTATGGAGCTACAAAGAGAAAAAAAAGAGTCAAAGATACAGGAGGTAGGAATTAATAATCCTCATGGAGCAGGAAAGATCATAAGATGAAGGGAAACATGCACCAAGCAAAAAGTTCAACAGAGATACAGAATAAGGGGAAATAGATCTCCGGTGAGAGAGTGATTGTAAGGATGAGCCCAACTCTTCTCCAACCAAATTAACAATGCGCTTCTGTACTCTGTCTAAAAATGATAAGTGACAAACAGAAGCACCAGCCCAGATGTCGGAACAGTACTCCATAAGAGGACGTATAGTTGTCTTGTAAAGATAAAGGATAGCATCAGGAGGTAGATACTTCTGAGCTCGATAAAGACAACCAACTCGCATGGAAGCTCTCTTAGCAATACCTGAGATAAACTTCTCCCAGCTAAGATTAGGGGAGATTACAAGTCCAAGGAGACATAGGTCATATACATGTACCTTACCTCAGGCAAGGTCAAGGGACCCATATGAACTGAAGGAAATTAATCATCTCTATACCGAGACAAAGACAACAGTTTGGTTTTCTTTGTATTGGAGGTTACCAATCAGTCGTTCCCCCAAGTCAACACACTCTCTAGATCATTGTTGAGTAAAGCACCCACTTCATTACGAGAAGTGTTAGAAGAATTTGAAGAAACACTGTAGAGCATAGAGTCATCAGCATACATGGGGAGCTGAGACATGACATTATCAGACAAATCATTGATATAAGCCAGAAAGAGGGTTGGACCAAGAACAGAGCCCTGATAGTGGTACACCAGAATTGACAGAACAAGTAGAATATGATTGCCCTTCAAGGACCACCTTTAACTTGCAGTTGGAAAGGAAAGCAGAGATTATAGACGACATTTTACCAGACACACCATATGACTGAAGCTTGTGCAGAAGGCCCTTATGCCAGACCTTGTCAAAAGCCTTAGATATGTCCAGAGCTACTACAGAGCCTCACCCTCTAATGTCCAAAGCCCTATTAAAATGCTCAATGATGAGGAACAGCAGATCACCAGTGGAGTGGGAATGGCGAAAGCCATACTGGCAGTCAGTAAGAACTGAGAAGGTCATTGTCCTCAAGGTGACTGAAAAGCTGTTGGTTGATAAAGCATTCCAAGATCTTACTTATTACAGGAAGCGGACTAAAAGGTTGGTAATTAGTAGACTCTGAATGCTCACCAGATTCCTTGAAGACAGGGACTACAGACGCCACTTTCCAAGATGAAGGAAAAACTGAATCAACCAAGCACATATTATACAGCTTGGCAAGGATAGAAGAATTACAGGAAATAAGTCGGGGCCAGTTGCTTTTGAAGCATTCAGACATTGAATTATTTTGACAACCTTCTTAGGGGTGATAAGAGGGACAGGACCTCTTTACTTGTACAGGAGGGAAATGTTGAGAGGGGAATGCCCCTCGTCGTTGAGAGTAGAGTTAGAAATGAAATTAAATCAGCCAAAAGATTAGCCTTATCCAGTGGTGAAGTAAGAACTTCGGGCCCATGTAAAAGAGGAGGAATGGAAGACTTGTTACGATTAAGCACACTGTTGGCAATCTGCCAAAAGTCCTGAGAACTAAGCTTCTGAGTTGCAATGGAATCAGCAACAGAGTTGGCATATTGTTGCTTAGCGTCCGCTAAACTCTCTTTCAACGGTTACAGGCTTCATGGAAAAGACACTGAGATTCCAATGTCCCCAGCTGATGGTACTTCTTAAAAAAGTGGTTGCGATGGGCAATTGCAGCTGCATAGGCTGGGGTATACCAGTGTTGGGAGTGAGCCTTGATCTGGTAGGTACGTGAGGGGGATCGAGACTGCCATGGCACATGAGCAAAAGAACGAAATCCATCCCAGTCCCCCTTTTTAAACTGGAAAACAGTACGGTAAAAAAGGATGGAAAGTAGATGAGGATGACAAATACGTAACAAATACAGTGAAATAATCCGAGTTACCAATGGGAGAAAGAATCTTGGCAATACTGTCATTTGGATTTGTATACGTGGACAGATCAAGCAGGCACCTCATGAGTTGGACATCAGGGACATGAGTTGGAGAAGTTATCTGAGTGAGATCCTGGGAGAGACAACAATTATAGGCTGTAATACCAGAACTTTCAGTGTGGCGAGAATGAATTAGCCAATCTTTGTGGTGAACATTGAAGTCACCAAACACCATAATCTGAGCAGCAGGATGTTGTGAAAGGGCACGGTCAATGCTGTCAGATATGCTGTCAGATATAGCATCCAGCACTGTGCAGGAAGAAGATGTTAGTGAATGATAAAGAAAGAACAAGTAAGTAGTGGAATGGAGAAGGGCGAGGCGAAAACACATGTACTCAATGTAGCTCTCATCATGAGAGCTACATTGAGAGGGTTCACAAGCAATAGGCAAAGTTTCACTAACATATACACCAAGACCATGAGAAGGAGGATGGTCAAGATGATGAAAGATATATCCAGGTAATTTGAAGGAGTCAGAAGAAATGTCACTATTTAATCTGCTCTCAGACAGCTAACAAGTTGGGTGAACTATTATGAACAAGGAACTGTATATAAAGAAGTAAAGTTGGAACGAA
The DNA here is from genome assembly GCA_037893225.1 of Hippasteria phrygiana. Taxonomy (NCBI): domain Eukaryota; kingdom Metazoa; phylum Echinodermata; class Asteroidea; order Valvatida; family Goniasteridae; genus Hippasteria; species Hippasteria phrygiana. Next base: position 3,949,401 of record JAZGUH010000390.1, on the reverse strand, counting down.
AGCCCCTAATGTTTGAAAAAGCAATATTAAGATGCTTGGAATGCCACGTATGGGCAGGTTGATTTAGATGAGCAAGTAAGGAGTCATGAAATCGGTTGTGAAGTCATGGTTCTTAAAATCAGCTGAAAAATAGAAGTCAGTCACAGTACGTCCAAGTTGGGAAACAAGCTTAGAACAACCTAAGGTGACCAAGGAATCAAGTGAACACATTTTTGTAACAATGTTAGACTGATGGCCTCAGGAATGCAACTGTAAGTTGCACAGACCATCATCCATGCATGTCCATGGCAATACAACCACTGCGTCATTTTACACCTGTTGATACCTCTCGGAGCATTACCAATGAGTTTGGGATCCTATACTACCAGGCAGCCATGACCTGCAACATTTTTATTTCTGGTACCCTTCGGCAAGGCAGAGTTCAGGGGTTCCAAAGAGGGCCCTGGGCAGGTACCAAAAACAAGTATTATTTGGACTAACTAGAACAGATCAGAAGAAAAGAAAGGATAGAGATAGAGAAAGAGGGAAAACTGGCAGACCTTTGCCTAATCCTGAAACAAGGTAGAACCTCTTCACAGGACTACTCCAAAAATGGGCTAACAACGGCAGGCGAAAAAAAAAGGAAGTTTTCCTACCCCCGTTAATTATTACAATCTCTTGCATAGCCCCTTGACTTTGTTCAAAATCTTGGACAGAAAAGGTACCTTTCCTTTTTGAGTTAAAAGGGCCCAATCCTTGAGGTTCTTGGCAACCAAAATCCTGTGTTGAAAGTTACAAATTTCAGTGAATGTTTCAGACCTGTATTTTTGGTAAAAATCCATTGCAAGCACACAAGCCCTGTCCCACATCAATTTGTTACTCCTGCCGTGGTGTCAACACAAAATTCTGAGCTCACCTGCTGTTCTTAATCATGGCAATCTGATGAAGCCCCTAGAATTTTAGAAAGTTGCATTCAAATTTACAATACGGTGATTTGCCTCATCGTGCTATTGACACTACACAATGGGCAAAGATCGGGGGAAAAAAGGGCCCACGAAAGAGTCTCAGCACAGCCCAAACACCTCAAGTTCTGGCAGAGTTGTACATGTCAAACGTGCATTAGCTCCCCGTACATGTTCTGCAGCCAATTTCACAAAACCTATCATGGTTCTGATGCACACATACAATGTCGTTTGTGAAGATCTTCACGCATGTGCATCACAGTCACCTTTGTACACATGTCACAAGGGTTCGTTACACATTGTGGCATTCAGAGTAGTTGATGTCTTACCAGATAAAGAGGTGTTTGAGGGTTCAAAATATAGTTTAACCCATTTCCAAATAGTTTACAGACTTAAAATATTATTTAATGTTGCCTCATCTGCTTTTTAAAAAATATGTCTGTTTGTTTGTTTGTTTGTTTTTTTGGCCTACGCATTGCAAACCAGAAAAGCAGAAACCCTACAGGTCTTATTTTGCAAAGAGGTTAAATGGCACCACCAACGGTGAGAAAGTGTGTCAGCCCCCCCCCCCCCCCCCCCCAAATTGTTTTCGCAGACGAAACATTTTGGGAGTCACCTTTCTTGGCAAATTTCAGAACCACCCCCCCCCCCCTGCAATTTTTTTTTTTAGATCCGCCCCTATATGTTTATGCAGTTTTATATCTGTGTGCCTTGTGTGTTTTGTCTTACAGGAACTCAGCAAGTTACAGGTCATTGGAAGGAATGAACTTTATGCATATCAAGATGAGAAGCTCTCATCTGAACATACTGAGCTTCCACAGAAAACATTGCTGCAGCCAGATGTGTAAGATTATCCTATTCTTTAAATGTATGTATAAACTCAGTAAGGGCAGTATTTTATGCATGATGGCAACAGGAAGACAAATCAATTTTGCTTTCATATAATGACTTTAAAGCCAATGTGATCCTGTACTTGATCTTTGTCAGAATGGTATATTCCACCTGAAAGAAGACAATGCCACACTGAAAATACCAAGTAAAAGTATGCCTCAGGACTACTAAACACATACTATCAATGCGGTCTGGATCCAAGTCCAAGGCTGAATTAGCAAAAAGTAGAATCAAAACCACGAGAGTACAAAATGTCAGCTATTTGTGATCTGAGAGAGAAAGCTCAATTTTTGAAAGTGTTGATGTGTATTTTGAGCAGCTCGGAAGAATTACCAATGTTCCTTTGGCAATAAATGTTAATATCTACAAGTAAATAAGACATTATCAAGTTATGTTCTTTATGGAACATTATCCTTGCTTCCTTGATGAGTTCCGTGCGCCAACAAAAGAGGGCACTTTTTCACCTAGCAACAATGTCACATGTGTATGTGTCCTGTGTATACTATACACCATAAATAAACAGGAATGGGTGGGTAGGCATCGACTGCATAGTGGGGGCATTTCTATTTGTTCGGCAAATTAGGACCAAGTTAGGGGGACATTTCTCTGTCTCCATAATGATTTTGGTCTCCACGACGTCTTTCGCACAACCAGTGTCCCCACAATCACAGTGCTGTGCGAGTATGTAAATACCGGCAATCGTGGACTAGGGACAAAAGAGTTAGGGCATAGACAAAGAGTCCACGATTTACCGAACGTCCACAATTAAAATTTGTGTACAAAACATATTCGAGGCCTTCTGAAAAAGTTAAAGTACAAACAAAAGAGGGACAATAGGGAGTCCCCGATTGCCGGTATTACACACTTGTGGGGGCGTTGAGGTATTTAAACCGTGAACGAAAAATGTTTCAGAACAAAAGAGAACAATATCATCCACGATTCCCAGCATACGTCTGCGATTGGGAGTGTGTACAAAACATATGGAGGTCTTCCGAAAAAGTTAAAAGTACAAACAAAAGAGGGAACAATAGGACGTCCGCGTTGGAGGTCGATACACGTTTAAGTGAGTTTGTATATGCCGGCAATCGTGGACCTAGGACAAAAGAATTCGAGCGTAGACAAAGGGGTCCACGTTTGACCTAACATCCACGATTGAAAATCGTGTACAAAACCAATGGGAGGCCTTCCGAAAAAGTTAGAGTATAAACAAAAGAGGAACAATGGGAGGTCCACGATTGCACCCGTTTACATGTGTGTGTGGGCGCGTTGGCGTATTCAAACCGCGGACGTAAAATGCCAGAGAACAAAAGAGAACAATATCGTCCGCGATTCCCAGCATATGTCCGCGATTGGAAGTGTGTACAAAGTCTATGGAGGCCTTCCGAAAAAGTTAGAGTATAAACAAAAGAGGAACAATGGGACGTCCGCGTTTGGAGGTCGGTACACGACTGTGTGTGTTTGTGTGTGTGTCCAAAAAAATTTCTGCGTAAGAATTCGAGAAATACTTCACGTATGAACTTGTTTGGTTTGTGGATTGTTCTTGGTAATGCCTTATGCATCTCGGACTGAAAGGTCAAGGTCAAAGGTAAAGTCACAATGGCTAAAACAATAGAATCTTGTCAGTGCAGTAACTTTGGAAATACTTTAAGGAAAAATTTGGTTTGTAGATTGCCCTGGATAGTCTTAAGAAGCCTATTGCATTTGGGGCTATAATATTGAAGGTCAAGGTCAGCAGTGTAACCCGAGAAATTAACATATAAACTTGAAAAACACTCACTTCCTTGGTATGTGAGGAGTGTGTAATACAAAACAATGAAAGTATCAACACAAAGCAAAGGCAGTTATTAGAAGAATGGGCATTAGAACTCAAGTCAACATCGATAGAGCCTGGAATTTGTTTGTCTAACCAGTGACACATGACATTCCAAACTAAAAATTATTAGTTAATCATCCAAGTGAAGCAAAACTCAACATCATGGTCTGGCAGCTTGTTTGTTTATTTATTTATTTATTTTTTGAAAGGTAGTACATTATTATGAAGAGAGTAACAAGTGTGGCATGCATAGGATGGCTGCAGGACCAATGTTTGCACCAACTCATACTGGCAACAATGATGTCTGTAAAATTCCTTTTCAGACAAAGTATTTAAAACTGTTTATATGCCTGATGATCGACGATGGTAATGTCATCATATTTGATGCAGAGCTCATGTTGTGTTGATCATTGTTGAGCAATATCTTCCATGTTATATTGCATGCACACTGCATACAGTTGATGATAGCCTCATGGTTCCCAGCATCTCATAAATATACATTCCAAGCACAGCAACCATGTACATTACTCATGTAAGTTGTGACCAAAAAGGCTGTGCAGCATTTCATTTATTGTTGTAAAAAAAATAGTAATGTGGCAAGCAAATCTGATGCAAGCAGGGATGATCATCCAACAGTGAATTGTATGCATCATCAAGTATACATCATTGAGAAGTTGTAAAAATGTCATGTACAGCTTTATGTTAAGTTTGTACTGCATTTAATATTTAAAATTATCAACTTAATTAAATTTGTGGCCCCTGGTTAAAAGTAAATACATTTAAAAGTGTAAGGTATCTCATACTAATGCATGTAATAATACATTTTTTTGTTTAATTTGCAGAAATCCAACTTTATTGGCTAATGTCCATGCAGATGTGGGTCCATCCTTACAGTTTGACAGTTTCCTTGCTTATTGGAGTGGTGATAGTCACAGTGGCAAAGGTCTTGTAGCATATGGAGCTAGAGTTACATTTGAAGTCTGTGCTGGTGAACGAATCCCCTCGTATTTGGATCTTGTCAACAAAGGCACTACCACCATCTACTATGACTGGAAAGTTAGTAATTTACTGAAATTGTTTATAGGATACATAGTTTTACAGTCAGAATAGGCAAGAAATGATTTAAGGCCACTTAGTTTAGATTTATAGTGTTGGTAGTTGGTTTAGAAGCAGTTGGAAGTGTTGTTGATACACTGCCTCCCCCACTGAAATTGTTGTATACTTGTAATATACCATACACCTTTTATGGATAACCTGCCAGACCATTTTGTGCAGTGAATGTATGTTGTGCTGCCTTGTAGGAAACAATCCCAATCAGTTGCAAACTGTACGTCCCACAGTGCCACGCAAGGTATATGTTCAACGTACACTTCTGGTCTACCATAAAAGGGTCCACTGTTGATATTAGCCATATGACTTCACAATAAATTCTTAACAGTTATATTTACGGGGATGTGTGTTGGGTGCAGAGTATTCATGACATAATCTGATGATATGACCTGTCCAGGGCAACATTGCACATATGATGCTTAGATCAGGTTAATCACAGTATGTTTCACATGCATGCAACATGAATAATATTTATAACAACAATTTTTGATCTTAAGCAATTGCTCTTTCGAAGTGCAGGGAAGTATTTTGTGTATGTACTCTACACGTGGTGTGGGTAAGGGAGGTTTCAGCAGTGCCTTAAACTGGGGTGAATTGGGACAATTCAGGTAGTTAGACCATTACAACTATTTGATCACATGGCCAAGTATGAGTATTATGGCACATTTTTCTTTGTTTAATTGTAATGCAAATTTGCCTCGAACAAGGCGACTACCAGCCACTTGAGAAAAGAAGAACAATCAAAGACGCCGAAGGTAAGAATTGAGATTCCTCTTGAGGCATAAGCGATCACGGATGAAGGGAAACATGCACCGGGCAAAGAATTCCTTAGAGAATGAAGGAAGAGCTGTTGGCATTTCTCTTTGTTCTACATCTTGGTACAGCTAGAATGTTTTGGTGAGAAAGTGGAAAGCTGAGTTTCGTGCTCAAACACCCTAACTGGAGGAACCAAGCTGGACACAACAGTGGAACGTTTGTCAAGAAAATATCTGTAAAACAAATTAAGGACAGCAACAGATCTCCGGTGAGAGAGTGATTGTAAGGATGAGCCCAACTCTTCTCCAACTAAATTGACAATGTGCTTCTGTACCATATCTAATAAAGATAAGTGACAAGCAGAAGCACCAGCCCAGAGGTGGCAAAAGTACTCCTCAAGGGGATGTATAGTTGTCTTATACAAATAAAGGATAACATTTGGAGGTAGATACTTCAGAGCATGATAAAGACAACCAACTCACATGGAGGCAGTCTATAATTAGGGGAGGTGACAAGGCCAAGAAGCTAGGCACAGGTCATATACTTCAGGCCAAGTCACAGGACTCATATGAACAGAAGGAAATGTGCATTTCTAGAGTGAAAGACAACAGGTTAGTTTTCTTGGCATTGAAGGGTATCAGCCTGTCATTTCCCCACTTTAATACATTCTCCAGATCATTGTAAAAGATATACTGTACATGCTTTTCAAAAGAAAATTCTTCTAATTATTTTGTTGTATTAAACTAGTGCCCACCCCAACAAAGATACTGACAATTTGGGAGACCGCCAACATAGGGCAAGATAGCTCAGTTGGTAGATCGACAGTACAGTATTCCGGAGGTCGCAGGTTCGAATCCCGCTCCTACCAGTTTTCTTTGTTCACTTTGAAAACATATTTTAAGTTAACAAAACAACACCTTATTCTATTTTAAGCATCTAAAACCCTGCTTTCATTCTTTGTTGCTTTTGCACGTCTAATGCCCAAAATATATGCCCGAATTATTGTCGGCCTGCAAATAATTTGATATTTCTACACTCTGAAAGAGTTCCATATCTGGACATCACTTATACCTCGTGCACAAAGTCTATGGGCCATGACAGAAAAAGTCAAAGTATTTTCAAAGAATAAGTTGAAATTTTGTTCCTCCTAAATTCGTGTTTCTTCATCAGATTTACACTTTTTGGTAGTTTTTAAGTCATTTAAGGGAAAATAAGTGATGTCCGGATATGGAACTCTTTCCCTACACTCATTACTTGACAACTAAACATGCGTGAATTCTTTTCACAAATGGATAACTTTTGTATTGTTAGAGAAATTACAATTAAAATAGTAAAATATTTTCAGGGTAAAACTCAAAAAGTGCACGGACACTATATTTTTAAGTGCAATGCCCATCACTTCATTGCGTTAGAGAAGTGTTAGATGAGTTGGGAAAGCACATTCGTGTGCGAAGTCATCAGTAAACATGGCAAGCTGAGACAAAACATCAGGCATGAGTTGGAAAAAGGACAGATCCCTGCAAAAGACCAGCACTGACAGAGCAGGTAGATGATTGCCCTCCAAGGAACACCTTTAATTTCGAACTGGAAAGGAAAACGGGTTGAAGATGTGGATCGGGGGGTGGAATGGGTCCTTCACCAACAAACATGAGTTTGGTTTAGGGCCAGCTAACCTCTAAGCCGAGTTTGGAGGCCTCTGTGAAGAAGATAGAGAGTGCAGTGTGGATATCCTTCACACTGGTTGCAAATCAAGCTGTATCGTCAGCAAATTCCTGGTCTGTTAGATTATAGTCACCCCAAGTCACACCAAGAATATGAGATGCGACGATGGACATTAGTTGGTCGTTGATGACATTAAAGAGATCAGGTGCTGCAACACAGCCATGACGTACTTCAGCATTTATGCGGAACCAGTCGGAGTCTCGTTGACTCTGACATAACTCTCAAAATTATCATTGATGGCAGTAAAGAGGTTGACATGTTAATCCTATTCACCTCAGTTTATGCTACTGCCAACATTTTTTTATTTTGTGCTGAAAGGTCATACTATTTGCATGCAAATGAGTATGTGAATTTAATGTTAATGCCCATCAGATTTCCTGCTCACAGAGAACATTTCAATCAGGTATTACATGTACACCTATCCAGTGCAAACTCCATCCTTTTTGGTCATTGTCTGTTGCAACAACATAGGTCTCATGTGGGTACTTGTTCTTGCTTGCAAAAAGGGGATGGCATGGAGTGTCCATTATCATCGCAGTGTTGCATATTTGCATATTACCTCACAGACCATTAGAATAGTTTGTGCTTCGGGCTTGAAGGCTTACAGTGTATGGGGGGGGGGGGGGGGGCTGACAAGTGATCATATAAAATTAATGTATGTTATCCTAGATCCACCACTGCTTAATTTGTGCTAGCTGTGCTATCTTTTTGTGGGAGAATGTGGCAAATCTTTGAATTTATGCAGATTTGTTTATTGTGCTTTTCTGAAGGTTTTGGCTTTTTTCATATCCCATATCTTAATTAAAAAATATTCAAATTCTTCAACAGAAAATTCCAAAGATTAACCCATTTGAAGGATGCGCCTCTCCCAAAGTGCAGCGCTTTTACTTCAACACAAGCAGTGGAGTTTTGTTGCCGGGTGAGAGCCTCAAGTTTCCATTTGTCTTCAAATCGCCAAATGCTGGCATCTTCTCAGAGACATGGCAGCTGGACACAAGACCCATTTTGTGCGGTGGTGCTGCTTTACAAGTAACTCTACGTGGAATAGCCCTACAGGAAGATAAGAATAAGAGACAGCGGTACCAAATTGAGGTAAAATAGTCATTTGTGTTGGAGGTCTCCAGGTATGCCTTGGTGTCAGTCTTGAGACTTTATTTTTGAGGTGTCACTTTTTTAAGGTCTTGAAAATTATTTGATTGGGTTAAAGTGCTAAACCCAATTTTTTTAACCTTCCTTTTAAGACCAGTAATTTTTACAAGGATATTCCACAAATCTACCAAATATACATAATATAGTACACAGTTGATCTCTACTCTGAGCACATTTAGTCCATGGGCCCAGACCCAAAATTTCACTTAACGGTACCATTTTGTTGGGCAAATTCTAGTTGCCATTTTTGAATAGTTCAACATCCCCAAATTATGTTTTGATATGATAACCCTTCCAGAGTGGCAGCTTATTAGTGGTTATCATGTGTTGAATGCACAGACCCTCTGGCAAACCCTAAAAAGGCGCTTTGTCCAGGCATCATCTACATGTATAACAGCATTACTACCTTCATAGGCAGTCTGATTTTCCCCCTGATGAACATGTGCCCTGCACGTAGAATAAACCTAGACTGAATGAAAAAATGCATCCCAACATGTTTATTGCTGGCCTTCAAACTCATACAACATATACTGATAATGTGTATATGGAAATAAATTATACAATTTCAGTCAGTTGTGCATAGGTGCCTATGGGCGAAAACACTAACTTATAAAATGGCTTAAGTTGCTTTTACTTTTACTTTTACTGACCCTACAAATATTTTAGTACCACTAAAGTTTTGCCCCTAAAGCCGTGTCCGCACTAGACTTTTTTTTGGAAGGTTTTTACCGAGAGGATGGTAAAATGATGGTCAAATGTGACCACTGTCTGCACTTGGACTTTCGATAGGGGAAAATTTTACTGAGACCGTGGTAGAAATAACCAAGCTGTCAGTATAACGACTCATGAGGGCGCTTTGCGTGACCTTTCTACATTGACCCGATTGACCCAAAGCGCACATGTCTTTTCATTCTTTTGGCCGATGTGTACACGTTGACGTTCTTCATTATCATCTGGGAATGATGCACTGGTAGCACCAATCAAACTTCAGACCTTATCAATAATAATATCTGCCATGATTGTGATCAAAAGAGGAACAACGCACTGGAATTTGGAAACTTATATGCGCCGCACATATGCGCTGCACCGTGGTGAAACAATGCAAAGCGCATGCGTGGTGTCCCTGTGTAGCATGACCTCGTGCTCGGGCCGGATGTACGCTTTCCTGAGCCGTTTTTACCGACTTGCACTAGTTGTCTGCACTGGACTTATCGTCTCGGGGAAAGTACCTGGTCAGTTTTCCTGGGCAGCAGTTGCCCAGTAGAAGTAACCGCTGTCTGCACTGGACTTAAAATGGGAAAGGTACCCATCGTCTAGGTAAGCTTTACCAAAAAAGTCCAGTGCGGACAGGGCTTAAGATGGTACCAATATTTTTTGTCTGGCCCATGGACTAATTCACAGCCCAAGATATCCTGTGTATGATGTGTCTCCCCTAAGATGTAAAAAGAATTCTTAGATGTAAAAAGCAGCATAAATTGGTCATGGAAAACTTTAATTTGTCCGGAAAGTCAGGGAATTTCCTTTTGAGATTTCTGTAGGAAACCTTTCAATGGTTAAGGTACATGTTTACATCGTGTTACTTAATTTGCGCTGTCTTGGCTTCCAGCAAGATCTGTTCAACAAGCAAGCAGAGCTGGCTGTACAACGTATCCTGGATGAGTTAGTAGATGGAATCCATACACCAGAAAGGTCAAGTTCCCCTGTGGATGCCTACATCACTCAAGAGGAGGTATTCCAGCAAAGCAACAAAGGAGTAAGCCAATTATACCTAAATATGTGTATTTCAACCAAATGGTACTTATTTTAAAGCTGTTGTGTCTGTATTTTGGTGATGTATCACCCTGAAAAATACATTTTTAAATTGAATTGTTAAAATATGTTGGCATTAGATAAGTCATGAGCTTTCCAATGGGACATTTCATCCTCGTGGCAGCCAGGAACACAAAAACAGAGATCCTATCTACTCAAGTAGTAATTACTGTAGTATAAAGGAAAGTGAATCCAGGACTTGTGATGGACTTGCAGGGACTTGCAGGGACTCGAATACAACTCTGGCATTATCAACAACTGTTGAGTTTCATAATGGAGTATCATTTGGTGGATTTATGATAGCCTGTCTTTTCCCTGAATACCAAACAATGTGGGATGTATTAAAGTGTTGTTTCATGTCTTTTTGATTCATTGGAGCCTAGTTCTAAACTTTCATTGCAGGACTTCAGCCATAAAGTAGGAACATTGTTGCCATTGTTATCAGCTCAAATAGTACAATACTACACGTAATGACACTTTATAATATTAAACTTACACAGAGTGTCATATTTCAGTAGAGAAATTGCTTCAACTTGTCTAGGAGTACACTTATCAAATATCATTTTGGCTGCTTTTCCTACCAACAAAAAGGTTTGTGTGGTCAAAGCAATGAAAGAGTATGAAGCTCTCTTCTGCATTATGTGGATGTGAACATAATGTGTTTATAAAATCACATATCGAAAACTGCATTGGTTGGTTTCCAGAGATACCATCATGGATAGAGTAAAAATACATTAAGTATTAGCATTGATCTTGCAGGCATTGTTTTTAAGGAAAAGTGCATGGGCACCCTCAATGGCAACAGCAAGTAACTGTGGTTTTCCCCTCCAGAATATTTTTGCAACGATTGGTGGTCTGGATAAAAAAAACCAAGAGAAAACGAGACCTCTTTCTTTTTGTTAACCCTTTCCTTACCAATGCCAAGTTTACTCGACAAGGAAACCACACACCAGATCATCCAGATATATTCACCATGTTTCAACAACCTGTAGTACTTTTGTTGTTGTTCATACATGATCCTTATACCAACAGAAAGAGCTTGTTGAGATCTTTCTAATGTTGCCATCAAATTAATCTGTCATTCTTGTATTTTGTGGCTGCTAATCCACAAAAAATGTAAAAAGCAGGTTAGTGGAGAAATGCTGATAGTCTGGGTTAAATATCTCAAAATAAGACTAAAATCCACTCCGAGGGATGCCCCTCCTCATTAAGATTAGTGTTTGAAATCAAGTTATCAGCAAAAAGGTTTCCTTATCTCATGGTGAAGTAAGAACTTCCGTGAAAAAGAGGAGGAATGAAAGACTTGTTGCGATTGAGTACACTGTTGGCAATCTGCCAAAAGTCCCGATCGCGAGAACCAAGCATCTGAGTTACAATGGAATCAGCCACAGAGTTAGCATATTGCTGCTTAGCGTCCTCTAAAACTCGCTTACAGTGGTTAATTACAGGCTTCATGAGGACCAAGACTGATCAGTGCCGATGACCAAGGCACATCAGCAAGAAAGTAACAAAATCCATCCCATGCAGTCAGCCTCTCCAAACTGGAAAACAGTACAGTGAAAAGAATGGAAAGTAGATGAGATTGGATAATATGTAAGAGATACAGACATATGTAGTTGAATGGTCTGAGCTACCAAAGGGAGAAAGAACGTTGGCAGCACAATCATTTGGGTTTATACACATGAAAAGATCAAGTAGTTACCTATCAGCAGATGGACGATCAGGGACATGAGTTGGGGATGACATGAGTGAGATCCTGGGAGACGCAGAAAGTATAGGTTGCATTAATACCAGAACTGTCAGTCTGACAAGAATGAATTAACCAGTCCTTCTTGTGAACATTGAAGTCACCAAACACCATAATCTGAGCAGCAGGATGTTGTGAAAGGGCACGTTCAATGCTGTCAGATATAGCATCCAGCACTGTGCAGGAAGAAGATGGTATAGTAGGTAGTGGAATAGACAAGGGTAAGGCAAAAATACATGTATATGAGAGCTACATTTAAGAGAGGATTCATGAACAACAGACAAAGTTTCACTGTTATGAACAAGGGACCGTAAAGAAGTAAAGTTAGAATGAAAGCCCCTGATATTTGCAAAAGCAATACATTGTATTAAGAAGCTTGGAATGCCGTGCACGGGCAGATAGATCTAGGCCTAACAGGTAAGTCGAGTCAGATGAAGTCGGTTGTTTGAAAACAAGCCTAAGGTGACCAAGGAACTCAAGTGAACACATTTCGTACGAATATCAGAGCGACGGCCTCAGGAATGCAACCGTGTGACTGCACAGACCACCATCCATGTTTGTCCATGGTAATACAACCACAACAACACTTTATACCTGTTGATACATGTATCAGCCTCTAGCATTGCCAATGAGTTTGGGATCCTATACTACCAGGCGGCCATGGCAAGTTATAACATGCTTATTTTCGGTACCCTTTGGCAAGGCAGAGTTCAGAGGCTCCAAAGAGGGCCCTGGGCAGGTACCAAGATTCAATTCATAGCAAAACTGCAAATTCACAGGAAGATAATGGTTGAGATGTTCATATTGAGAAGAGAAAACAGCCATAACTTTGCTATTTGTGGGCAGTTATGGCTTTTATTTTTGCACCATATAAAAGAGTAACTTTCATGGAACCAACTTAACACATGTTTTATATTCAACTCTAAATCTTTGGTTGAAAATACAACCATTCAGCAAGCAGTTGGCTGTTTTTTTTGCTTGAGTGGTTTCCACGTGACTGAACAAAGAATAGGGTACTGGGGAAGATAAGCAAATATTAACAATGTAGTCCTGACACTGAATTTCAACACCGTGAAAATAGAGTTTCCCCTTAAACCACCGTGAAACTTTTTTACACTGCACTTAATCCCTTTTTCACGGTGCAAAATTTGCCAGATTAGCGGAGGAAAAGTTTACTGCAGTTTCACGGCGTTTTTACATCAGCCTCCCCAGACCCAGAGTTCTATTGTTATTCGAAACATGGAGCGAAATAACCCTTTGAAAGTTATGTACACAATCATCTTGTCACCGCTAGAGTTGCTATCCACATAACTCGGGCAGGTAACGGTACTTGTTTATGAGGGGATTAGGCCATAAAATCAATGAACCGCTTAACGGATTAACTCTACTGCAAAGTTAATGAGCTAGACCACAAGGAGGGACTCACCGCATTTTCACAGTGTTTTGCTTGACCTTAAAGGCGTCCTCCTTAGGTCACACCGGGGGATTTGTTCACGGCAATTTCACCAATAATCTGCTGTGTAATCGGCGTGAAAAAAAAAATTCACGGTAAACTAGATATTTACCGCAATTTCACGGTGTTGAGATTCATAGTGTGAAAGGGTTAACAGAACAGAGAGCTAGAAGGAAAAACAGTCAAATGTTCTTAATACAAATATACACAAAAGAGAGAATAACTAAGTGTAAGAAATCATGTTCAACAGGTTTACCTAACTTTAACATTTTCCAATGTCGCGTTTACTCAACAAGGAAACCACACACCAGAGTATCCAAATATATTCACCATGTTTCAATGAACTGTTTCGCTGTCCATACATGATCTTTATACCAACAGAAAGAGCTTGTTTGGATCTTTCCAATGGTGCTATCAAATTCACCATTACAATATTTTGAGAAAACTGTATCCGAAGTTTCCATGTACAGTTATGTTTGATAAAGTGGGCAACTTTTCTATTTTAGCAGTTATGACTTTCATTTTTACACCATATGAAATTTTCATGGAACAAACTTTACACATAGCATTTTCCTTTTCAATCAATTCTTGAGGGTGAAATCTTGGGTTGAAAAATACAACCATTTAACAAGCAGTCAGCTGGTTTTATGCTTGACCGAACAAAGAATGTGGTACTGGGGGAATAAGCCAATAAACAATGTGGTAAGGAAAGAGTTAATTAATATTGGTCATAAATAAAAGTATAATTTAGTGTATTCAACTAGTCCTACATGTACTTGCTGCTTCAGATAGAGAAACATAGTGCGGCCCCCGGACTTTACCCAAGAATAATGTAAATTTATGCGTACAAATACACACCCATGCACAACTCTCTATTTCAAAACTGATATCTACTTTTGCCACCACATACGTGTACATTGTACATAATATTACATTAACCAAAGGCTTCACCAGTACAAAATTGAACAAGGCATGCCCTACTGTATAATTTTGATAAAATATGCCTCAAATTTCTCTTTATAAAGAATTTCACAACTGTATGAGGTCGTTCTGGAGAGTTTGCAGGGGATTCAACCCTTCTACTATTTTAACTGTCAAATTTCCCCAAAATTCCATTCACTTGTTGTGCATGATGCTAAAGAGGGAGGGTCCCAAAATTGCATTAAAAAATAACCCTCTAAGCTCATGTCATGTGAAACATGATTCATTATAATGTCACTTTTTGGCACACAACCTTGCTATAGAGTCTATTCTATGCTCAGTTTGTAAAGAAAAGGTGGAAGTGCTTTTAAATGAGAAAATATAGCAAGGAAGAACTGGTATGTGCAGGTAACGTTTTCCCGACTCATACCATCTCCATGACGGCCATTCTCTGAAGATGTGAATGCCGAAAGTACGATAATATCAGGGGAACCGACATGATTAAGGCAGTAATGAAATCATCCATCTCCATATCCCGTAATGAGACCGACACAAAAAATAACAAATGATGCAACAAAATCCTAACCAAACGGCAAGCATTTACGTACAAGGTACGTTACGTTTTTACACTTATTTAATAACCCGCAAAAAAATGGCGGCTACTGCACACACTCAATGACCTACCTTCCACTGTAAATGGTGGATCAAAGCAGGATCGGGATCTAGTGTAAACGCAGCACAGTTTATTTGTGGTTAAGCTTCGCTGTGGTTTTATTACCCTGGAAATCCTGATCCACCTTTGCTGGATCTAGTGTAAACACGGCACAGTTTATTTGTGGTTAAGCTTCGCTGTGGTTTTATTATCCTGCAAAACCTGATCCACCTTTGCTGGATCCAGTGTAAACGCGGTCAAAGGGAGGGATGGGTTAAGGAAAGAAATTACTCCAAGGGGGGGAGGGGGGGGGGGGGAATGGGGGGGGGGAATGGGGGAATGGGGAAGAACTGGGAACAAGATAGGGAGTGGTAGGGGATATAGAAAGAAAGTAGGTTTAAATGGAGGGACACGTGAAGGGAATAAATTGAGGCAGAACAATGGAGGTGTAAAGAGAGGAGTCAGGGTTTTACAAAAGGGAATGGAAGCTTTGGGGAAAAAATAGTTTAAAAGTGCAATAAAAAAATCAAAAACATTTTAACCACCGACTCCAACACCCCCCCAACACACCCCCCCAACACACACAGTCATGTAAACGGGTGCAATCGTGGACCTCCCATTGTTCCTCTTTTGTTTATACTCTAACTTTTTTGGAAGGCCTCCCATTGGTTTTGTACACGATTTTCAATCGTGGACGTTAGGTCAAACGTGGACCCCTTTGTCTACGCCCGAATTCTTTTGTCCTAGGTCCACGATTGCCGGCATATACAAACTCACCCCCCCCCCAACACCCCCCCCCCCAACACACCCCCCCCCCCCCCCAACACACCCCCCCAACACCCCCCCCAACACACCCCCCAACACACCCCCCCCCCCAACACACCCCCCCCAACACCCCCCCCCCCCCCCCAAAAAAAAAGCTATCTGTAGGACTTTTATAGATACCCCAGTGGAAGGCATTGTGTGTACTTGCCTAAAAAACACATCACCAGTCCCATGAAGTCAGTGTAAATAGATTCTAGGGACAAAACCTTTCCTGTTCACCTCAACACGGCTCCATGGGACATGCAGGATGCAGTTGCTTGCAGCCCTTGTCTGACAAGTAGTAAACATAAAGTAATATAAGGATTGGCATCTAAAAGGTTGTGAAGTTGCACTGATATGCCATATAAAATATATATTAAATATATCACTGGAAAAGAACTTTTCTTACATTCGTTGTGTGATATTTTCAAGTAGAAAATCAATTTTTTACATTTCTTTTATTCCATTTCTTACTTGGGAATACATTTCTCTGGAAACGTAGTTGTCCAAAGTTCAATTTCCTTCAACATGCCCACCATCCCTGTCCACACAAGCCTATGCCCTGGTTCTCATTGCCCTCACTGCACGTCGGATCACGTCCCTCCGCTGCCGCACTGCTTCAACCTCTGTGATAATTCTGTCACGCAAGTCATGAATGTCTCAAAGCGGAGAGGTGTAGACCTTACTTTTGAGATAACCCCACAAGAAGAAATCGAACGGAGTGAGGTCTGGGAATAAGTGGCCACTCGTCACAGACCTTATTCCTTGAGTCATGATGTGTACATAAATGCCCCCACTTATCCCGAACAAAACCAAATCTGAAATAGCAACTTCAAATTGTCTCTGATCAGTCATGCATGATGCTACCATCATAATTTCACATCATATGAAAGAAGACAATATGATCTTTCACCTGAACATACCATTATGGGGAATAACATTTTTGGTTGTTGGGTAATTTACCTGAAAAGATGGGTTTCCTTTTTTTTGGGACACCCTGTAGACTTCTTTAATTTTAAGATTTTCGAGCAAACTTGAATCCCTGATCTTGATTCGTCAATCCCCAGTGGTGACAAAAGTTTAATATTATTCCATAAACCAAAGTCCATATTCAACTCCGCACTGCACACATTTGTTACCAGTACAAAAACATTTGTGTTACCAAGTGTGCAATTTAACATCTTTTCGGAACTGCTTAAACTGGGCATCAAGATTCCATAATTTTCCACCAAAGTTTTGATTTCAGTTTAATATTGTCCTTCCCCTTTAATCTTGAGAAATAAACCAAAGGAATCAATACCGGAAATATCTCATTCCTGAGTCCAACGGTCTTGTATGTCTTTGGTTTGTACCACCAAAAGACGTAGCCTTTATGTCCATTCCATCCTTTTCATATAATGTATGCCCCAAAAAACTGAAAAACCAACTTGTTCGTTGTCCTTATGAATCATTTTTTTTCTTTGCCGCAGATGCACTATTCCAGTGAAGTAGTAAGTCAGTTGAGTCAACTGTACTTGGAGCAGTTTGATGAAGAGGACAGAGCAAACCATTCATGGAATCTGTCCATTGATTCAATGAAACAGGTGGGTGGCTTTATTATTTCCTGCCTGACCCTCAGGCTCAATAAATGTTTCAATAAATAACATAAAAATAGAAATGTTCCTGGTCCAAAATGATTTTGTGACTTTAAAAAAAGTAGAGTTTGGTTTGAAGGATCGGAAGACCGTAAGATCTGAATTTGTAAATGTCAGGAGATGGAATTTGAATCAGGGATGGTGAAATTTAAATGGAATTTTGCCTGTCCAACATGGTGGGACAAATTCACAGGCTTTGGCAAGCATATAAGCATGTGCATTTCCCCTTTTATCTGTGCTAGTGTGTTTCCAGACGATGACGACAATTTCTTTTTGAGATTGCCAAGACAGTTTGAATGGGATGTATGCTCAATGCTTTTTGGAGAGGGGAGGGGGAGGGGATGGGGTGGGTGGGGGTGAGAGAAATGTGCCTAGTCTTTCAGTACATTTGTGAACTCACAATTATAGAAGTCAAACAGGATAATTGAAGACACCTGTCTCATATCAAACGCTCTGTCTCTTAAGAGAAATGATATATGAGTAA
This sequence comes from Hippasteria phrygiana, assembly GCA_037893225.1. NCBI lineage: Eukaryota > Metazoa > Echinodermata > Asteroidea > Valvatida > Goniasteridae > Hippasteria > Hippasteria phrygiana. The sequence goes on along the minus strand of JAZGUH010000390.1, from coordinate 3,931,515 downwards.
TCTTACACAGAAACCTTAGAAAGAAATCAAAAACAAAGGCATTTCATTAATATATTGAAATACACTGTATCAAGTTATTAACTGACAAATCCATTTGTCAGAACCATTGTATGGTGAATTGCACTACATTTTATGTTGTGCACACTGAGAGATATTTCACAAAAGAAAATAGCACCAATCCTAAATTTGCATTGAAATACAAATTGTGTTACATAATAATAAATTTCATGACATGTCCGAGTCCACTTTTTGTGGTGAAATTAATTTGTCAAAAAGTTTGAATATGCACATATCAATCATTATAGATGTCACAATGAATTAAGCTGAGGACGAGGTACATAGACAGCTTTTAAGGTTACACTGTTCTAAGTCTGCAAGTCCAGACAGACTTTCTCCTTGCCTTCTAAAGATATGTGCTGATCAACTATAGATTTTTACTTTTTTAACTATTGTTTTACTACCCAATTAATCCTTGATATTTGGAAATGGTCGTGTATTAATCCCAGATATTTGGAAACGGTCGTGTATTATTCCAGTTTATAAAAGTCAGTGATCACATGCAAAAATGATCTTGGGTTTAATTTGGATTGTGATGATATGCCTCCTGATGAGAGCTTGCTGACACCCTTGACATTTATTAAAAGGCAAACTGACCCATAATAACCCATTGACCCAAAAGTCAACCTATTTAAATGGAATTCAGGGGGCGTCTCAAAAGTCGGAACGTTTGTGTTTCCTTTGGAATGCTCTTTTCAGGAACAGTGCGTGTTCCCAGCATGTTCCCAACTCGAACTGGCAAAAATCCTGAGTAAAGCATGTACGTGCATAGACCAGTGTTCCCATACGGGATCACCTAGCGTTCCTAGGCTGTCTTCGCTGGGCGCAGTGGGTGTTCCCAATTAGAACATGGGTGCTCCTGATGGAATGTTGTACACCGGCACATTCCCTTAGTGGATAGAATATACAAATCGGAGCATGTGATCCATGTACCCTGCGCCACAACAGTTTGTAGGGTGAGGATTGTTGCAGCTATTGATCAAATTAATCCCCACATTGATACAGCCAATACAGGCTTGTGCACACGGATTCGTGCATACAACATGCAAATTGACTTTAAAATCCTTGTTAATTTGGTGGGAATATGGTACTTCTGAGCACACTGTACAGATTGTATACAAAAATAATCTGAAGATATTATATTTAAGTTATGAACTTAATCACTTGGTTGTCAGATTTTCATTACACCATATGGCATCACGGGTGACTGCGCACCAATTATTTCAAAAAGATGCCAGGAAGGTATCAATGAAAAATTGATAAACCAGCCTTAACCCCTTGAGTACGGTATTTTACGGGAGACGTACGGGTGCCGCCGCGGCTCTGGCAGCCAAGCAAACTGCTACAATGTGTTTGTGCAGTCAAGCGTAACCTATACACAATAATCCAACAATGGATTGAAACTGCACAAACAGCGGCCAATGGCGCCATCCGGCCTGGTGGCACTGTTTAATCCAACAATGGATTGAAACTGCACAAACGGCGGCCAATTGCGTCATCCGGCCTGGTGGCACTGTTTCTTTTGCGCCAAATTCCGTCATCCGTACGCAAGGGGTTAAGGATTCAACCTACTTTTTTTCTGATACTCTCTGTATAGGAGTTACAACATAAGTGGCAATTCGCGACATTTCGCGACAATTTACAACCATTGAGACAACTCGACCGTGTGCTTAGTTATCACCCTGGTTATTCATTGAGACATTAAAATTGACACACAGACAACTTGACCTTTGATTATGCTGCATTTCTAACATTGGTCATACTCATAGTCATAGACAAAGACATTCCCAGCTATGTCTGTGACTGATGTTGAAAATGCCAGTATTTGAGCCCAAGTTGCTCGGACCATGTTTCCTACCCGGCCTTGGCTAGTATTACGTTAAGGATCAGAGGATACAGTGCACCAAGTTATCCTGCCGTATTCGTGGGTCTATGAGCAGAAGCACCTAACAAAAGCAGTTGCTTATTAACTAACCTCTTGGGTAACTTTACTAGAAAGTATCTGAATCCGCCAAAATCCACCTATTTTGTCATGCACAAAAAGTTGGTTTTGGTGACTGCTCAATATGGAGGTATCCTGAATCCATCAAAATCCTGCAGTAACGCTAGGCTTACAATCCTCAATCCATCAAAATCCCCCAGGTTTCAATATGGAGGTATCCCGAATCCGCCGAAATCCTCGAACAGGGGAAGGATTTTGATGGATTTATGTACGTTAGGGTTAAGGAGAAGCAAAAGCAATGGCTTAAAAATGTATGAATAAATAGCTGCTGTCATTCTTGTGATTTATGATGTCATCTCAGTACATTCGATGGCCCCAAGCGTGAAAGGAAAACCAAACCAAAGAAATTATCCCAATTTTCAGTCCTACATGTATATATATATACCCATAAGGGAGACAATCTGAATTGAGAAAAATTGGATATTTATGTTAGTAATTTTGCAGAGGGGTGGTAACCATTGAAACCTTTATATTTGTGTCTTGATGAGGGCCCTGTACTTGTGATGGCATGTTGAACTTTGCAAGAACTATGACCCTATATTAGCCCTAACAATGCTGAATCAATATCAATACGAATTTCCACACACCCTATGGTTAGGGTTAACCCTAACCCTCTAAGATACAGATGCTCATGCCAACTACCAAGTGCTCAATATAGGACCCCTAAGTTTGCGGCCTTCAGAATAAAATTAAATCACAGCCTAAATTCTGAACTCAGAAATTTGATATTGCAATTAGAATGCAGGTACATGTACTCTGACCAAGTTGGGACCATTGGCTGCACAAAATGATAATCTTTGCTTTCTTACCATCTATTCTTTGAGAGCATACATTTGCATTCGTTGGCTTTGATGACAAGTTTGTGTTGCGTGACTAGCAGTACATGCATAGCATTTTGATTTCCTATCACTAACAGGCACTTTACCTTTGGATTATCAGGAGGGCCTGGCATTTTGATCCTGGCAGAATCTTTCTCAAAAGGTCTTGTGAGAAAGATTCTGCTAGGGTCAAAACATCACTACCTTCTAATTTGTATCTCTTAGGTATTTCAGGTCATTCCCAGCAGGCATGCAGTTTGTAGCAACATGTTGATATTTACATGTATAAATATCATTCAATTGTTTTATAGGACTTTTTGGCTCTTGAGGATGAAGCAAAGAGGGAAGATCTTTTGACCAGAATGAATATTGCTGTCTCTTGCCTTTACTTCCCTCCATTTAGCCCCATTCAGCAAGAGATGTACAGAGTGGGGTAAGTTACATACATTCTCTAACTTATGTTTAACCACTTAATAGTTGATCAGCACACTCGAATGAGCAATTTGCCCTGTACCTTTTTTACTGCGCACAAAAAATCTTTTAGTACTGAACCAACATTTTTGTTCAGTACGAACATGTCTAAAGCCCTGTTTACATTGGACTTTTTCTTCTGAGGTCCCATGGAAAGTTGCCGCCACATGCCCTTTTGTAATTCTACCGTGCGTTCCCACATGGACTTTTATGACTGCGACAGAACCTTTATTCGCCTTGTGGGCGCTGTGCACAATCACCTTTGACCTAAACAGGATAGACACAGTGACCTAGCGTAATTTTTCGCGCAATAAAATTGCATTGAATAGTCAGCTACCATGCATACCGGACGCGTCGACACAAAGAGATCAGTCTAGTCTAGAACATTTATAGAAATGGCAATGTCGTCAAATGCACCGCCGAGTTCCAAAGCCTCATAAAACAAAAAAGCCGACCCAACAGGTGGTAGTTCGAAGAGGAAGAAGAATTGGGGTCACACAGAAACTGTTGGGCTGATTGCTATTTGGTGATCTCTGCCTTCCTCAACATTTTTACCGACATCTAACCCAATTAAACCTGCCATGTTTCAAGCAGCGACCGGACAAAAAACGCAGTTGTTGTATGCACGTACGGGGTCATCAGTTGGTTCGCTCCACAACTGCATGTAATCACATGTGGGTGTGCTATACACTAGGAGACAGGGAACCATTATCACCATACCACTTTTTTCGCACACACTCTAGTGATATTCGCTGTGTAGTTGATGCAATTTAGGAAGTTGCATTGGTTTTCTATGTGGTCGCGGTAGTTTTACAGTGCAGGGTAAGGCTGTGCCGAATATTCGATCTCTTCATCACCCAATGCCCGCTGAACAGGGTGTAGTTGGCATAGAACATTTTTCACATGTTTTCCTTTGGAGGCTTTGCGGTCCAGGGGGGCGGCCTACACAAAGTACCTCTAGAGTTGAACCTAGTGTTGGTCTCGAGATGGTCTCGAGACGGTCTCGAGACCTTTTTTTTAGGTCTCGGTCTCGGTCTCGTCCTAGCAAAGTCTCGGTCTCGGGAGGGCTGGTCTTGGTCTCGAAAGTGCGGGTCTCGGTCTCGGTCTCGGATGCCAAGGTCTCGAGTTTTACCCCCGAGACCAGTCGAGACCACAGCAAAATACAATGCGCCATACAAAATCCAGTCTTCATCCATACATACACAACATTGTACTACAAGTTTCATGCTGAAGAATTAGATTGAAGCTGGAATAGCAACCAGTCAATGCAGCTTGTTTACCCGCAAATGTGCGCCGCAAATGTATTTCACTGGTGCACATGGTATGGGATTCCGACGACAAGCGCGCTTAATTTCTTTGTGTGCAAATAGGTAGACACGTTCGACGTTCTTGCTCAATGCTTACACAATGCATGCTTTTAGTGTTGGCCTACTAGGTAGTTTTATAAAATTACATAAAAGGATATCTAGAGAAGTACAAGGCTAATTGGGTTTGAAACTTTGTACATGTACGTACATAGTCGGGTATGTGTTGTGGATGAAAATGTAGGTGATGCAATCAAAATATTTGTTAATTAATTTTTAATTAATGTTCAATTTTACTTGAATAATTTAGAAATAAAATAAATTGATAGGCCTTCCTTCAAAAATCAACTTTCAATAAACAACTTTGCAGAAAATCCAGTTGCATTGTCCATTCTGGATAATCAACAATTCTAGTCGGTTCAATTTTGTTATTCAAATAATATTAGGAGAAATTACAATCTGCCTGTCACTAAAAGTGCCATATGTACACGTACACTGTACAATGTATGGCATGTCAAAAGTCTGAAAGCACAACTATTTACCAGAGGTGAAATAATAACCGTCAAGTCTTGTGGAATTATTTAATTGATGATTGCGTGCTGTGTGAGACTTTATAATTGAGCACTTAATTTTATACATGTATATCTTGCATAATTTAAGATAATGGTCCTTGTTAAAGCCGAAAAACAAGATGATCCCCCATATGAGTCATTAGCACAAATTATCATCCATGGGAAGTTATCTTTTTGAGCATTTTAATCTAAAGCAGGGCACAACACTCCATGAGGGAAATCAGCTTCAACACCATAGATTTTTATTCATGTTTGGTCTCGGTCTCGGTCTCGGCCTGCAAAAGTCTCGGTCTCGGAAGTCTGGTCTCGGTCTCGAAAGCCTTGGTCTCAGTCTCAGCCTCGGACATGAAGGTCTCGACTACAACGCTGGTTGAACCCATTGTATACATTTTGTAACATTGTATTACAATGTAGAAACAATTGTATCACTTGCAAAAGTTGAGGTGTCAATCACTTTGGATGTTTTGTGGGCTCTGGGGGTAGAGGTTATTTTATTTTATTTTAGACGTTCTTTTCTTTCAGGACGAAATTATCAATACTGACATTAAAAAGGGGTACTGATCTTTTATTAAACGTCCATATAGCTTGTCGAAACAGGTAAGCATTAATATTCCAAGCAAAGGATACAGTAATTCATCCTTTTAAAATCAGCCACGGGAGGGTAAAAATTATTCTTCTTGTTCGACGTTAAATATGGGTATGGATACATTTAATTAGCTATGTGCCCCCTTTGTGTTATATTTGTTCTGCCTCCTCAATGTTATCTGGTGATTTGCATGGCAAATTTAATGGTGGAGTGCCCGTCATGTTAAGTTCAGGATTTAATTATCAGTTTTCAGGACAGTGATGTGGGGTATGGGATGGAGTGGCTGTGGTGGAAAGATGCTTATAATAGTAAAAAGTCACTAGGTGTTGGAGCAATTTAGTACCCGATGATAAACCGTGGGCGGAGTTAAATTTGTTGTCCGCCCACCAGGCAGATATTTGCGATGTTGCACATATTATCTAAATTTATTTGCAGATTTCTGTGAAGATTTCTGTGCAGATTTCTGCGATGTCGCACATTTGATCGCACATTTCTTTGCAAATTTGTGCACAGATATTTGCGATTTCGTACATTATAATTTTGTAAATTTGTTTGCAGATTTCGGCCGCGGGTTCAGCCGTGGATTCATCCGCAGATTCAAAATCTCAAAGGCATCAAGTAAAAAGTAGTCAACAAAGTGTGCTTTTTTTAACAACAATTTTTTCCATCAACAAAATTTTTAAGGATTTAGCAAAATTAAGCGGTTTTTTAAGCATAGTCTAACGAATATATTCTTCATGCTCAAAATTAAGAGAAGACCGATTACGTTCACTAATTAGCCTCTGATTAAAGGGCTAATGGGAACTTTCATTCAAAAGTGCAGAAAACTGCATTTTGTTGACAACACTGCCGCTTTAAAAGTAAATGTACCTCACATACTTTCCCCAAAGTGGATTTTTATTGCAAATTCTATCTTACCAATGTACTGGGCAGACCCTATTTTGGAGGGAGCCAGATCTGCCCATTAATTACCTGATAATTAAAGGGCTAATGACGAGTCCCCAGTTTAACCCTAACTCCCTAGGGTGTGTAGAAAATCATATTAAAATTGGAGGATTCAGGACTGGGTTAAAGTGGCGGTGTTGATCAGAAAACACAGTTTCAAGCACTTTTTCGGATGTAAATAGGGACTCGTCATTAGCCCTTTAATTAGCAGCTAAATAGTGCCCAGTATCAGTTGAATTATGGAATAAAAGTCCACTTTGGGGAAACTTTTAAAGTGGTAGTTTTGTTCACAAAACGCAGTTTCTTAAACTCTTAAAACGACTCGTCATTAGCTCATTTATAGCAACTAATTAGTTGGCTGAATTTTCCCCCTCCAAAAATTGGGCCTGCCCAGTACATTGGTATTAAGATAGAATCCACAATAAAAATTCACTTTGGGGAAAGTGTGTGAGGTACATTTCCTTTTAAAGCGGCAGTATTGTCAACAAAATGCATTTTTCTGCACTTTTGAATGAAAAGTTCTTATAAGCACTGCCAAAAATGGTTTTCTTAAAATGAGAAAATTGTCTTATTTCAAGAACAGTTTTCTTTTCTCACTCCCTAGAAAGGTTTTCTAGGGAGTGAGACAAGAGCATTTTTCTTGAAATAAGAAATATTTTCTTATATAAAGAAATGTAAGAAAATCATTTTTGGTTTTCGGTAATCGGTTTTCTCTAAATTTTGAGCATGCAGAATATATACGTTAGTTAGACTATGCTTAAAAAACGTGTAACTTTGCTAAAACCTTAAACATTTTGTTGATGGAACCCCCTCAAAAAAGCACACTTGGTTGACCACCTTTTACTTGTGTTTGACATTTTGAATCCGTGGCTGAATCCGTGGCTGAATCCACGTCTGAATCCGCGTCTGAATCCGTGGCTGAATCCGTGGCTGAATCCACGGCTGAATCCACAGCTGAATCCACAGCTGAATCCATAGCTTAATCCATAGCTTAATCCATAGCTTAATCCACAGCTGAATCCATAGCTTAATCCATAGCTTAATCCATAGCTTAATCCACAGCTGAATCCATAGCTTAATCCATAGCTTAATCCATAGCTTAATCCATAGCTTAATCCATAGCTTAATCCACAGCTGAATCCATAGCTTAATCCATAGCTTAATCCATAGCTTAATCCACAGCTGAATCCATAGCTTAATCCATAGCTTAATCCATAGCTTAATCCATAGCTGAATCCATAGCTGAATCCGTAGACGAAATCCGCAAAGAAATTTACGATTAAATGTGCGATATCACAAATATCTGTAAACCATTTTTAATTTTCTCAGAAATGTCCATGTTTCTGTGAGATTGCCAAGGAATCCCTAGTTTTATAATGGAATATTTTAAATTGATATCATCAATTGCTTTGGCTGTCTACTCACAACATAATCTTGCTACAAATTGTAAGAGTAATTTTTTCCCCGTTTTTTTTGTTGGGGGGGGGGGGCACACATTCCTTAGAAAATGTAATGCTAACGAAATATATTTATCCTGAAACTTCTTCGTATTTATTGATTGATTGCAGATACCAATTGCTTGTTGAGACTCTAGATAACATTGTCACACAGACAAATACTGTACGTGACCATCTTGGATTGCCAGCAAAAGAAATAGAAATGCCAGATACAGACCAAAGTAAGTATAAGATTATCCATAATACATTGCTTGCCAATCCTATGCACACGTGTAGCCCATTTATACAATCATTCAAACACAAGAGTATCTGTTTTACTATTTATATGTGAATAACCTGAGGTTCCACAAGGTATATTTAGTCAATGGGTGACTAAATATCACTGTGTTATGAAGTAGTATGAATAATTAGTAACAAAAAAAGTCATTCATAATTTCTATTCTAAGTCTAAAATTTGATATGCCAGTGGAATTTCAGTGGAATGGGTATAATTATATATACAAGATATGCTTTTCAGGCAATGTATGTTTCAGTGGGCCTTTAATTATTTACTGTACAGAGCATGTAAAAAATGTAATACAAAAATAATGGGCTATTATATTATAGTTATGGACTTGATCAGTCTTTCAATGGTTGCATGACAAAGATTTGAATGTCAGCTTTCCATCTATACCTTCCTGGCATGCAGATGACTGTTGACTGAGCCACATTGTTTCAAAACAATAGCTTTGACCAAGTTGGACTGGTGTGCAATCTGTGCTTTGAATGCATTCTGACATGTGATAGCTAACTGACATCTCTCACTTGGCAACTGTTTGCTTTCTTGTGATGTTGCAAGTGAATTTTTTGCACAATGTTTTTTATCTGTTAGAGGTGAAACAAGTCAAGCAAGCAGCAGCAGCGATTTCTCGTCGAGATTGGGGGGACGGAGGAAAAAGCACACAAGGTTCCAACAATAATTGTTAAGGATTTTCCACTCTGTGTTTCTTCCCTTTCAACACAGTCCACAGCGTTGGTGCATGTCTTGAATAGCTCATCTCACCAATGCTGGATTGCTGCACAATAAGATTGCATGTGCAGAATGCTGGCTGTTTAAATGCAGCAACTTCACAAGAAGGTGCCAGTGTTCTTCAAATGTCTTGAAGGACAGACGTCACAGCGTGTGGAATTTGAAGTTAACTATACAGTGCCAAAATACGTTCAAGACATAGGTTGCGCATTAGCCAATACTGTTTGTATTAAATGTTTTGAAATCAATGGTACTTAGTCATCTGTAAACTACAGGGATGCCAGGAAGCTTCCAATGAAAAGTTGACATACCAAACTTTCTGATGAAACCACATTAACCCCTTGAGTACGGGTGTTATAATGAGGCACCGGGGTGCCATGCCGGCTTGTGCAGTCAAGCGAAATGGACATGAGAGGCTTGTGCAGTCAAGCGTAACATACACAATAATCCAACAATGGATGCAGAGAATTCGTGTATAGACGTCATTCGGCCAGGTGGTAATTTTCTATAGACGTCTATAGACATCATCCGGACACAAGGTGTTAAGAGCAGAGATACCAGACTTCCAGCAATATAATTGCCTGAATTCCGGCTTTTTTGTATTTTTGGAAAAAAACTCTGGCCTTCGGCATTTGTGGGCCGGAACGACAATACATGTACAAATGACCGTAAGACCATACATACAGCGCTTTCTATCCTACCTTCATGCCGCAATACATGTGTACAACGATTCGATTTACACGGGGGCACTGTATAAGCAGTGTCCTTTGAAATATACGTATGCAGCGGACACTAGACTTACATACTATGTACATTGCAAATTCTAGTCTGTGAGGAACGGTCACAATTTTTGTGTACGTTGCGTACCACTGGTGCGTACACACAATGTGCGTGCAGAACAAAATGCAATCAATCGATGACACAGATTGCTGATTTTGTTGATTCCCATGCAACTCGTATTCACTTTACGCAGTCAAAGTAGGGAACCAGTTATGTTCGTGCATCAAATGCATTGATCAAATGGTTTCGCGAGCGTGCATGTGCAGCGTATATGGCGGAATAACAACAGCGGGGATCGTTTGTCAAAATAGAAGTTGAAATGATCATGGTGCATAGCGTATTGAACATCTACGATGTGATTGCGTATACTACTACTGTGCATCGTTGTATGATAGATCTACTTTCGCTTTGGAAACATTCTTGTTGGAAAAATATATCGAGCACTTCATAAAAATACAGCAGAAGGCAGCGTCCGGAAATTGGGCAAAGTTTATTGTACATATGCATGTGTGTAATTGTAGCGTGGCCCAGATTCCAGACACGCAAATTTACCCTGTAAGATTGATGGTCTTTTTATAAAATGGTCTTTGAAAATGAGATGATAGATAGGTAGAGATTTTGCAACGTTTGCGTGTACTTGTACATGTGGAAGTTAAGTCGTGTTTCGCCCATTTCACACGATCGCTGGAAACACACATCTGCGATGATTGGTGCTGTGTGTCTGACACCCCACGATGCCTGCGATTTCCTCGCAGGCTTTTCCACGATACAACACAGTCCGGCAGCGAACGTCCCTCGTTTTGTAGCGTTTGCGTGCGTGGGTCAAAGGTTACCTGTTTTTCGCTGGTACTGCGATATTTTTTGAATGGTGGAATTTTCGCGCACCAGTGATTTTCCCGCGACGCGCATGCTTTCATTCCGCATTCATTTTGATATACAAAATGTATTTAAAACAAACAGACGTATGAAGCCAAACCACAGTCTACAACCGGAACCATGCACGTTACGTTCAATGATATGTGCCACTGGTTCCCCGTTAACATCCAGTATTCTTTATGGGTACGTGCTGTTGGAACCAGTGAATTGGGATAGTCTCATTCGTACCGTTTTGCACCAAGTACAAGTCACACCAACATTGGGCGGTCTTTTCCATGATGCTCTCAGGTGGACAAATTGTATTTAATTAACAACTTTTCTCCTAATATTTAGTCAGGAAATACAAGTAGAAAACACATGCCCTTGGCTTTGTAAAATACAGTCGCAGACCATTCTGCTGTGTTTTATTCCTCCATGGCTATACCAACACATTGAAACATATAAACAACCACAAAATTCTGACGCATTAAAAAAAGGCTAATGTGGCTTTGCACATTATTCGCATTTTCAGCGCAACCACGAAAATTTGTGCACGTATTCTTCAACGACGAAACATTTTTCGCCTGTTGCAGATTACCCTTGTTATGTATCTCTCTCTGCGAGACGTCATATCACGATTTCGTGACCCTACATGTACTGGGCGTTTTTTGTTCATCAAATGCAGGAGTAGTAACATCATCAGTATGTTTTCGTGAACCGCCATTTTGTAGCTGAGCAACAGCAAACTGCACATGCGTAATAGCGATTTCACGCATCGTATCCTCGCGAGAATCGCATCGATACATTTCACACGACCAATCTCGGAAGGACGGTGCCTGGAAACAAACTTTGACAATATTTGCTGCAAACATGGTTTTATACACATGAGATCAGCTGTATGCACTTAAAATCAAAACTTTCTATATATTTATTATATTATATCCCAGATCTTTTAATTTCTGGGATATAGTCATTTGTAGATTTTAGAGTTTCTCGTGAGTGGATCGTCAGGGCACATTGCACATCATCCTCGGCCCACAACGCTTCACTTTAGCCCAGTTTGCCCCACGCGGTCTAACGTTAGATCCGGATCCTTTCTCGGTCGCTGGTGAAGTCGAAGCAGTGGTCATGATGCAATGGTGAACAGTTTTGAAAAAATTGCTTCAAAAAATGTCGGAACAATGAACTAGGGCAAGAGCAAAAAAACGCACGTGAAGGCTTTACTGTACAGTAGCAAAGATGGGGATTGATGGACCATGCTTGCACTACGTTGGCATGCATGCTATGCGTGCTGTGTAGAGGACATGCACTGACAACCTGGCGCAATTGCTTACACAATAAAAGGCGCGCCACATATGGGGTTACGTAACACCGGGTCAACTGCGCTGGCTAAAATAGGAAGCATTTTAGCTAAAACTGTTCAGACATCTTTTTAGAAGATAAAGCGGTTCTGGTTTAGCGCTAAACCCTCCCTCCGCGGTGTTTTAAATCACCATTTTAGCGGAGAGATAAACCCGATTCTGTCAACTTTAAAACTGTTCACACACCGTTTTGGCTAAAACTTTATACCAAATCGAGTTCAACTAGTGTTTTAAGGGAATTTAAATCGGTGTCTGGACGTACCCTATGACATGACCAATTTTGTTGATAATCACAAATGTAGGATTTGTTTACATTGTACAATTTAATGTAACTGTGGAAACTAAATTGTTGTCCTTTAACATTGCCATTCGCACTTGGTCTTTTTTTACAAGGATAGAACTTTTGCTACTGGTGTCCTAATCATCAACCAGACATGTGTTTTTATCAGTCCACTGGGACATGTATGACACCCGGAAAATAATGATACTAGGTTGTCAGCAAACTTTCAAAGGAAAAAACAGGTAATACAGTACACATTTGGGGAATCCTGTACCATGGCCACAAAGTAGCCCTATCTCTCATAACTAAAAGTACCAAACCCCTCAGATTAGAAACTACAAATTTGTGAATGATTCCCTTGTACATCCATCCATCAATCCATCCATCAATCAATCAATCAATCAATCAATCAATCAATCAATCAATCAATCAATCAATCAATCAATCAATCAATCAATCAATCAATCAATCAATCAATCAATCAATCAATCAATCAATCAATCAATCAATCAATCAATCAATCAATCAATCAATCAATCAATCAATCAATCAATCAATCAATCAATCAATCAATCAATCAATCAATCAATCAATCAATCAATCAATCAATCAATCAATCAATCAATCAATCAATCAATCAATCAATCAATCAATCAATCAATCAATCAATCAATCAATCAATCAGCGCATTTTTGTGACACTGGCAAAATGGTCCACGCAGGTTTCCGAAGAATTTAGTGTGCAGCAATTTCAAGTGAAAGGTGCACTCTTACAATTACTGCAAACAATGATAACACTGCACAAACAAAATTACAAATAAATTTCTCCATGGTGGTACATCTACATTTGAAAAAAAGAAGAAGTAAAGCCAGACACGAGCCAATTATCTCCGGTTTCTGTAGCATGAAACAACTGAGAATATTTCTATTCCCCCTGGACGGGATGCTAGTCCATCGCAGGTTACTCCCCAGCTAATGTTGGTACCCATTTATACTCCTGGGTAGAGAGAGGCAAGTGGGGATGAAGTGGCTTGCCCAAGGACACAACATATGGCCAGTGTAGCTGGATTCGAACCCCTGACCCTCTGATCATGAGTCACAAATCCTAACCACTAGACCACATACTCCCCACATCTACATGTACATGATGATTGTAATGATGATGCAGTGCAGGAAGTGATGTATGTCATGAGCAACTGCAGGAAGTGACGTCACAAGGCTTTTTTAACAAGAGTGTAAATTTTCCAGCATGGCACTTTTCCCCATTGGACCGTAAAACTATTATGGCCGAAAAAACTTCTTCCATTCTGCTGTCAGCCTGTTACTTTTACATCGTGGTTGTTAACAGGGATGTTAATTTTCTATTTCTTCCCATCAGATTTAATTTTGTTTTTCTTCAAGAAAGTCACAGTTGTAAAAAGAAAGTCCAGTAGGAACATAGTTTGGCTGTGAAGGATGAGTGGCAGCATGGCTATTTAAATCTAGTATGCAAATGCCCCTTTAATTTTTGTCAAACCACACAACTAAATTATCTCTTGTTTGGCACATGTACTGACTGCCAAAAGCAAACAGTTCAATCTCTAAAAGTGAGGCCAAAACGGTATTTTGCAAATTGTTCAACAGTTTAAGAACTTAATTTGCACACTGTCAAATGATTCATACACTATTTGTAAAAGCATGTAGTCCTTAAAAAGACAATAGAAAATAGTAGGCTTGATACTCAGTGATGCCATAAGAACATTTTTGAGTTGCCCATTCTAAGTGATGGTTAACAAATCATATAGTATTGATCATTGATTTGAGATTTGCTTGTGGTTTCTTTTTCATGTTTTCTTCCTGAACTGATCTGTTGATTCTGCACTATCATGTGACTTTGTTGTGTTGCACATGGCGTTACCTAAACCATCAACCTGACAGTTCTTGGTGCTAATGAGAACTTAAGGGGAGGTAAGTCTCGTTCACCATGTTAACATCGGACTTAATGTTATCAAAGTTCCCATGAGTGATTTTTAACATTCCATTGCGGTTTCTTTTTAGTGTATTTGCATTTGGATTAATTTTGGGCCTCGAAATGTTAGTGTCTACAGCGCTTATCTTACCCGTAGAGCCACTACTAATGCATATTTCCCTAGAGGGCGCAATATACTCGCTAAGATTTCACACAATAGCCTTCCCACCATGCCCCGCGGTACACCCGCCATGTTAGCTTCCTCTTTTCTCTTAGCGCGGATCAGCGTAGGACGTGAACTTTTTTCAGTGACGTTATACACGCAGTTTACGTCTACGTCTGCCGTACATTTGCTAAGTATTCTTGAATAAAGATTGTAGAGTTTGTTTCTTGTGTTTAGTATGCTATTTTTCGATAGACATGGCTTCACGGAAGGAAAATGTGAAGCGTAAGTCGGCTAGGTGCGGAGCGGTACCCGTGGACGTGGGTTCCACGGGACTGCCCGCACCTCCAAGGGGCAAGCCCAGGGAGACACCCTCCTCCCACGGCCTTGCCTCCGACCGTGAATCTGTTGGGGCCACCCTCCCCCTTACACAGACTTCACTCCGCTGCCCGGAAACGGGCGGTGACCTCCCCATAGGCCGGGGATCGGGCTATAATCAGCCCGTTCCCCCGGCCGCGGATAACGGGGAAAACCAGCCGACTAAGAAGCTGACCGGTAAGAGTCACCAAAAATCGCGCACCACGGTCCAAAGCTTCAAAGGCAAGCGGGACACCCTCCCCGCCGATTTGCCTTCCTTTGCCTCTGGCCGCCCCCCGATCCCGGGCAGTGTGGCCGAGGCTCCGGCCACGCTCGGCGTGACCAATCTGCCCGCCGCTACCCATGGGTCACTGGCATATGACCACGGGACCCAGGGTAGCGGTGCCACCCTGGCGGGCAGCTCCATCACCGATCCGCCCGGGCTGTTAGCCCCTGGCCGTTCGGTGGGGGACCCATGGGTCCCCGTTGCGAGTTTTTCCTCTGCCTCGGACTTACTCCGATGCTCCGTAATTCCAGCGATCCCGCCCTCCACCGAGCCCTCGGATACTGAGGTTTTGCGGGGTCGCCCAGCCAAGAAAGGGAAATCGCGTAAGAAGCGTCGCCGTTCCTCGGACTCGCCATCGTCCTCGGACCGCTCCCGGAAGCACCGCAAACATGCGGAGTCCGTTTCCAATGCGGATCTCTTACAGGCTTTCCAGGCGTTCACCGCGTCCCTGTCGACCTTGTCAACTACGGGGTTCGCGCCAGTGGGCCAACTCGCCCCACACGCTGGCCGACTCGCCCCGGACACGGGACAGTTCGCCCCCATTGCGGGCCAACTCGCCCCGAGCGCGGGCCTGCTTGCCCCCCAGTTGGTCAGCCGGCCCCGCACTTCGGTCCATTCGCCCCCAGTGTCGCCCCCGTTGTCGCTCCGCCGACTCGGGACGTCCAGGGATGGGTTCGTCATGACCAACAACACCTCCCCTAGGCTTTGGGTCGTGCCCCGGCCTCCCCTCCGGCCATTTCCATCCACCCTTCGGCAGTTTTCTCGGGGTCGGATGGGGATTCAGTGCCGGCGGTGCCCCTCCACCGTGAGCGGACACCAGCTACGGAGGCCACGGGTTCGGACCAGGGGTTGTCTGATGCAGAGGGTGACATGCTTGACACACATCATCTCTCCCCCATCGAGACACAGTTGCGTCTGGTTCAACGCGACATGATCCGGGTTTTGGGTCTTCCGGACACTTCCGCTGAGGAACCCAAACCCTCGGCCCAGCAATCGTTCAAACAGCGTACCGCGGATATCCCTGCGGGACGCTCGACGCCCTTCCCGATCCTACCCCTGGACCAGTTTTGCATCAAACATATCCAGGCCGTAGCGGATCGCAAAACGTGGCAGTCCTTCGACAAACGTACCAACAGATATTTCCGTTTCCCGTTGAAGGACTTTGACAACTATTTTGCGGTACCAACAGTCCCTGACTCCGCCAGAGACAAGCTGGCCGCTGATGGTAGTGGGTCGGGTTCGACACGTGCCCTATTTGCCGATCGTACTAGAAATACGATCGAGGACACTTTGAGGAAGACAGACTGGGCCTCCAGATTTGGAATGCGCTCGACCTCGTTCCTCCAACTGCTGTCGGAGTACCTGGTCAGAGGCTGTGAGGACGGGACTACCGTTCCTGCGGACATGCTTTCCGCAGCCTTCAGCTGCCTTGACGAAATCCTCCGCCTGACTTTGGAGCAGTTCGCTCGTATTTCGGTGATGGCAACATCCGTCCGTCGGGCCAATATCCTCGATTCCCTGTACCTCCCCTCGGAAGGGGCCAGGAAGCGGATGGAGGCTTTACCGTTATTTGGCCCGGATATATTCGCCAATAAGTTCCAGGACTCTATGGAGGCCGAAGCGAAGCGAATAGAGGCTACCGATAAGATAAATCTTCGCAAGCCTGCCCAAACCAAAGGCCAAGTCGACCCCCTGGGGCCCCGGCAGGATGCTCCAGGCTTCCACAGGGCAGAACCCGCAGGCGTTTTCCCGCCGCGTCAACGGCTCAATCTTCGGCAGGCCCTCCATATACGGGTCCCCGCCGAGGCCAATCCTTCCGACCGAGTGGCCAGACCTTTAGGCCGCCGGTTTTCCGGTGGGTGGCGCAAGTGACGCACCCACACCCTGGTGGCCCCCACAGCCGGGCCCGTGGGTGGCCGCCTCCAAGCCTTCGTAGGGCCCTTGTCCCAGGTCGTCTCCGACCGGTGGGTGCTCAAGACAATCCAGCACGGGTACGCATTGGAATTCACGAGCACCCCCCCGTCGGACACAGTAATTCGTCAAACGGAAACTCCATCCAACCCCGCCAAACGCCTGCCGCTAGAGTCGGAAATTGAGTCTCTCCTCCGGAACAAAGCGATACGCGTGGTTCCGCAGTCGGGGAGGTCACCTGGTTTCCTATCGTCCTTTTTCCTCACACCAAAAACGGACACGGGAACATGGCGACCTATTCTCAACCTGAAGCCCTTAAACAGCTTCATCCGCCCCAAACGGTTCCGTATGGACACGCTCCGGGTGGTCCTCGGTTCGATTCCGGCCCAAGCATGGGCGGCTACACTCGACTTGCAGGACGCGTATCTTCATGTCCCCATTCGTCCGAGTCACTATCGGTTCCTCCGATTCCGTTACCGAAACGCGACACTTACGAATTTACGGCTCTCCCATTCGGACTATCAACATCTCCTCGGGTTTTCACGAGGATTGTGAAGTCGGTGGGAGCAGCCCTCCACGCGAGCGGCATTTCAATCTTCATGTATTTGGACGACTTGGTTGATCGTGGGCCGTTCATGGCACGAAACCAGCCGAGCGCTCGTCTCAACCGTACAGTCTTGGGTTTCTGATAAACAGCAGAAAATCACACCCAATTCCTACCCAACTCCCAACGTTCTTAGGGGCTGTAATGAACCTCAGAACGAACATGGTTTTCCCGACGGACAGGCGAGTTCAAAATCTGCAGCAGTGCGTCGATCTATTCCTCGCAGTAACATTGGCCCCAGCAGCAGCATGGCTGAAACTGCTCGGCCTCATGGCAAGCATGGTGGACCTCGTGCCTCACTGCCGACTCCACATGCGCCTGCTCCAGCTCCAGCTCCTCGCTCACTTCCGACCGAAATACCACCTCATCCATCATATGGTTCCGGTTCCGGTATTTCTACGCCCACACCTGTGGTGGTGGTCCGATCCGTCAAACCTCATGCGCGGAGTGAACTTTCCGCAGCCACAACCGATGGTAACGGACGCCTCTGGCTTGGGTTGGGGAGCTCTGCTTTACCCGCGCCAAGCCGCAGGAGAGTGGACTCCGGACCAGCGATCCCTACATATCAATGTTCTGGAGATGCTGGCGGTATTCAATGCCCTCAGACATTTTCAACCGTACGTCCGGGATCGGTCTGTCCTAATCAAATGCGACAATGTCACAGTTGTGGCATACCTCAACCACGAGGGAGGCACACGGTCACCCCAGCTCTGCCTCCTGACGTGGGAAGTACTCCATTGGTGCATCAGGTCCAACATCACATTGTCGGCCCTCCACATCCCAGGAGCAGACAACTCGATAGCCGATGCCCTCTCCCGGGGAGTAATCCGACCAACGGAGTGGACACTACATCCCCAGGTGGTCGAGCAGATCTTCACGCTCATCGACCGCCCTCATGTAGACCTGTTTGCGTCAGCGGTCAACAACCAGCTGCCGGTGTATTGCACCAGATACCCAGATCCGAGGGCGTGGCATGTAGACGCCCTCTCGATTTCCTGGGAAGGGATGTTAGCGTACGCTTTTCCGCCGATATCCCTGATCCCTCGGGTACTGACGAAAATAGAACAGGAACGATGCAGGATCCTCCTTGTTGCCCCGTTCTGGCCGCGTCAACCCTGGTTCCCCCGTTTGATCCGGCTCTTGGTGCACCGACCATTAATTCTTCCACCTCGACCGGACATTCTGTCTCAGCCACGCTCGAGGTTCATTCACCCAGCACACGTGGATCTTCACCTGACGTGCTGGACATTGTCCAACGCTCCTTCCGAGCAGCGGGCCTTTCACAGGACGCTGCCGTATTCGCAGCACGCAGTCGTAGACCTTCCACGAGGAGAGTCTACAATAGCCGCCTACGCCATTACTACAAATGGTGTGGACGGAAATCGGTTGATCCAGTCAATTCACCTATAACCAACATTGGTGACTTCTTTGTTTACCTGTTCAACTCTGGCCTCACAGTGGCCACGATCCGGAACTACCGTTCGGCCATTGCGGCCGTCCATCAAGGTTTCGCGGACGGGTCATCAATTACCAGTAACCAGGCCCTGGGTCACATCCTTCGAGGAATGTTTCTAGAGAGGCCACCAACTCGTAAGCTCCTTCCTTCTTGGGACCTCTCCAACGTTCTGGGGGCGCTATCACGCGCCCCCTACGAACCAATGGGCCAGGCGACCTTGTTCGACTTATCCGTCAAGCTCGCTTTCTTGCTAGCAGTTGCTACGTCACGGCGTCGTAGCGAACTGCATGCCCTATCTGTTGATCCGGGCCAGATTTGATGGGAACCGAATGGGGTACGTCTAGTCCCGAATGCGTCCTTTCTCACGAAGAACCAGTCCGAGTCCTTTGCTCCACCAGACATCTTCGTACCAGACATCTTCGTACCAGACATGCGCTCGCAGTCATCCGTACTGGAAGATAGGAAATGGTGCCCTGTTCGAACACTAAAGTGGTACCTCAACAGGACCCAACTGATCCGGGGCAAGGCGACGAGCCTGTTCGTCACCTCCACCCCTCCATATCGTCCAGCCTCACAGCGCACCATCACGCGCTGGATTGTGACTGCTATTCGGACGGCTTCAAAGACCTGGCCGGAGGCATCATCCCCCGGCTCTGACGTGCATGCTCACGACGTCAGAGCAGTGGCGACGTCATGGGCCTTCTTCAGAGGAGTTCCCTTGGCCGATATCACCCAGGCAGCATGCTGGAAGACGTCGAACACTTTCACAGCCTGCTACCTGCGAGACGTCCTCCAGACTGAGGGATGTGCTGGGAGAGCGGCGTTGCGGGTAGCGAGCGATGCTGCCTCGCAGGCCTCACAGGCCTCACAATCTACCTCTCAGCAACTCCAGTAGACGGGTTCACTCCCAACAGTGCTACCCCTCTGTATGGAGTGTCCTAGACTCACACAGTGGCATCTCACTCCCACCTTCAAGAGCGGTGCTACTCTGCATTAGTAGTGGCTCTATGGGTAAGATGAGCGCTGTAGACTCCCCCCCCCCCCCCCCCCCCCACAGTCGTGTGGGATGAGTCTACTAGCGAATACTTACCCGTAGAGCATCCCTCCCTCCTCCCCACAGAGGGCTCGATGCGAATCTACCTGCTATCGCTCGAGAAAAGAGGAAGCTAACATGGCGGGTGTACCGCGGGGCATGGTGTGAAGGCTATTGTGTGAAATCTTAGCGAGTGTATTGCGCCCTCTAGGGAAATATGCATTAGTAGTGGCTCTACGGGTAAGTATTCGCTAGTAGACTCGTCCCACACGACTGTGGGGGGGATTATGCTTTCAGAAACCCATGCTAATAACCTTTTCATCCGACACCAGATGTGGTCTGTGGAAAAAGTGCAAACAAATTGTGTTGCCAGTCAAAATCACATTAAAGTTCAGTTCAGTCCTTTGATTTTGTATTTTAAGTTAAAAAGTCGTATTCTCATTGGGTGATCCCCACATTGTTGCTTCCCAGGTCGTATCGTAAAATTGGGCGTGATCCCTGGCTATACGGCATTATGGGTCTATGACTTCTGACTAGCGCCCCCGAACAAAGACACTGACAATATGGGAGACTGCCAACATAGGGCAAGAGAGCTCAGTTGGTGGAGTGCCGGTATGATATTCTGGAGGTCGCAGGTTCGAATTCTGCTCCTGCTAGTTTTCTTTGTTAACTTCGAAAATGTATTCAAATTTACCTGGTCAGTTTGTTTGACGAAAGATAAATATTTCATGAAGTATTTCGATGAAGAAATTGACAATTAGAATTTATATGCAAAACCATAAGTTTAGCAAAAACTAAGTTTTTTATAAAATGTTTTTGTAGGCTGCACCTGGCTCTAAAGAACAAAGTGACACTTAATTGAACCCCTGGGGAAAAGTTGTTGGTCATTAAATCTAGAAATGCATTTTTAGGAACCCCCGATGGGAAAAATGTTGCTATTGGATGTTAGTGTGGTCATTGTAAAACCGTTGCATAACAATGAGGATTCAAACCTTGTTTATTAGGAGGGGGCTAAAAAGTGTCTTATTCCTCCATGATCATACATGCAACCATATGTTCAAATGGGATGGAGTTTAGGTTCAGGGCCGTGACCAAGGGATCTTCTGGCCAGACCTTGTGTTATTTTTGTAAAGAAAAGGGGAAGTGCTTTTAAATGAGAAGATAGCAAGGAAGAGCCGGTAACGTTTTCCCTGACTCGTACCATCTCCATGATGGCCATTCTCTGAAGATGTGTATGCCGAAAGTAAAATAATATCAGAGAAACCGACATGATTAAGGCAGTAATGAAAGCATTTATCTCGATATCCCGTAATTAGAGCGGCAACAAATACCAAATGATGCAACAAAATCGTAACCAAACGGCAAGCATTTACGTACAAAGTACTAGGCGTGGGCAACTAGTGAATTTCAATAGTCGCGGCAACTATTGAAAAATAGTCGCGACTAGTCGACTAGTCGTGACTAGTAACAATTGTTTATTCATCCATTAATACGCTGAGAATGCAACAATACGTGTGGGTCTGCCCTTGAATTTGAGGCAGTGTCACACTTTCGTGTTTATACTTTTCTAAACGGATTATGAACATTTATGAGTCAGTTTTGTAGGATCAAATGGCTATTATTTTGATATTATTATCAGTTAAATGATTCACGAATCATCATTGCAAAGAATTCTATAAATGGTTGCTTACATCATGGAGGACAAGCTGTCCTTGCGGGAACAAGGCTAGCTTACTTGGCAGTTTTGCATGCCCCGCCGTGCCAGCCGCAAACGCACACCCTTACCGTTCAGCCACCTATTGTCGACATCTCAGGGGTGTATACAAAGCGACCGTTGTGCATGAATCTCCATGGCCTGGGCAAGCTGCATGCGCATGCCTGGCCTAGTGAATTCAGATCCTTCCATTTTGTAGTAGATGAAGGGAAATAAAGTCTTTATAGTACTTTTCATAAAAGAAATATTGTGCCTGTTTTATATTTGACGGACAACTGTCTGCTTGATAATACTTTTGAAATTTATATGGGAAACTATTTAATTTAAAAAGCGACCCCAGGAAGTCGTTGCGTGGCATCTCATGTTGTATGGAGTCCACCCGAATGTAATGGGATCCACCATTAACATCAGAGGTCAACATTAGGCCTATACATATTTTGTAAAATATAATCGATACAAGCTTTGACAAATATTAAAGCTAAGAAGGTTGGATCACAGTGTATAGTATTTTGTTACTATACAAAAACATCTTTTATTTCACATACATGCAATACTCTACCAGTGAAATAAAAATATAGAAAACCTCATGCTTTACAATGAATCAGAGCACAGGGTTCACCCCGAACATGAATAATAATATGTCTGCAAATTGGGGTTGCATTTTGGCGGTCATGGGCGTCCCTTTTTATTTCTATGGTTCTCATATTTTTTCGGCTTGAAGGAGAGTCGCTCGGTCGAAAAAAAATCTTGGGTAAAAAAATACTTGTTGAACACATCTGTTAGTGGCCTGGTTTTTCTGCTACAAAGATCTCCTGACAAGTGACAATTGGATGGACACATCATGTACATGGAGGTTTATTTCTTCGTTATGTATGTAACAAACTCTGCAGACACATGGTGTGTACTGTACATTTACGTCTCTGTACGTACGTGTATACACGTAATATAACCGCATTGGCCCTTCCTGTCGCCACGTGCGTGAATACACCCATACAACACAGTGTACGTTCGTTCAATGAGTGTCTCTGGTGATTGCACTTGTGAATCGCCAGTGCGTGCAGTATGTTGTGACTAGTCGAGTCACTTCGGAATGCAGCGCGTGTTGCGTGGCGACTATTAATAGTCGCGCGGCCGTGTGGTTTGTAAACTAGTCGCGACATGCTGAACACTAGTCGCCGAATAACGACTAGTCGACTATCTGAAAATTGATAGTCGCGACTACCAATGCCTTTTAATAGTCGCGACTAGTCGCGCTAGTCGCCCACGCCTACAAAATACGTTACACTGATTTTAAACCCGCGAAAAATAAATGCAAGGTCGGCTACTGCACACACTCAATGACCTTCCATCCGCTGTAAATGGTGGATCGAAGCAGGATCGGGATCTAGTGTAAATGGGGCACAGTTTATTTGCGGTTAAGCTTCCCTGTGGTTTTATTACCCTGCAAAACCAGATGCTCCTTTGCCGGATCCAACGCGGTGGTAGTGTGCATGTATTGTGTAATTCATTGGGTCATTGATAAGGGCTGTGCATTGCTCAGAAAATGTCTAAATGAAGAACTGGTATGTTTTGGCACTTCATGTCCTCTGCTGCCATGTGGAGGATCTTGTAGTACTTTATAGATTTACCATTACATGCACACGTCTTTATTGAATCCACTGTTTCAAATGCTGTAATTCGCCATTAACTGAATTACTATTTCAAATATACACTTGTTAATTCAATTTGACATTATGCCTTTTCTAGGTGAAATCAGGAAGAGAAAGAAAGAGCACAAGGAAGAAGAGATAAAGAAAGATGGTAAAAAGGACAGCAAGAAAGGCAAGAAGGAGGTAAGAATGCAGCTTTATTGATTGTAAATTAAAATACAATATCATAAAGCCAAATGAAATAACACCTGCCCTTTTAGATACCCGACTCGCCCTAGTCTTTTTTACTTTAGGACTTTTGACAATCATGTTGACAGTAGTATGGATGTGTAGGAAAAAAATACAGATTTCACAAAAACCACAAGCAGATGTTTTTTTGTTTTTTTTATAATGGCACACCAGCGCAGCCTGCTGTTCTCTTATTGCACTCCAATCCAGTGCCAATATACATGTAGCATGGCCAGTCAGAGATGCTTTTTGTTGTTGAAATGTTAAGCCTCTTGTGCCATCAGCTATCCAACTCCTTAGAAAACATCACTTTGAAGTGGTCACAAATATATTGTAATGCATCCACTGCCGTGGAAACACGACTTGGTACATGCCTAGTAGCCATTGCAATCACAGCAGTAAGCTAGCCATGTCGAGTGTCATGATAATTAAATTTTCTATCAAAATCTCGCGGGAGATTCCATGAGAGAATCCGGATACACGCATGTGCTATCAAAATCATTTCAAGCAACGGTAACCGCTTCTCAAAAATGTAAACAATTTTTATCTATCGTCATCAGGGTGATAATCACCCATTGATTAACCCTAACTCCCTAGGTGGTGTGAAAAATCGTATTTAAATTGGAGGATTCAGGACTGTTAGGATTATTGTCCACGATACATCAGCAACTATAGAAATTGGTAAAACAACAGAAACTGTTAAAAATGGTGGAAAGAAGAAATAATCTGAGGGGAAAAAATACACACAAAAATACAATGTACACAATGTACACGTACATGTACTTCCCCAATACGTCCGAGGACAATGCTTTGTGTTTCCTATTGTTCCTTTAATATAACCAACCCCCATAGACTAAGCACGTATCCTTACGTTCGAGGACCGATTTCAACAAAAGACTCTACGTTCGAGGACTGAAAGGTTTCTTTGTGTTTCCTTTCTTCTCTTGTCCTCGGAGATATATACAGTGCACGTACATACATGTGCATACATGTACATGTGTGTATCCACCGTCGAACGTGGACGTCCTATTGTTCCCTCTTTTGTTTGTACTTTTTCGGAAGACTCCCATAGGTTTTTATAACAAATTGATAAGAAATGAATGAGGCTCAAATTTTCAATCATTTTTTTTTAGCAATTTAGCAATATGGTCACAACTTTTTAACTGAAATTGGCCTCCAGAATGACCAAAAATTAAATCAACAAAAATCCATAGCTTTGCATAGGGTTAACCTATCATGACCATTGACCCCTCAATTTTAATTTTTTTTTTTTACTCTTTCCAGTGATATAATATTTAAAAGAATTGAAACAACTTAAAATGTTCATGAATCTGCCTTGTTAAGCGGAGTGTCCATGATTGATGGACAGACAGAATCGGAGCCCCATTTTAAAGTGGGTTGGTTTTAAATAAGGTGACATACTTGACTGAAGCCATGGTGCTTCATTCGCAATATGTACACATTTACGAGTAATTTGGAAAGAAATATTTGTCGCTGTTTTGAATAAATTTTCCACCGCTGGCGCATCGCCGGACGTGGCAGCCATGTTTTTAGCATGGCCTTATGGGATACTTACCATACTAACCGGCTCGGCATGTCGGTCAGTAGGGCCAGGCCCGAGTAAGCACGAGAAGTCACGTTAGAGCTAAATCGAACGGGCTCGCGCTTGCACGAGTATAGCGCGGGGTAAGTAATCGAACGCGGTCAAAATGTGGTATGAGGTCAGCCTTGTCTCCAGTCTGCTGCGCATGGTGCATACTATCGTGCGCACGTAGTCGAGTCGGCCAGGATTAGCACCCATTTCGAGAAAGACCAAGACTTTTTCCACACCAAAAAAATAATAAATAAAACAAAAACGTGCATGCATCACCAATTAGGTAGGTCTGATGATAATGTAATTTTCAAGGGCCATGATACATACATGTAGGTTTTTGTTTTAATTGTATACAGATTCCTTTGTCGTAGATGGTATGACAAGTCATCAACTAGCACTAAACATTTTCGGGAGTTGGGCCGCGTAACGTAGAAAATCCGCATGTACATAATGTATGTTAGGCGGCCCGGTCAGTGAGCCGTATACTTCACGCTGCTGTGCTAGGCCCAGTAAATTACGATCCATGGACCAGGATGTATTTTTTTGGTGAACAAATAAAATACAATTTATACTAAAAACAAGGATCTATTCTCCAAAATCGGTAGCTCAGGGAAGGGTGTTTTTTTTCATGATTGAAAAAAAAGTAGCCGGCGCAAAAGTTCAAATAGCCGGTCAAATTCGCCGGTTGCCGGCTTATTTTGAAACCCCTGACAGAGTGGGCTGAATTTACTAAATAGTTGCAGTTGAGATGATGAAAGGTCCAATATTTGTTTCTAGAGCTGTATTCTACAGTCTATCAAGTAGCTTGTAGGCCTGTTCCGGGTATCCGGGTACCCGGATACCCGAATGCCGGCGTCAATATCCGGTTCCATTTTTCCGGTTCGGGTACCCGAAACTTATGGTGAAAAATTCAATGTAAGGTTTCATACCAAAAATAAATAAATAAATACAGAGAATTCGATCTATTTCAAACTCTGTTCCGACTCGAAAGACCCGAACCGTCCGGCGGTGTTTTGAAAACAATGCGTCAACAAAAATGCAGTGAATGGAAAGTATCAATAATGTGGTCGGCCAACGCTGTTTGTATCTTATCTATAGCTATCTTGTTGCTTATTATAGTCTGTCAATGGAATTGAAGTGAACTGCGGTTTACGCTGGGGCTAAACTAGCTCCGCGGTATGATCAAAGAGCGGGCGGGAGTAATATTGATCTTGAGAGAGTGAACGTTGCTCAGACACTGGGGCAGCGGGAATGGGAAGCGCTCTCCGTATTAGGCTTACGGGTATACGTTAAAACAAAAACAATAAAAGGCTTTGCTTGGAGGAGGCTTTGCTTGGAGTATTAAATTTGTTTTATGGTGTGTGATTATTTTGGTGTCCGACTACATGTACATGTGCCCTGTCAACTCGTACCCGAGTCAACTTGTACCCAGGTTAACTCGTACCCAGGTTAACTCGTACTCTGTGGATGATTTAATATTTAACCCCTTGTGTACGGAAGACGCCAAAATGGCACAAAAAACAAAAAACAGTACCACCAGGCCGGATGACGCCATTTGCCGCTATTTGTGCAATTTCAATCCATTGTTGGATTATTGTGTATGTTACGCTTGACTGCACAAGCACATTGTGGCCGTTTCGCTTGGCTGCAAAGGCCGGCGCGACACCCCGGCGCCTCCTGTAAATAACCGTACTCGAGGTCTTTTTAAATATCTGAACCTTCTAAACGATATTTTTATAGAGACTGGACGACAGGTAATGACTGCAGCTGTGAAAATGTCTTCAATGGAGAATGTCTTATATAATAGGTCAAATTTAACATAATTAATGTTTAACTTCAAAGGTCCTGGTGTCCCCAAAATAATTGAAATCAGTAATAAACACAAAGCCAAGATCGTAACTTTGCCTTAATAAGGCGGTTACACTACATGACCCCCCATTTTTGTTCTTGTGCTGGATATTTTTCGCCGTCCCTGCGACAGAAGAACCGCCCCAGTATAAAATCGCTTTGGACAAGGCTTTACCTCTTTTTTTTACCAAGAAGATAGTGGCACGCTCCGTGCAGTTGCCCAATCACAGGCTATTACGAACGTTGTGATATCTGGCCGGCGCCGAACAACCAATAATTCCATATGAAGAGCCATAGTAGACCAATCACGCAGTTCAGTGAGTCCACCTCGCACACGTGCCCTCCAATCAGCACACGGCACTCGCTCCCCCTGTGTGCAGTGCACGTGCGGCATGCAGTGCATGCATAGACTGGTTGCCGCATTTCCATAATGCCTTCTTTGGCACTTAGTGGGCGGCGCGGCGGGAACCAGTACAGCATTGCTGCATTGAGCATGACACACGTGTTTTCATCACGGTGATAGGAAATCACGCACCGAAAGGAACTTGTAATCGCGAAGGGAACTTGTAAAAACAACTGGGGTTTCTTTAAAAAAAATAGCGAATGTAAGTAGGCAAACAAATTACAAGCGTTTTTGACGGAAATATGTTATTGAGAGGCGTTTTGTGAAGACGGAAAATACAACAGGATTATTTTTTTTATTGATTTTTTAATGTTTTTTGTTTACTTGCCGATAAATAATTTAGGGTCGCAGCCGTAAAATTAGGGTAGATCGGGTAACCGGAAGCAAAACTATTTTTGCGGGGGCCTTTTAGCGGCTGCACGGTGCACACAAGGACATTACAAACCTTGCTCTATAATTAGAAAGTGTTTTTTTTTTTGGGGGGGGGGTTTTTTTTTTTTTTTTTTTTTTTGAACGGTCCACTTCCGGGTACCCGAGAACCGAACCAGTGTGGCGTTCGGGTACCCGGATCCAAAATTACCCGTGAACGCACAGCCCTAGTAGCTTGTGATAGTTTTTTGGCCAGGATTTCATTGTTTACCTTTGACAGAGCCCACAGTATCATTATGGCTATGTTCAGACATTGTTTTAGTTAAAACGGTAAAAGTTAAAACGGTTGCTCACCACGGGTGGCCGGTCGTAAAATTGAAACGTACCGAATGTCTAGACACCGTTTTAAGTATAACAAGTTCAACTCAAAGTGGTTTATCTCCGTTTTGA
This sequence comes from Hippasteria phrygiana, assembly GCA_037893225.1. NCBI lineage: Eukaryota > Metazoa > Echinodermata > Asteroidea > Valvatida > Goniasteridae > Hippasteria > Hippasteria phrygiana. Next base: position 3,903,006 of record JAZGUH010000390.1, on the reverse strand, counting down.
GGTCACGTAGAACTTCCGCTCATTTACATAAAGTGTGCGCTAGTTCGTGTGTACGTGTACGTGCACTGTATATATCTCCGAGGACAAGAGAAGAAAGGAATCACAAAGAAACCTTTCAGTCCTCGAACGTAGAGTCTTTTGTTGAAATCGGTCCTCGAACGTCAGGATACGTGCTTAGTCTATGGGGGTTGGTTATATTAAAGGAACAATAGGAAACACAAAGCATTGTCCTCGGACGTATTGGGGGAGTACGACCATGTGCACTGTATATATCTCCGAGGACAAAGAAACCTTTCAGTCCTCGCACGTCAAGTCTTTTTGTTGAAACCGGTCCTCGGACGTAGAAGTACGTGCTTAGTCTATGGGGGTTGGTTATATTAAAGGAACAATAGGAAACACAAAGCATTGTCCTCGCACGTATTGGAAAAGTACGACTGTGTGTACATCATAAAATTCTGTGTATGGGATGTGTCACGGCTAGACCAGAAAAAGTCTAGAAATTTAGTTGGGCTTGTTGACCTACCCAAGTAAAGAAAGCAAAATAATTTCTCACAAACAAGAGTTTAAATGTGAATGAAATCAAGAAAATAATGTATAATACAAAATATATATGCAATACAATAATTCATCAATGGGCATAGACGAGACCCAAATTTACAAATTCAGTCCGCACACGGGGTGCACTAGTAATATGAATATGCCACAGAATATGCAAATGTACAGTACATTGTACAATGTATCTCATAAATATGAGGCAGGCCCCAAATGGATATTATTAATATTAGGTTGCAACCTCTCATGTAAATGTGTCTAAACACGCAGTTTTAGGTTAAAGAAACACTCAATAAATTCTCATCTGACCAATGATACCTACATTTGTAAATTGAACAAATATTAGCAAATTTTCATAAAACACACATGTGACAAACAATTGCCCATTTGCCTGTCCACTAGTGATTGCAGTGCAATATGTGCAATGCACAATTTAAAGGTGGTGTACACGATTGGTAATGGCTCAAATTTTTTGTCTACTGAATTACTACGAAGTACCTTACTAGACTGTAAGTTAATAGTAGTCTCAATCATCCTGTGAAATGATCGCACCAGGTGTGCTGTCGTTGTCAAGAAAAGTGGATATTTCTATCGTTTTCCAACGATTTCCAGCCGGAAATTATTGGAAAACTGCTCTGTAGCCCCCGGACTTGCTGGCATATTCGGGGCACGTCATGCATCCAGGTAGCCCGACAGTTGAAAACGAACAACGTTTTTCTCTCGTATTCTTTTTGCCATCCAACAACGCAAAACTTTGAACAGGTCAGTAGAACGATATTTCCTATAAAATACTAACCCCCAAATTCGCCCATTTCTGAAAATTGAAACAATGACCAATCATGTACATGTACAACGTATGTTTCCTCCGCCAACTTACAAATGTAGTTTTGCTCATTGTGCAGATCTACAGTTTACCCTTTGACGTCAGATCAGTTTCTTTTTTAAGCAATGAGGTGCTTATTTGCGTTTGAATAGGCATAATGGTGTTGCGTATTAGCCTTTTACAAGCAGTGATATTCGTAGATTTCCTCTGTTGCTGTCATAGTTTTTAGGAGATTCTCTGAAAGCAGGGTTTTTCAAGAATGCGAATCCCATGGAAGTGAAGCTAACAACCAACTTGAAACCTTCCTGGTGATTATTAGTGTGCAAATTGTTTTGTTGGTCAGATTCACAAGTTCAAAGCCGGTGTAGGCTGTGCTTCGATTCTGTAGCAGCAATTAATTAACTGAACCAGCGATCCCGGTGATTTTCTAATATATTTTCAAATTTGTTAATGCATAATTCAATAGCTTTTAATCATATCGGTACCAATCACTATATAAATATGCCAAGAATTGATACTATCTACTTCCGACTTTACCTGACAATGTTACAAAGAAATCAATAAATATTACTTTAAAAAACCTTTGTATGCCTGATTTTATAATGTGTGTCTTGGGATACTTCTTTTGAACATATATTTCTGGGGTACATCTGACAGAAAACCCTGATGAGACAATTTGAATGGTTCGTGTTGTTATAGTGTTTGTGCAGTATTTTGGCAACACGCCCAGTAGCATCCCGATGTAAGACTATCTCACAGACATTATTATCAATGGCTATGGCTCTTCACCGTAGCCTGTCAATGGCCAAATTCGAAGCCATAGCCACAAAAGACCCGATCCGGGCAACGGCTTAAAGGTACACACCGGCCTCAACCGGCCTCAAATAATCAATTCAGAATCATGGATTATACTATTTAAAAGGTTGTTGTGAAAAAAGACTTACCAAAATGTCTTTTCATTAACGAGAAATGGTAAAAAAAAATGAAATAGATCAAAGGTAAACGTATATGCTTTTTCAGCCGCAACAACCGTCCACTTTTTGTGACTACTGTAGACATGGTCGGGTCCCTACAGCTCACTGTCAAACGTCATTTTTACATACCTACATGTATCCAACAAAATTTCATGCTGTCTTTATGATTAGTCTCAAGTCTGAGGGCTTGGTCTCTCAGCATTTTCCATCTGGCTAGGTTAGCTGGTCCAACCACTTTCGCAAGGCGGTCCTCACCAGCTTGACGAAAGCGGTCGGCCCTTCTCCGGGCTGCTTGTACGGTCAATATCCTCCGTTTCTCTGCGGATGATTTGGCAGGACGGCCCCCACCACTAAACGACGTTTTCTTCTTTGCCTTTGGAGTAGTAGACATTTCGCTGTTTCACAGATTTAGGAGTAAAACTGCAATTTGCATGTGTCAACGACGGGGATCATGCCTTCAACGGTGTGCCATGCCTGCAGTGCTGACCAGCTCTGCGACGCGTCGACGCAAGCCGCCGACCAGTAGTAGGCTACACAGCCGGCACCAGTACTCGCCGTACCGATATGTACATGTACAGTGCAGTAAAGTGCAGCGTTGATAGATTTATGCGGCAGCTGTGCTGGGTCTTCCCCCCTGCCGGCCGCGGGGGCTATGCCGCGCTGGCCCCATGCCGTGTCTCGTGAAACATGGGTCCGTCGTCCGGTCTTTGGGAAAAGTGTTACGACTTTCGCAAAAATTGAAGTATAATTAACAATTAAACAATAGGTACAGTTTGGAAAAATAGTCGTCATTATTATGGTTGAATTAAACTGGAATTTGGTTCAGTTATTGAAAGGTTTTACGGCTGGAAGTAAAACTAGCCCTAATGATCATGTGAGTTTCGTGAACCAAAATTTGGTAGAAGAAAGTCACGTGACTAACTTTTTTTTTTTAAATTACACGAAAATGGGAAAATTTCAAGTTGTCTCTCTTGGTCCTTTATATTCTAATTAAGAAAACCCTTCCAGTCATGGTGAAATCTAATTTAGCGCCTAAAATCACCCAAAAATCGCCCAAGAGGTCGGTGTGTACCTTTAAACTATGCGAGTGCAGCATACCAGCCTGTGATAAACTAAACTGATACACCCGCAATATACGTCAACATACGTGATCGTTGTATTAGCCTAATTCCTTTGATTTCCAAGATTTTCATTGTCTGTTGCTGTAATTTCAGTGATCAAAAAAGAGAAGATGACTTCATTACCGGACAAAAAACAAATACTGCACTGAGTATGTATTTATTTCAAATCTGTGTTAATTTAGGCCATTGAGGAAGGACAAGACATACATGTACAATACTATTCATTCCATCAAGCATTACTTATTGCTCCCTGCTGACAGTGAGAGTTCATCCAATAATAATCTCCTTTCAGAATATTAAATCTTGTGAAAAATGAAAAGCGAAATCCTGATACCAACTGATCGAAAACCCAAATATACAGCTCTCGCTTGGGTTTTTCTTTTAGAGAGGATTCACGGCTTGTTTGTCTTTGAGTTCTCAAAAACAGTGCTTGGACCTGTATCCACTTGGGTTATTTCATCCACCATAAATTGTGGAAAGTTTTTAAATGTCCTGCTTTTCCTCCCACAAGTAAAATAGGCCCAATCTCTACATGAGACTGTCCCTCAATTGCCAATTACATGTAGTAATAACACTCTCTTGCAGGTTTCACCACCAACTGCTGTTAACCAGTTTATGTCGGAGGACGTGTTAACACGATGTGGCTGTTTTTATACACGGGCATGGCTGACGGGTTAAAACGTCAAGCTTGCCTCGACTCACCTCCGGGTGACATCTCAACACGCTAATCCCTCATTTGTTTTGTACACACACACAAAGTCCGTTGAACTTGAATATGGCCACTGTGCACGGCCTGTTGTTCTACAATTCAATTTACGCTCCGGTGGGCGCACCCGGAGTATTGAAATACATGAGGTTTTGGCAAGAAATATTGTACAAATACTGTTGAAATGACTCTTGCAAATCAGTATTTGTGGCGTTTGGCTGTTTATTAGAAGTTGGCTGCTATATTTTGGCTTTTTTGAAAATAGACATTTTCGGCAAAAATAATCCCAGCGCGAACTGGTTAATAAAAAGCGAGCAATTCAGTGCTTCCGCTTTACTCCGATACACCAGGTTCTTGCAGGAATTATTACAGAAAATTTCACCAAATGCAAATACATACAGTAATGGTACAGAAAGATTGAAATATTTGCACGTAATTCACAAAAAATGTCTTCGACAACTTTATTCTTCCATGTCCTTTTTAAAGATATACTGTTCGTGCTCGTTTCAAGTTTCAACCCCGAAATAATATAAGTTTTGAAATGCTATTTTTCTAGTAATACAAAAGTTATTCACACAAAAAAAGAAATCCACCTACATGTACGATTAGTTAAAGAATAATTAACAAATATCGGGTTATTTTTGGCCGAACATTAATTCAGTTCCTGCAGGGCAGGTGCGTTAGAAGCATAAAAAAACATGCAATTTGAAATTTGGTGAGAAAAAGGATAAGTTGTTTAAGGGCTTAGACAGTACATCTTTAATGCAAAGAGTTAACCAATCAACCATGACATGTACTATTAGTAGCTATTGATAAACTGGAGGTTTGGCAAGAAATATTGTATATTACGTTTACCACAATATGACTCTGTGCTGTACAATTATGTTGCCAACTGTTTTAAGGTGTAAAAGAAAACTGGAAATTTATTTTCACATTTTACTCTAGGAAAAAGAAAAAGAGCGACCAAAAAGCAAGGGGGGCAAAACTAAAAGTCGTACAACTGCAAGTCCTCCAGCCATGCGAGAACCAAAAAGAGGAGCTGAGAAGAAGCACATACATACACCTATCGGAAGTCTCACACCACCACCAGAGACGGAGGATCCAATACTTGATGCTAAATACAGGAACAAAATCTACATTCAGGTAATTGTTACATCAGTACATTTGATCATTTTGTCAGTATTATATCATGCATAAGAATTCAAAAGTTTTGAGTCAGTATTTCAGCAACATACCAGCAAAGTGTCCTCTGCAACCACTGCAAAGGGTGTTTTGGTCCTCCACTGAGCTTGGCTAAAGGCCATTGTTTGATTTCATTATTGGCATACTGGCAAAAATACAATGACAGTTGGTATCTTTGTGCTATTTACTGATAATCTTACACCTTTGCTATGTGTCAAGCCAACAGAAGTGGTCAAAATTGTATGCTCAAATTGTATGCTCAAATTGTAGGCAACCCTCTTTGAATCATAAACCAAAATTTCCTCCACATGGACGAGTGTTTAAAAACAGCTATTGGTGAATAACCAAGAAAACACTTGCCTCTGTTTACCATCCCTCCCAAATAGAGAACTTTATAGTTAAAAAAAGAAAAAAAATAGGACGAGCTGCTATGTTACAGGGTCCTTTATGGGGCATGCAGTGGCCGCAGAGGGTGCGACTTGGGCGCTTTTCAGCAAGGTTTGTTCGCTTGCGCGCTGATATGCAAATGTAGGTAAACAGAGATGAGTGTGTTTTTACTAGAATGGAAAATCCCCTTGGATTTTGGGAAATTTATGTCATTTTATATACATATTTTCGGGCAAGGAAGGCCATGTTGCTCCGGACACCGAGTGTATATGTACAATTGACCTACATGTATCACCATTCATAAGCATTGCCCAATTATAGCATCTGTTGAGTATCATGTGACATTATAAATCTTAGAAAAAAGAAGAAAAAACACCTGCATACACCTGCATGTGCATCTTGTTTGTTGAAACACAATACAAATGCACGTCAAACTCAAATGTGATTCAACTACAGGCATGTTGTGGTTCCTACGTTCATGCTCAAAAACACTATCAGAAAAGTTTTCTCAGACAACTCCTGTCACAGATACAGGCAGCAAACGCTTTATAAGCCCTCATGGATGCATTGCACCGTTATATGTTATATTGCACACACAGCATGTGGGCAAAATTGTCCATTGCAGCAACTCGCAGGTGTTGGACAAACTGAGACCAAAGGGCAAGTTTTAAAATAAGGGATATTTCCTATGATAAACCCAGATCTCTTCTTTCAAATGACACCTTGGTCATGTCTTAATGAATGGGGGATGGGTACATGGGATCTTCCCCTCACACCACTGATATTTTATAATCATAATAAATTGCTTAAAAATGCCTTTCTATTTGTGTTGTTTTTAATTGAACATAAAGGTCTATGGCTTGTTGTCAGCGACTGTTGACAAGATGGCAGAACTTTTTGATGATATCCAACAAAAGGAAGGACAGCAGATGGTGTAGTATGGACCTACAAGCACTATATTGTTAAAGGTTTTAGTTCAGAAGTGAATTTTAAATCCACCGTTATTTATTTTCCTTAAAACTGTAGTGTAATTTCTTTGCTATTATACATGTAGTGGCTTTAAGGACAAATGTAGATTGATTTGAGCCATAAATGGCCTGTAAAATGAGGACAATAGTGTTTGTCAGCCAAACTTGATGTACAATTTATAACTTCATATTCCTTAAGCCTGGTTCATACTTCACAAATATGCAAAGCAAATTTGACATCAGCAAACATTCATAGTTAAGATTTGTACAAATTGAAATGTGTTAATTTGTTTTGCAAATTCACAGCGCAACTATTTGGTGTTGAATGGTGTTGAAGTAATCTTTCAATTCGCTCCACATTTGCTTGAAGCGGAACTGGCCTTTAAGGTATTTTGTGTCCGTACAGATCAGAGGATTTGTTGTCAAGCCGGAACTTTTTTCAAAAATATGAAAAAGCCGGAATTCCGGCTACAGCCGGAAAACTGGCATCCCTGATTAATGAAATCAGTGAGTGTTGACCTTGGATGTAAAAAAATTAATTCAAATGATAGATAACCATACAAAATAATACATGGATCAAATTTAAATGTAAATTGTAGAAACTATGCTAAAAATATTTTTTTGACCAAAAATGTTTAAAAGGGATAAAATGCAGTGCAGTCAAATTATGTCATGTTGTACATTATCGGCCAACACATGTCGCTTTCCAATTACATGTACTGACACAACGATTGTCATTTCCACCCCAGATAATCGTTGCTCCTACACTGTATATCTGAAATAAGTTTTCCCACTGAATGTTTTAACTTTGAAATAAATTAGTTCCCACCAGGAATGTTAGTCCCTATACAAATTCATTTCCTCCTAAAATATGAGTTCAGTTGTTTCCACCCCCCAAAAAACTCTAACCAAGCGTAATGGATGACAGCCCAACTGTTGCTATGTGGGCTTCCCCAGAAATTTTAAGACTGAAATATTTAAATTTAAATGCCAGATCGTGACTCTGCAGTAAATAAGCCCAACCCCAACATCGTAGCAACCAAGAATATATTCCTGATTCTTTCATTAAAAACAAAATCCCCCCAGGAACTTCATCTCTGAAAATTGATTTCTGTGTGCCATGGCTCCATCATGGTTGTGGCTTCTTCATGGTTTGATGGCAGATTAAATTTCTTTAATCCCTAAGATTTTAAGCAGAATTGCAGCATGGCACAAGCTCTGTCATTAATAAAGATGCTCCGATAACAAGGGATCTAGAATTCCACTTTGCATGGTTTGTGGTATTATTTTGATACATGTACACACACACACACACACATGATGGGGGGGGGGGGGCCTTTGCATATAAAAAGTAAATCATTCCACTACCTGTTTTCAGATACTGCTCAGTGCTTAGATTGTTGAATTTTGAGAAAGTTATTAAAGTTTCTTTTTGTACAGAGTTTAAGTATTTCAATAAGAAACTAGACAGATGTGTGTCTGTGTTTGAACAGAACACATGACTTTTCCGTTTTTCCTTTTTATTTAGTATTCATTATAGGGTCTGCTTGTGTGTCTTACTTAGTTTATTTAAGATCTGAGGTTCTTTTTGATGCAAATTTGTACTTTTGACCCTGACGTTCATGTCACGTGACAGCCGATTACGTCATCATGACGTCACTTCGGATTTTACATGCTAATGGCACTATCTACCTACCCACCAATTTTTATGATGATCGGACGTACCCTTATATGCGTTTCAAAAAAGCACATTTTTTATGACGTCATGATGACGTCACACATTTGTTACATTTATGTGAAAGAATATAGAAGCTAACATAGCTGTTACAAAAAGAATTTTGAATTTAGCATGTTCTGTTAATGAGATATGGCTTTAAGAAACTTTGAAGTTCAAAAACTATAAAATTACTATAAAATCGTATGATGACGTCATCATGACATCACCTCAATTTTCATCTATAACACGAACTAGCCTACCAACATACCAGGTTTGAAGGCAATCGTACTTACCGTTCTCTAGATATGGGCCCTTGAAAAACGCACCTTTAAGATGATGTCACGTGACTCGTGATGACGTCATCATGACGTCACTCTTCGGCATACAATTTTAGCTTAGGGTCTATGTTTGAGGTAAGTTTGGTTAAGATCCGAAGTTTTTTAAGACCTAAAGTGCCGCCGACAAAATTCGTGTACAAAGTCTATGGGATTTTGGTCAGAACTAAAAGAAAAACAAAATCAGAACAAAAACAAAGCCTTTTCCGCAAAGTTTGCAGAAAAGCCAATTATTCAGTTGAAGTTACTGCATTCTCAATCATTAAACTTTAAAATATTAGTAGTGACTTTCTGTAGAGATGCCCAAGGTGAAGGTATATAATGTCACATGTTAAACTGTTAAATATCCGGGAATGTCATTCGGTAATACCTGTCAAATTGTAAATACTACTTTTTAAACTTGCACACATTTGAGTTTGCACAGCTATTGAATGTGAATATAATATTAGATCACCCAGCACTCAAAAAAATGAAATCTCATTTGAATATTTTTCATAAAAGTGTTACACACTGTCATATGAAAATCACACAATGATGGGCTTTGGTTGCAGGAGTTCTGCAATTTCACTTCCAAGAGCTTAGTTGAGGACGGAGCACAAGTGTAGTGCGTACAGAACATGCCGAATGAGGCTTGTGATGCTGTGGACATGGCTGAGTATCAATGAAAAGTACTTGTGAAAGCCCGCACAAGTCCTACTTATATCCTGATTTTGTCCTCCAAAGTCCTACTTTTGTCCTATTTTATTGAAAATGTTGATCCTACTATTCTACTTTTTTCACGAGGGTCTGCTTGAAAGCCTGTAATGACCCAATCTTTGCCATGTCAGTCATGACATAGAAGGGACATGTCCACTGTTAACCAGTTCGCGCCGGGATTATTTTTGCCGAAAATTTCTATTTTCCAAAAAGGCAAAATACAGCAGCCAACTTCTGATATACAGCCAAACGCCACAAATACTGATTTGCAAGAGTCATTTCAACAGTATTTGTACAATATTTCTTGCCGAAAGTCCGAAACCTCATATATTTTAATACTCCGGGTGTGCCCACCGGAGCGTAAATTGTAGAACAGGCCGTGCACAGCGGCAAAGTTCAAGTTCAACACACGGTCCACCTCCACAGACTTCTCGAGACTTTGTGTGTGTTGAGACATCACCCGGAGGCGAGTCGAGGCAAGCTGGATGTTTTTACCCGTCGGCCGTGCCCATGTATAAAAACAGCCAGATCTTGTGAACACGTCCTCCGACGCGAACTGGTTAAAGGACCTAGCCAAAGGTCAGGTCCATTACAGTGACCTTGACTCTGCAAGTTGTTGAATGAGAAAGGTAGGGCGTATCCAGAGGGGAATGGATTAATACTGCATGAATGTCAGTTACATAGACTATAGAGTTTGGGGTTGCCACACTCATTCAGGCTTTTGGCGCGAAGTGAACCCCACTTCTTCCACATTTTTTAATCCTTGCTCTATAAGTGTTGTTTATTGCAAGTCAGTGGTACATGCCAATGCACTTCAGCTGCAGTGCATTGGAGGATTCTTTGCTTTACCAGACAATTGATTTTCAAAGCTCCTACTGGAGTGCATTTGAGGGCACTTGGGGGTGTTGCTGGTCATTGTTGTTCACTTGACCAGCAAGTCTTGATGGAAATTGCCATTGTATTTATTATAAACAAGAGCAAGGGTTAAAATAGTTTAATTTTTACTGATTAATTATGATGATCTGATTCTCTTTGATTTTCTTTCACTGTATTATAAAGGAAGTGAGCACAATGTGTTAACATGGCCAAATTAAAGGGATTCCTTAATTCTGGATTCTGTGCTGATGGCCTGCAATTGATTTCCCTCGCTGATCTAGCAAAGAAATTCTGAGGTAACCCCATAAGTGCAGAATCCTTCATTACAGGATGTATGGACAAGCCAAAAGTGCCTGGCTAGCCTGTGAAATATGCTGTTAACTATTAATGCAGAATTTTCTTCAGGCGTACTTAAAGTAAAATGCTGTACTTACAAGGGTGCTTTTTAAAATTACTGAAGTTTGGTCTTATTGTTTGTACATGTAGTTGAATATGGATTCAATAAAAATTGGATGAAGTTTCTACACAGTTTATCTTGCTTCTTTTCTTCCATAGAATTTGGTTGCATATAAAATATTGTAAAAATATTGATTTGTTGGCTTGTACATGTCTGTTACAGCATCAGTGAGTGTGTACAAATATTCAATGCCCAAACTGGCTCAACATGTTTTGTTATAACCATTTCCAAAAAATCCATGATTTTTACAGTGAAATACATTGCTTTTGTGGCTTATTGTTATGGAAATATATGTTAATTCACTGCATGCACAGAAATTGTATTGCCCTTTGCAAGGTGCGGACCTCACGGGTAGTGTCAAATACTACATCAATATGTTAACTCACAATAAATGTCTATTATTACAATTCATCCATTTACTCCTCCATCAATTTATTACAACACCCAAAAGCTTTGCTACTATTAATTACATTCACAATACATTAAAACATTATTGATTTATATATCCCTACTTTTTTGCCTAACTAGTTTAAGTGCTTTTTAATAGTTGATGTGAATTAGTAAAAAAAAATCATTTTGCACCTTCCCACAGCATATTGATGCATGCATACACAAACAAAACTAATTGGGTAATAATTTCAAACAATACACTACTGTTGTATTTATAATACAGTAATATAAGGATGGCAACCCCCCAAAATGCACAATCCTTCTCACAAGGCAGAAACATTGAATGTATTTTTTCACCGGCTGTTCATCAAAATGTCCAAGAGGTATAAAACTGCTGCACTTCCAACTGCAGCATTGCACATCATATTTTAGCCCAACAAGATCCGTTTTGAGTAAAATCCCATCCTGTTTAACTATAAATTTTGCGTGCAATTTTGGTCTGAATTCTTCCAGCAGATTAAGTTTTCCATGAAAAGTTCTTTCTTTTTTTAAAAGCTTTTTCTTTTCTTTTTACATTGTCATGACGTCACATCAATTTTCATTTATAACAAATCCTTGCCAACCTGCACACCAAGTTTGAACCCAATCGGACCTACGGTGCTCTCAGACTTGACTTGAGACACATTGGCCAATATCTATGGGCCCTTCAAAAAGGCACCTTTAAGATGATGTCATACAAAAAATGTATGACGTGATGACATGACAGCAAAGCAATATGTACGAGTTCGGTACAGGATCTAAGTCTATGCAAACTTTCATTAAGATAGAGGTCTGTTTAATGGCAAAAGTGACGTCCTGAATGAAACATGTACATTGTCTGTGGCATGTGATAGAACAAGTAGAAGCATGAAAACAAAAAGAAGAAAAAAACACACACAAACAAACCCAAAAACCAAAAAAATACACAAAAAACCAACAATATTACAAAAAAATCTCCCAAAGATTCATATCATAGAATCTGGGCCCAATTTCATAGTGCTGCTTTAACGGTAAGCAGAAAAGTTGTGCTAACTGTAGCAGGAAAATTGGCTTATTTGCGTATTTCATGGCCAAGTCGTGCTAACGCTTGTGCGTGCATGGAGATTTATATTGTTGCGTCACTAATTTAAGCAAATCCTGCTTCCGAAGTGAGCGGGCTCTTCGCTATGCTTACTGCTTACAGTCTCTATGAAATGGGCAAGGGTTCGATTAGCAGAAAATCGTGTGTTAAGCAGCGCTATGAAATTGGGCCCTGGTCATATATGTTTTAATTTCTGTATGAAATAGGGGCTCTTTGGGTACTTAGTTCTACCCACAATACTACACAAACAGCAAATAAAGGCCAATGTTTGAATACACACGTTTGCAATTCAATGACCTTGCAATCAGCAAAAAAAATGCAAGGTTCCTGTCTACTGAGTTACACATCAGAGATACTTAAATTGCCTCGTTTTAATGAATACTTTATTTTTGAGTGCGGGGGGCCAATGTGCTCATACACATATTTCCTGACAATAGACTCCCGAGTATTAGACTGATCTTGCCCACCCAAGCTTATGTATTCTTTTGTTGTACATTAAAGTATCATACATTGTCTACTTTCCATATTAAGAACATAACAGCATCACTGAAGAGTCCATGAATACCAAATGCAACTGAAAATATTTAACCATATGTGCACGTTCAAAATCTCAATATGTAAAAAAGGGCTGGGGGAACATCCAGAGGGGAGGCTTTGGGAGTTGAAAACTCCATCCCACATTGCCATTTTTCTTTTTATATACCTACAAGGCTACAGTTTCAAACCAGAAACCCTGTGGGTTTTAACGTGTGTAGAGGTAAGAACAAAACTAGGAGGTTAAATGGCACCAACAACGTCAAGAAACAGTACCAGAAAATCAGATCAAAATTGTGATTTATGTTATGCACAATCATTTTGATTATGGTTCGTTATGAAATATTTATGAAACAATTTTGATCTCATTCTCCTGATACTCGTACATCTTGAATTTGGGGATGCTGGACAATCAATAGATTACATGTACATGTATGTATGTCATTATAGGAAAAAGTGTAGCGTTAATAGTCCAATGCAAGCACAAAGTCATTCAATATACACAAAAAATAGAAAGGTCAACAGTAAGTAATAAATGAATGTAGCATTTACAGTTCAATACAGGAGGGCCAAAGAACAGGTCACTCAAAAAACATCTACAATTAAATGTTTCTGAGACAAAGACTGACAAATTAGCAAAAGTTTCAGTATAACTTCTTGAACCATATCTCAGACAGTGTAACAGGAAGCATATTTAACGAACCACACAATTAATATCCACTTTAATTTGTCTCCATGCACATAACCATGTCTTATAACCATACGAGCATGATCTAAATGCTTGTTATATTTAAAGTAAAAAGAACATGGTCATTTTCAATTTTCCAATTTGGAGTGTGCTATTTGTCAAATCAGCACAGTAACAGTACAAAAAAAATTCCTCCAACATAACTTATAACAGTGTTTTGAAGAAATGTTGGTTACAAAAAGAGCTAAAACCAAGCTATTCAATGTGGAAATCAATTAAAATATCTAACCTTCCCCAGAGGATGAAATTAGCAGTGTTGTAGTACTCGTACTCGAGTACCGTTTTTAGAGTACTCGTACTCGAATGTCAAAGTACTCGTACTCGAACTGACGGTACTCGTACTCGGGCAGCAAAGTACTTGAACTCGACATGTCAAAATTGTACTCAATCATCAAGGTACTCGTACTCGAATAGCAATACTCGATCAAAAAACATATGGCTTGACTTACCACGGCCTCACTGACTATTTTATCGATACTTTCAAAGGTTGATTGCGGAGAAATCGACTTCCTCTGCGCACCGTCCAGACAACTTCGCTCGTACCCCCCGCCCTGCAAACAGGGCACTGGGAAGGGCAGATGTCGCTTCACATAATCTTGTGAAAGAAGTACGGATGGCATTATGGGTAACTTATCATGACCTTCGCATGCAGTTAGCACACGCTAAACAGCTGTAGCGAGTTTGTGTGCCGCATGCTACGTCACAGGTCACGCAAAATCTGTCCAATGAGAGCTCAAAGAGATCAACCCTTCCCAGCATCCTGTTTGCAAGGCAGGGGTACGAGCGAACTGGTGTCATATGAATATCCGACTCCCATGAATATCCGACTCCTCTTCCCTATTATTGGTTAAACCCTCTCACGTGACAGGCCACTCTTCCAATAATCGATTGTACTTCAATATTTCATGGTGACTAAATTTCACGTTACACCGGACAAACAGCTAGCTGTGAGTGAGCCAATTACGCACAATGACCCATTTGCCGTATGTGCGCACACTGGCCAATAATGTATGTGAAATGCCGAGATGTTCTCAATGGTTGTTCTCAAAATGGTCGTTCGATTAACTTGGGTAAATAGCGCAAAGATAGTCTGGTTCCCAGACCAAAATATTCCGGCCATTGGACCACAGACATATGCATGTACATGGATGCACGCCACGCATGCTAAGCTTCCGACAGCAACGTTCCATCCACGTGTTGTTCGCTTGTCGGCTTTTGAAGAATTTTTGTCCACAAGAGTTGTTCAAGACGAAAAATGCACTGTAGATTAATTTGATTAAAATGACCTCTCATGTCTGTATGTCAGCTGTGTAGCATTTCCTTGGAAAACACTTTGATTTAGGACTGCTATTGAAGATTTAAAAAAAATTATTTCAAATTGTTGAAAAATGCTTACAAAGACGATCCGTAGTTTTTATCACATATAATTAACACAATTTTCGGATTCAAGCACAATGTACTCGGACTAGTACTCATACTCGTAAGTACAAGTACTCGGAAATACAAGTACTCGGACTCGTACTCAGAAGTGGAAGTACAAGTACTCAGAGACCTGTACTTGTACTCGGCTGGAAAAGTACTTGAATGGTACTTGGCAATCTAAGTACTGGACTACAACACTGGAAATTTGACATAGAAAGTGCTATGCTATTATCAGGTTTTGATCTGGCATGGTATAGCCGTAACACACAAACCATAGCCATAAAATTGCATAGTTTGGTCAGACAAATACTGTAAATGGTCGAAAAATGTCTGATGTCCAACCGTAATTTCACCCTCTGTTCTCCAAGAACATATTTGATTTGTTATACAATGCTACAAGGAACCACTTTTTGTAAGCACTATGCTTCTTCTCAAGGAAACGAAAATTTGCATTAACATAAAAATCCAAATTTTGCACTTTATCCCAAAAATTGCTACAAAGAACCTAGAAATTTAGAACACTGTCCTACAGAAATGCCTTTAAACCAGAACTATCAGCTTAGACCTGCTTTTCCACAGGATACACACAAAGTGGCATTTGTACAAACCATAATTTTCTTCATACAAAGAAATGTATTAAACAAGCGTGCATCCGTGTCGCATGCTATTAATTTGTTTATGTTACAGCTCCATGGCTGAATAATTTATTGTATATAAAATAAACACTGAAATGTGTACTGTACTGTCAAATGTTTTTTCTTGTTTTCTTTTCACCATCATAAAAGCTCTTGAGAGTGCTATTCGAGCATGTGATGTATGTGCCCTATACCATCACAGTCACCACAATTAACCATCGTTAACCACCACATTGTTACCACTGATACTGTTGTGGCATTGGGAACATTTAACTGTGTGCTCAAATTCATGTATACCACAAAATGGACGTACATGTAGGAATGAATACATGCAGCCTTTGCAATGAACAATGTTCCAAAGACATTCTTGTGCTTTTCAAATTTTGTATAAATCTTCAGGGAAATAACTAGGTAAAACTCAGAGACAATGCTTACTTTCACATTTCAAGTCCAGTGTGAACAGGTGGGAAGATTTTCCTCTTGGTTAATTTTCCAGAGTCCAGTGGTTACTTTTACCGGCCCACCTCTGCACAGTATAACTGATCTGGTCAACCCTCCTGAGATGATACATGTACATGTACATGTAAGTCCAGTGTGAACAGTGCGAGTCAGTAAAGTGGCATGCGAAAGCTGCACATCTGACCACATTTTGCAAAGGCATAAGTGTATGATATGAACAGTTTGTTATTCGGTGCAAGTGATGGCAATGAGTCAATCAGTTTTAGCATGACAAATTAATTGGTTCTGAAACAAAATTACTTCAAATGAACTGTGTACCACTGAACCCATACATGAGTAATTAATGCTTACATGATTATAATTTCACAAGTTCAATGAAACGTGAAATTCCTCTAATTGAATAAATTACTTTTACTGAAACACTTGGCACAGCAAACTTTTCATTATGATCTTGTTTGTGTAATTAAAACCTAGGCAAATGTTCAATTAATAGACAGTATTCCAGGATCTATATGGTAAATACAGTATACAGGGATACCAGTTGGTCTTGGCTGCAGGGCCGGAACAAATTGCGTGTCCGGAATCTGGGCCACGCTACAATAAACTTTGCCCAATTTCTGGATGACGCCTTCTGCTCTATTTTTATGAAGTGCTCGATATATTTGTCCAACGAGAATGTTTCCAAAGCGAACGTAGATCTATCGTACAACGATGCACAGTAGTAGTATACGCAATCACATCGTAGATGTTCAATACGCTATGCACCATGATCATTTCAACTTCCATTTTGACAAACGATCCCCGCTGTTATATTCCACCATATACGCTGCACACGCACGCTCGCGAAACCATTTGATCAATGCATTTGATGCACAAACATAACTGGTTCCCTACATTAACTGCGTAAAGTGAATACGAGTTGCATGGGAATCAAGGAAATCAGCAATCTGTGTGGAACTAAACTTAACCAAGTCATCAATTGATTGCATTTTGTTCTGCACACACATTGTGTGTGTACACGCAACAGTGGTACGCAACGTACACAAAAATTGTGACCATTCTTCACAGACTAGAATTTACATGTACATAGTATGTAAGTCTAGTGTCCGCTGCATATGTATATTTAAAAAACACTGCTTACACAGTGCCCCGCATCGTTGCACACGTGTATTGCGGCATAAAGGTAGGATAGAAAGCGCTGTATGTATGGTCTTATGGTAATTTGTATATGTATTGTCGTTCCGGCCCACAAATGCCGAAGGCCAGAGGTTTTTTCCCAAAAATGTGAAAAAGCCGGAATTCCGGCAATTGCCGGAAGTCTGGTATGTGTGAGTATATGTCAAAAAAACATGGTTAGTATAAATTCAAAAGCCACAGAATCAAACTCAATTTTAACTATAATTGGGACAACTCAAATCTACACAGCTGTACATCTAACAATTTTGTGCACCAACATATGTTGTGGAAAGATAAAACAAACCAATAAGCCTGTACATTGCCTTTAAATCCAGAAATAGTTGGAAAAAATATGACATTTTAACGTGTCCTTTCAAACAAAGCTACCTCTACACAAAGTGATGATACAACAAACCCTAACTTGACATCTAGAGGGTCAACCAATACTTCATCAGTCTTAATTCGAATTCTTCGGCTTACTTGCTGTTACCAACACGTCCTTTTCGCACTAAAACAAAAGTAGAAGATACAATGTAAATACAAAAATATGGCAATGCAGTGAAAACAAACTGAAATTGATAAACATAGTTG
The DNA here is from genome assembly GCA_037893225.1 of Hippasteria phrygiana. Taxonomy (NCBI): domain Eukaryota; kingdom Metazoa; phylum Echinodermata; class Asteroidea; order Valvatida; family Goniasteridae; genus Hippasteria; species Hippasteria phrygiana. The sequence goes on along the minus strand of JAZGUH010000390.1, from coordinate 3,885,137 downwards.
TGACCTTGAACTTTGACCCAAAATGAAATAGGTGTCTTGGGACTACTATGCCAAATCTGAAGTTCCTATGTTCAGTTATCGTGCTGACAAGATTTTTCTGGACACACACACACACACACACACACAGTCATGTAAACCGGTGCAATCGTGGACCTGCCATTGTTCCTCTTTTGTTTATACTCTAACTTTTTCGGAAGGCCTCCCATTGGTTTTGTACACGATTTTCAAACGGGGACCTTTCTCAATCAATTGTTCAAGGTCCCTTATTGAATGCGAAAACAAACTCACACACCCATGGATGTGCGTTTTCCTATACTACTGAGGACCATGAATGGAACCCTTCTTTTGTTCCCTTTGTTTGTACATATGGCGCAAAAAAACCAGTGCCACCAGGCCAGATGACGCCATTGGCCGCTGTTTGTGCAGTTTCAATCCATTGTTGGATTATTGTGTACATGTATGTCATGCCAGGGATCACACCCAATTTTACGATACAACCTGGGAAGCGACATTGTAGGGATCACTCAATGAGGATACGACTTTTAAACTTACAATTCGTCAAACAATCCACAAGGGAAACTGACTAGGTAAATTTGGGTGCCCACCCGAACAAAGATACTGACAATTGTTTGACAAAAAAGTTAAAAAGTCGTATCCTCATTGAGTGATCCCCACAATGTCGCTTCCCAGGTTGTATCGTAAAACTGGGTGTGATCCCATTCTATACGGCATTCTGGGTTTATGACTTCTGACCAGCGCCCACCCGAACAAAGATACTGACAATTTGGGAGACCGCCAACATAGGGCAAGATAGCTCAGTTGGTAGAGTGCCAGTACGGTATTCCGGAGGTCGCAGGTTCGAATCCCGCTCCTGCCAGTTTTCTTTGTTCACTTTGAAAATATTATAAAAAGTTATTGAAAAAAAACCAAAAAAAACGCCTATGTTTATCGCATGGTCCTCCAATAACTGTCGCATTATTTCAATGGGGAGTCCTTGTACACTCCAAGGAATGCCAAAGGAGCGGGATTCGAACCTAGCGCCCACCCGAACAAAGATACTGAGAATTTGGGAGACCACCAACATAGGGCGAGAAAGCTCAGTTGGTTGAGCGCCGGTACGGTATTCCGGAAGTCGCAGGTTCGAATCCCACTCCTGCCAGTTTTCTTTGTTCACTTTCAAACAGTTTTAAACAGTTAGATTTTGTGTTGTGGCAAAAATTTGTGACTTCATAAACCCCCAAAGTAAAACATCAAATGGCATGAAACACATGGAAAGAGGAGGCTATTCAACTTCAATGTTAACTGCAACAATGTGCTCATTTGAAAACCTGCAGTCGGAGATGTTTCTGAACTATCATTTACATAATGTGCAGGTCCCCCATCTTGTGTTGACAAGAGATGTGAAATACCCCATATGCCTACTGAAGAAAATGCAATTGGTATAGAAATCGTAAAGAGATCAAAGTGGCCATTACCATGGTGCCCTAGCTAAATGCCTTATGCCTGAAAAATGTTCCAAAACGAAATTCGTACCAGTTTTTCAAAGTGCTGGTATGAAGCAGCAAGCAAATGTACATATCCTTTGATTTTCTGATTATTCCCCCATAATGGAGAAATATTGATCTCTTTCTCGGTTTCCTTTCTCGGGACACAATGAAATCAAATTTTTAAAACATAAACAACATCCAAATTACAAGTTTTCAGGCCGAATGAAATTAATGAAGTTGGAAAGAAGATCAGTCAATGCAGCTTGCCTATTCGGAATGGTACCCACACACAGTGGATTTCCCCACATATTTTTCTGGTACACATCATACAGGCCTTGCTGTGGCCAGCCACGTTGGCCTAGATTAGTAGACAAGCCCAAATATACCACTCTATAGTTGACCACTCTATATTTTAGATTTTGTAGGAGCCACTAAGTTTAGCTTTCATATGAGCTACATGTATCAGCTAAAATAATAATACGCCGGATAAACATAAGCCTATTTTGTTTTAAAGCAGGGCACAAAACGGCACAAGGGAAATCAACTTCACCACCATGAATTTGTTTATGCTTGGACTTGGTCTCTGTATTGGTCTCAGATTTGGCTTGCAAAAACCTCAGTCTCTAAAGTCTTCGTCTCAGTCTTGAATGGGCTGGTCTCGGTCTTTGTCTCAGTCTTGAATGCCTCGGTCTTGGTCGTGGTCTTGGACACCGACAGGCTGGTCTTGACTTGAATACTGTGCCCCTTCGGCTTCATCAGCGGGGCATAAAAATGCTTCTGCTCAATACTGTGCAATCACCTCCATTTGGGGGGGGGGGGGGGGGGGGGGATGGGAACCTTTCCTCATAAGGGCCCAGCTGGAATACGATTACAATTAAAGACATGATGATGCATTTAATTTATTTTAGTTTACCTGTTTCTATGTTTCTCAGAATGGCATCATGTGCTTGTACACGAGGTCCAGCGTGCTCAAAAGAAAATCCAAGCTTCAGAAGTGTGGTGTTAGTTTCCAGAATGTTGGCTATTTCACACTCCAACTTCTGCCCCATCTGGCAATTCTGCATGGGTAAAAAAAAAAAGGATTTTTAACATGTCTTGAGGTAAATTGTATATAAGGCTGAAACGATACATCAATATATCGGTGCATCGCGATACATTCATTCACGACAGGATATATCGATACAAATTTTTGATATCGATACTAATATATTATAATATAATAAATAACAGCGGCAGGACGCCGAAAGAAAATTGCAAACAACCGCGATGCACGAGAAGCGCGAAGTGTAAAATTTTGCAATCTGAGGCGATTCCTGGCCACTTTTACCTGACTTTTTTTTACAAAAGTTGTTCATATTATATGGAGAATATATATTTTTTTTGCCATTATTTTTTAGTCATTATTTTTTGGCCATTATTTTAGCCATGTCATGACTACAAAAAATCTAAGTTTCTCCCTCCCCCATTTTTGGCGTTTAATTTGCAGTTTTGTCCTTCATTTTTAATTGATCCGGAATTTTTTCTGTTTTAATGCAGTCCAGTTGAAATTTTCATGAAAAGGGCTTGATTTCAGACTGTTCCTTGCCCTGTGTTAAAACTATCAGCAGATCGGCTGCAAGACATAATAGAGGATTTGGTCACATTTAGTGTGTCATTCAGTCAAGTGATCCATTGTTTCCTGCTGGTTGGGGCCATTTAACCTGTAATAAACTCCCCCAAGGGGATTAGATGTTGAGATGCACCGCATTTACACCAGATCCGGCAAGGAGGATCAAAAGAGAACCAATGGAGAGAGTTGAAATCCTAGGGCTAAAGAAAATACTCCGGTTTTCTCTTAAAAGAGGGTTTCAGTTCCATAGCATGATTGATAACCTTTTTTTTCTCATTGAATTTTTCAGTATTTTTTTATGCCAAAAAGTAGACACAGCAGATGTTTAATATTGGCGCCGGTATTTTTTTTAAGGTTTCCCTCCTCCTCCCCTCCTTTTCTCTCACATCCCCCTCTTTTTTTTCTTCTTTTTTTTTCACTCAATTTACCGGGGGTCATGCCCCCGCGCCTAAAAAATGGAATTGCAATTCCGTTTCTGATGTATGAGTCCACTGAACAGAGAAACTCAAGCCCAGGGTTGCCTATCACTAATGTCCCATGCCTTGGATCCTACTACTCGCTTTAAGAAATCCATTCATCATTCTTCAAAATCTCTACCTTTTTATTACACCCCGACTGCATACTTTTTTGTGTGGGGGGGGGGGGATTAAGAAATGCATAAACTTTTAACAGTTGGCAGCTATGTAAAATATAATCATATACCTTATCTTGTTGCAATGATGTGAACTGCAAATGGATTAGTGACAACCCAACGTTGACCCATTTTGAAAATATTTGAGTGTCTCATGAAATATCAAGGAAAATCAAGGTACATTCTTACCTTCGTGTAACACTGAGAAGCTAAAAATAAAATACAGAAGAGCAAGCTGATCGTACCTGGTTTGCAATTCTGAGTTCGGTGATGGTGGTATTCTCCCTCATGGCTTGCATGATTGAATTGACACCAACTTGGGTGATGAAGTTAGATTCGACATTCAGTGAAGTCAACACTTTGTTCTTCTTGATGGATTCCGCTAATATCTGTAATCAATTTAACGTAAATTGAAGTTAGACTCTTTCGGAAAAGAGTTTGCAGGCAGGCAGTAACGTCACAATTTTCAGCCCGGAACTACAGAGACAATAGTTAGAAAAATACAGGGTCCTTGTAAATAGACTTTGTCCGTCCACTGCAGGACGTAGCACTAGCAGGAATCTGTTATGGATTCAAGTTAGTTATGGTTTATTTAAAAAAACAAAAACAAACCAGTAATATTTGGAAGTGAGGTTGCACCCTGCAAAATCTTTAAAACAAATAGAGCATATACATGTACACTGTACCTTGCAAAGTCCATGTTTGGAATGCACATATTTGTACATGTACTATATACATTTGAGGACAAGAGGATAAAGAAAATACAAAGGAATCTTTCTTGTCCTCGGGAGTCGGTCTTTTGTGAAAATCGGTCCTCGGATGTGAATATGCTTAGTCTATGGGTTGTGTTATATTAAGGAACAATAGGAAACACAAAGCATTGTCCTCAGTAGTATAGGAAAACATGACTGATTGAACACACGTGCAACATGCGCTCACAATTATACACCCATGTCTAGATGCATTGATGCTCTACAGGATGGATTCCAGAAACAAGACATAACATGGCAAACTGATGAATACGGCCAATATGCACATATACGTAACGTAAACTAGCCCCACCCTGCAAGTAAAAATGCCTCATTCAGATAGTAAGAAGCAATAACACAGGTATCTTAACCCCTTGAGTAGCGAAACGGCCACAATGTGTTTGTGCAGTCAAGCGTAACATACCCAACAATCCAACAGTGGATTGAAACTGCACAAATAGTGGATTGAAACTGCACAAACAGTGGCAAAGGGCGTCATCCGACCTGGTGGCACTGTTTTTTGGCGCCATTATGGCATCTTTCATACGCAAAGGGTTAATATACAAGGGTCTCAGTCTACATCTGTAGAGGGTACACAAGCTGCATTTGTCAAAAGCATAACATGTGGGCAATTGCAGTGGATTTTATGCATATGAAGCATGGGGGGTTACTTTTAATTTGTATCACCAGCTTCCCACCAAGATCGAACCTGTGCAAAAAAAGTGTTTGGGTATTCAATGCAAATTATCACCAGGCTACGAATATGGAAAACCCATTGGTTTACACACTGTAGGAGAATCTTTGCCCTTAAAAACCCTGAAAACAGTTTTGCAGTGGGAGAAAAACCATACAACCTTAACATCCCTTGTTTAATAAACATTAATGGACCGATCCGGATTTGACCATAAGCCCCGCCCACCTTAGCAACGGCATGGGGGACGCCATTACATCGGTCAAACTTTACGTTCAAGTACACGAACAAATACATGCACAATGTCGACGACGCAACTCGGTGTTCTGCCAAAGGCGGTCGATTTAAATTCTTTAGGCGGGGACAAAATTAGCAAGCGGGCGAAAGTTAAGGGTTACAATTATTTTAAGGAGGGGTATGTACATAAAGTTATTTGTGAAGTCATGAAGGATGGTCAAGTTGCTGTTGCAGGGAAATGTTATCGAAGCATGAGGAAGAGTGACACGCTAACGTTACATTGCTTTAATTTGTGTTTTGAAAAGGACGGGCTCGTTGCAGAAAGTAGATGTAGCTGTGTTGCTGAGTAAGTTAGTTTGAATAAAATAAACCGCGGATGTTACGACGCAATTATACCATAGTCTAATATAGGTTTTCCCAGCTATTTTAAAACATTTATCGCTCAAATTCATATTTAGTGATTTTCAAATTCGTCCCAAAAGTCCAGTTTGTGCATTTGTTATTTTCAATTTCATCAGTGAGCATTTAAATTCAAACTTTGATTGTTCGATTTAATCATTTGATCACTCTATTTTGTCCAGTGCACATCAAGTTAGTGCCACCTGTTTTTCAATGCCTTCGATGGCCTTATTCAGAAATCAAATTCGTCTTTGATCAAATCGTTTAAGGCTATTGTAAAAAAATTCGTCGGGTGATGTTTACGTGTGCTGCCTTATATAAAACGCTTGCATCGGTCTGTCGGCCCGTTTACATTTCGCCACTGGTCAAGCAAACAGGTCGTAATATAAATTTCGTCTGAAGACAAAATGGCTGCTAGAGCTAATGCTGGGGCCAGAGGCAGAAGAGGGCCTTACAACACAGTGGACAACCAAGATCGCAATCGCATTATAGACGCGTTTGAAAATGACGCCATTGACTATTTGCAAGTAGCTGAAGCCCTTGGCGTCAAACGACAAACGGCAAGATCAATTGTACGCATATACTTGCAGCAAGATAGGCGTGACGCTCTTCCATGTGGTGGACACCAACGACACAAAGTTGATGATGACATGATCACTGCACTTGAACGCATTGTGAATGTCAATCCGCTGTTGACTCTAGAGCAAATAAACGCTGACCTGAGAAGACAACTTCCCGATAAACCATTCATTTCTTGCAGCACTCTCGCGCGTGCTCTGGATGGAATGGAATGCTCTTCACAATGAAGCTTGCAGAAGATGTTCCTCAGGGTTGTAATGAAGCCAGAATCCTTCAACAACGAGTGGACTATACTCAGTGGTTTCTTCGACAAGCTGTCATAAGTCACTGCATCTTCATCGACGAGTGCGGTTATAACATATGGACGCGTCGGTCATATGGAAGAGCTGCAAGAGGTCAGCCAGTTCGCAGGGTTGTCAATAACCAACGAGGAAAAAACTGTAATTTGACTTTTGCAATCTCCAATGAAGTGGGCCTAGTCCACCACAGCATTAGACTCGCAACAACCACCTTACAGAGTTTTCAGCAGTTTCTTGAAGAGATGTGCCGGGATGCTCAGGAAATGTTCCCTGCAGGAGAGCAGATTTTCCTCATATATGACAATGCGAGACCACACATAAATGCCAACATCCCACCTGATTTTAACAATTTTACCATCCAAAGAATACGGCCATATTCACCCTTTCTAAACCCAGTAGAAATGGCTCACTCGGCCTTTAAAGCCGCAGTCAAACGCACTCTTTCTAAACCAGAATGGCAAGCGAGGGTGGGGGATTTTGAAGCAGCTAGAGAAGCCGGCCTAAATATGCAAACTTGGAGGGCAACGCTTTTGGAAGAGGTTGCCCAGCAACATGTGGACGTAATAACTCAGGAGAAATGCGCACGGTGGTATAATCATGCACAAACATATCTACCTCGGTGCATTGCACGCCAGGAAATTGATGGCTAGAATCTGATATATATATGATCAACATGTTCATGGACATAGCCATCATATAATGTTTAGCCTAAGTTTGCAGTATTTTTAATTAATTGGAGATAGACTTTGTTTGTGCTTGATTATTTCCACAGACCTATTCCCTATCATTTTTCGAAGACATACAGGTCGATACAAAACTGATAAGTGCAACTGCATTAGATAAGATAATTGGATGTTGATTAGATCAGAAAAGTTCATGACAAATACTTATATATGCTTAATTTGCCCTGACGTTGTTTTAGGCCTATCCACTGATATATCAATTTTTGGATCAAAATGTATTTCTGGAAAAGTTAAAAAATTTAGTGTTTACAAAGGAAAGTGAATTAAAGAAAACAAAGAAATAAAGAACAAAGAAAGAGATAAAGAAAGAAAGAAAGAAAGAAAGAAATAAACAAGAAAGAATATTACATATTGTTACAAATATAACAATCGAACAAAAACGACTAACAGTAAAAGGAGTAAACCAAGATGAAATAGGCCTATATATTCATTAGATTATTTAAATGGAAATTATGCGAATTTACTTGGGCAAAGATGAATTTATTCGACCGATTGACCACTGTATGCAGGTCGAGACGAAATTTAACAATATTTAAAGCGAAAATCAGCAACTAAGTATTAAATTACTTGACCAAAGTTTTAATATGTTTGACCAAATACGAAATTGAAAATAACAAATGCATGAACCAGATTTTTGGGACGAATTTGAAGTTCACTAAATATGAATTTGAGCGATAAATGTTTTTAAAAAGCTGGGAAAACCTATATTAAAGAAGACTCTTTACATTTTCTGGTTACCTCATATACATGTATATTATACTTCTGTGTTTTCTACTGACCAAAAGAATGACTACTTTTGTATTTGAAATGTTTCATTCCTCCTAGATTTCACCGATTTAATGGTATAATATTAGTGAATATTATTAACAGGTAACCAATTTGTAAGGCTAGAAAACATTGTATATAAACCTACCTCCGGTAAGCTTCGGCTACCTCCGAATTTTACCAACTGCCCACTTTTATTGAAAAAATACGGTGCCCGGCCGCACCAAACACATTTGTTTGTGTACACTTTTCACAGCGCATGTGACAAAGTTTGACCGAGCTAATGGCGGACCACGCCTGTAGCAACTGTTGCTAATTTACCTGACCAAAAGTCGTAATCCTATTGGTCAATGCGCGCTGTTTGATTGACAGGCCGGATCGGTCTATTATCCTGTCCCAGCAGAGGCCTGGCTGGCACATCCAGTTAATGGTGGAGATGTTCACAGTGGCTACGTTCAGACACCGTTTTAAATTCGCTTAAAACACTGGTTTAACTCGATTTGGGATAAAGTTTTAGCTAAAACGGTGTCTGAACGGTTTTAAAGTTGCCAGAATCGGTTTTATCTTGCCGCTAAAACGGTGATTTACATGTAAAACACCTCGGAGGGAGAGTTTAGCTAAAATTAGAACAGTTTTATCTTTTACAACGACGTCTGAACGGTTTTAGCTAAAACACTTCCTGTTTTAGCCAGCGCAGTTGACCTGGTGTTACGTAACCCATTTTGTGGCGCGCCTTTTGTTGTGTAAACAATCGCGGTGGTCAGTGCATGTCCTATACACAGCATCCACATGCACGCGACACGCCAAAATACGTAGCGCTAGCGTGGTCCATCTTTGCTATTAATGCTTTAAAGCCTTCACGTGCATATTCCTGCTCTTGCCCTTACATTTTGTTTATTGTTCCGACATTTTTTGAAGCAGTTGTTTATTTTTTTTCCCTCAAGATTGTTCACTATTGCACCACTGTCTTGGGAAGCGACCATTTGCTGAATCGCGATAATTATTCGAACAAGAATCTCTCGTGACAGCGCCATGTTGTTGACAGTAATGCATGTAATTGTGGGCCAAAAATAAATAAATAATGTTCGAAATTAAATTTTTCACCACGGAAAACTTCCAAAATCAAAATCAGACCTCACCTTTGCGGCACTATCAACAGAAAAACAGTTGAAAACATTGAGGAGGGCAGGGCTGTAGTCGAGTCCCTGCAAGTCCTTTCACAAGTCCAGTCACAAGTCCTTTCATAAAGCCAGTCACAAGTAACTGGATGAACAATGACGAAGGAATGCCTTTGTCAAAGTTATTTGAATAGCTTGTGATTGGAATTAGGACTAGAGGGTTTGTGATGGACTTGCAGGGACTTGTGATGGACTTGACTACAGCCCTGGAGGAGGGTACGCTGAAAAAACCTAGCACTTCAATCCAAATAGCACTAAATATGTGGGGTTTTTTCTTAGTTCCATTTTTTGTACTTTGTTTATGTGTAAGATCAACATTTTTCAGCGTAATAATCGTTTCGGAATAGGGCCTACATCATGTGCTTTCATATTTTACGAGTCACGTAATCGCTGCTGTGATCACTGGTAAACAAAATTACCACTGCATTCCCAATCGCCTGCAAAGTACCAGGTAGTACATGTCATTCATAAAAAGAGGGTGGGCTACTACATGTACGCATGTGCGTACAAAGTCCTGGAACTGTTTGGTGTCGCGACTCGGCGCGTGACGCGACGCTACCACTCTAAACTTTTCCAAGAACAGGGGGTAGCTTAAAAGTTGGAACATTGCAAAATTCATAACAAAATTTACAGGAATATTTGAATATTTTCCTGTAATTTTCCCGATCTTTTGCCGATCCACATGTCTGAACATTAAAAAATGTCAATCAAACCACGCCCCTTGCCAACATGTGAGCATGCATATATGCAGTAGCCCTGTTCACGACTTCGCTTTATATACCATAATAAAATATCACGTGAATGGGTCGTGGGAACTGGAAAATGAGACTAACTTGCCAATCAAATGACGGTACGGTCTTTCAGTCAGCACGTGCTCAACCACAAGGGAATTCCCAAGATAAGAAATTGCTTGCTCAAGTTTCCACAAAACTCCCATATGCGTGTACGCATCCCATAGACACAATTTTATGATGTACACACGAACTAGCGCACGCTTTATGTAAATGAGCAGAAGTTCTACGTGACCTCAAAACGGAGTTAAAACCACCTTGAGTTGAACTCGCTATACTTAAAACGGTGTCTGAACGCTTGGTGCGTTCTAATTTTACGACAGGCCACCCATGGTGAGCGACCGTTTTAACTTTTACCATTTTAACTAAAACGATGGCTGAACATAGCCATTGACAGTGAAATATTAGTCATGGCTACGTTCAGACACCGTTTTAAATTCCCTAAAACACTAGTTGAACTCGATTTGGTATAACGTTTTAGCTAAAACGGTGTCTGAACGGTTTTAAAGTTGCACCGAATCGGTGATTTAAAACACCTCGGAAGGAGGGTTTAGCGCTAAACCAGAACGGTTTTATCTTTTATTACGATGTCTGAATGGTTTTAGCTAAAATGCTTCCTGTTTTAGCCAGCATGCACGCCAACGTAGGGCTAGCGTGGTCCATCAATCGCCATCTTTGAAGCCTTCAGGTGTGTCTTTCTGCTCTCGCCCTTACATTTAGTTCATTGTTCCAACATTTTCTGAAGCAGTTGTTAAATTTGTTGAAACTCTAAAATCTACAAACGACTATCCCAGAAAATAAAATAATAACTTTCGTGAGTAAGCATTCTAAGTTACATCGCTTGATCAACATCAGCACCTGTGTTACACGCATTTTTGTGACCACTGGTACGTGCGCATTTGCGATTTCACTATGGACCTGAATCCCGAGCAGAAGCAGCACCGTGTCGAAGTCTGCGAGGATCTCCGTCAACAGTCCCAGGATGACCCAAACTTCATGTCGAGGATCATGAGCGGTGATGAGAGTTGGATCTACGGCTACGACCCAGAGACCAAACAGCAGTCTTTGCAGTGGAAGAGCCTGCAGTCTCCAAAACACCCAAAAAGGCACGTCAGGTCGGGAGAGCAATCAAGAGCATGCTCATCGTTTTCTTTGACATTCGCGGGGCTTTGCACCGTGAATTCCTCCCCAGGGTCAGACTGTCAACGCCGAGTTCTACCTTATATAGGTGGTTTAAGTGGTCCATGGGAACATGTTACAAACACACATGTATCACCAACATTTTAAAGTAACACTTACATGTAAAGTAACATTTTAAGAAAAAGCTGTTTAAAGTTGTAAATTTTTTTAACCAATTTATTATCAATGAAACAAACATTTTTATTTTTTATTTTTTATAATTAAACAAGTTAATTGCACCAACTTACATGTACAATCGGTCAGACATGTACAGTGCAAAAAAGTGCACCAAAAAGGGTCATTGGTTAACCCTTTTCCTTAAACCGCCTGGAAGCGCCCTGCCATTTACTCTGCAGACCGCCCGTAACCGCCCTAAAATTTCCACCATTTACAACCTGCTGCATTGCAACTCAGGTATGTGCCCTCTTTTAATGGATATGAAAATGGAGCTGAAAACTCAGGTTTCATTCAGCTGCTAAAAAAGGGTAGTTGCTATTTTTAACAGGGGTGAGATTGGCCAAAAATGAAAATTCCACAAAATCCACACAAAATCCGCGAGGACCCCAGATTAACATAGTTTGTATTTGCCTAACGGCACCCCTTAAAATATCCGTTTTTATTGGTCTATATCATAGAGCTACACATGTATATTAAATTACTAGAGTGCTAACTCCCCATCTTAGGCGAGGAGATACTTTAAATGTACTTTAAATCCTTCCTGCGCATAGACATTTTGAATTTATGTGCGTGTTTGTAGAACATAATACAAGGTGGTTCTCGAACCACGCATCTCGCCTGCTTAAACGTTAATCATGTTCTCTGCTCATTTTGACACTTCAAACGGCACAAAAGCACAATGACCACATTTTACAATTCCAGCCTATTTTAGAACTTGACCTCGAATGACCGTTGACCTCGAATGACCGTTGACCTCGAATGACCGTTGACCTCGAATGACCGTTGACCTCGAATGACCGTTGACCTCGAATGACCGTTGACCTCGAATGACCGTTGACCTCAGTACTTGACCTTTGACACAAGCATCATACAAAGGTTGCACTATTGAATGCATGACCCAAGTTTGATTGCAATTGGACAAATTTGCGTATAAGACCAATTTGTCGAAACTTTAACCAAAATGATACATGTACGGACTACGTACGGTACAGACGGACGGATTACGTACGGTACGGACAGACTACATGTACGTACAGAAATAGTGATTGCATAGTCTCTTTCTGAACTTCGTTCAGGCGAGACAACAATTTGATGGAGTAAATTTTTAAAAAGTGTACTCTAAATGCAACGCAGAAGTACATCATACGCAAACAACTTAAGCGCATCATGACGGTTATAAAACGTGACGGTTATAAAACGTCACGGCAAAAATCATCTGCAGGACGGTACGCGCACGCGTTGTTTGCGCTGAGCAAAATTAAATGCTCATTTACTGATTGTGCGTTTCGGGTTTCGGCTTCGATAAGGCACTTTATAGAATACAAACGCAGATTGCAAATAGCCGTACAAAAGCCGTACAAAATTTTGAGTTTTCCATGCATGTACATGTACATGTAGGTTTGTACACAAACATGAATGCGCCCAGCAGGCATCACTTTGTACATCGAGTCAGCACTCTAGTAATTTAATTAGCTCTATGGTCTATATCCACTTATACAGGTAAAAACACCTTTAGAACACCTCAGAAATTCCAGATTGCAAAAGAGATTCTTAAAAAATTCTGAAAACCCGACAAAATTATGAAATCAGGAAAAAAACTGACAAATCTCACCCGTTAAAAAAAAAGAAGAAAAGGACATAATTGACCATATAAGGATTCGTCACAGAGACTGAATGTGCTAGTCCGGCACTCGGAGTTGGACGTATACGTGTGTACGTCTATTTCGGACACCAATGCACTATGGCCGCTCGTGACCGCAGTTCGATGAGTGGATGTCTCACGGGTTAGTAAGATATAATTTTATAAGCAGAAGATATTACTTTTGGTTTCAAACAAATTTGTGAATGAGTCAGGTATTGATTTTAAAAAAGCTATCGTTGGCCAATCCCTCCCTGCACAATTATCAAGTTATTTACTCTTTCAAATATTGTTTTGACAAATACCAATGTCAATTATGTGCGGGAGGAAAAAATGCTGCAGCCAACCGCCACTTTCGTGGTTGTGTACAAAGTCTATGGGAGGTCATAAACATTTTCAAAGTATTTTCCAAGAAAGTTAAATTTTCTTTCTCCATAAAAATTTATTTGTTCCCAACATATCTACACTAACTAACCATCATCAAGTACATTGTACCAATATGCTGAAACAAGTGACGGTTGCATGATACATTCCTTCCGTGTGGGATTGTGGTCTAGCAATGACCAAACATCAACCAGGATTATGCCTAGATTTATTTCAATTATTTTAGGCTTGTCTATCTTTTATTTATGTATTCTGTAAGGGGGGGGGGGGGGCAAGGGGTGAAACTGACTGTGAACCAAAAACAAATTCAATATGTGGAGTTAAAAATTACGGAAGCGTACTACTGCCTCATGAAAAAAATACATGCCCCTCTTGTCGTGTTTGCCTACAGGATCAGTTCATGTTTATGTTCAGGATTATCTTGCATGTACACGATAATGATTGTTTACTTGCATGATAATAAGGGCAATTAATGTGTACGTACACAATAATTGTATTATCGTGTACGTACAAAATTATCGTGTACGTACACAACAGTTGTCCATATTACCATATAAGTAAACAAAAATTATCCTGTATTGTGGTGTACATGTACATAGCGTACATGATAATCATATTGGGTACATGCACGATGAACATGTACATATAGGGGCCTTTGATAAGAGCATGATTTTGTTTTTTGGTTCATGTGGCAAAAATATGCTTCCATCTTATTTCATTGAGAACAAATATTGACTGCATTTATATTTGGGTGGATTTCTCCGAGGGAAAATAGCACGGTGTGACATATCACCTTGTGATAACTGATTTTAGGGGTTTTATTGCTTTATTTGGGTATTTTTTCTGCTTGCCCTTTCAATAATTTTTAACCTTTGTTCATGATTGCAGAATTGGTCAAGCTCATCCAGCAGTGCCAGTGAGGACGACACTGCAGTACCTTCTGATGAGTCTGATGAATTGCAACCAGGTCCAAGTACTCGTGGAGGGATGGCAGGAGGAAGCAGAGCGAGATGTGGCAGACAGCGTGGTGGAATGGCTCGACGAGGGAGGGGAGGAAGAGGCATTGCTACTCAAGGTTCTCCATTAGGCTGAACTGATACGTTACCCCAGATTAATATTCCACCATATACAGAAACACCAGGACCGAAGTGTAATCTTCCATACGATGCCTCTGAGCTGGAATTTCTTCTGTCTCTGATCGGTGAAGATTTCTTCGAAATAATAGCGAGACACACCAACATAAATGCAGTATGCAAGTCACCTGCAGGTCCTCCCTACCCCGCTCATGAATATGCCACATCAGACAAGTGCTGGACTCCTACGAATGACTTAGAAATGAAGGCTTTTGTGGCAATCATCATTCTGATGGGTATAAAGCAAGCACCAGAATATACTGACTATTGGAGTGAGGATCAGCTTCTCAATGACCCCTACATCAGCTCTCTTCTCACAATAAACAGATATGAGAAGCTCGGTCAATATCTTCACTGTAGCGACCCAAGCAAACCTGCTGAAAATGACCGTCTTGGCAAAATTTGCAACATGATCAACACGCTACAGTGCAGGCGCGTCGCAACGGGGGCGGCCATGGCCACCCCACTTTCTTTTTCATTTTAAAATCATAAATAAATAAATAAGTAAAGATGAGACGTCACTAATATCACCTCGCGCACGGAAGCAAAACACAAAGAAAAACTCCACATTGGTCTGAGATAGATCTATAATAAATAGAGATACTGACAATTTGGGAGACCGCCAACATAGGGCAAGATAGCTCAGTTGGTAGAGCGCAGGTACGGTAACCCGGAGGTCGCCGGTTCGAATCCCGCTCCTGCCAGTTTCTTTGTTTACTTTGAAATTATATATGTGTTAAAGGAGGATGGTGATAGGAGTACAATGTAGGATCAATTTCTTCCTATTAACAGGATTAAAATAAACAAATATATATTGAACTTCGGAATGTGTTCACGTCTTGATGATCTTGCCTGGTCTGCACATCTGTAATCGGTGTGTAATGGAAATTGACCAGTTGGTGGTGCGATTCCCATGGAATACAGGCTACGACAAGAACCAGATTTGCTTGAAGTTTACAATCGGCAAACTTTGTGAATGAATGAGGTTAAGTGAGGTGGGTTGTCTTTTTTTTATGACTTGATCATCAATGATAACATCGTGATCTACAATCCCGGCCAAAATCCTTGGGCCACGTGATGATAAACATACCCTCCCCCGCGCCCCCGCTCAATGCTGTAATTTCAAGCCGGAGCGCATTCCGCGCAATGAGAGCCAACATTGATCGGGGGCAGGGGGGTCGGGGGCCCAACGAGATTTGGCCGGGATTGTAGCTTGTATATAAATTCATTTGATTAATGTTTGTATAATATAGAACAAACACGTTCTCAACTTTCGAAATTTAACCAGCTTGGATCTAATGATACATGTACATGTAGTATGATATACATGTATATACATGTACATTGTAAGTTAACATTTCCAATAAACGTTAATTTTGTGTCTAATTTTGAACATAAGAAAGCTGAACAACGTATCATGTATGCGTATACATTTTTGTAATCGTTACATGTTTTATGTATGATAAAAGAGCTACATCTAAATTATAAAAATTAGAGGTAAAAATGTAGTTTATCATGTGAAAATTCATATAGTAAATAGACAATCTTTAGCGCATAATGGTATTTTTTTTTTTTTAGAGTTGTGTTGATTTAAGTTAGGCCCTGAATTTGGAGGCCTATAACTCAAAATTGATACAAAACCTCCTCAAAAATAATGTCTAGGAAGTAAATCATACATAAAGAAGCTAGTTGTGCATCACATTTATAGATACATTCACATTTATTTTGCAAGTCTACAATGTATCAATATTTTCAGTGTAGGTGACATAGGACTATATCCGATTTGATGAGTAGTCTCCTCCGTACTAGCATTTAAAGACAAGGTTATGTTTTATCATCATTAGTTTGAACATTTGCTTTAACAAGATGCTCTCCGAGGTTTTGAGTGCGTCTAAGAGCTAATAATGGGAGGACTAGGAAAGATATTACACAGTTTTTGATTTAAAGATATATAATGCCAATTGTTAAAGAGGGCCTGTTTATTATCAGTGCATTACTACGTTGTGGAAAGTAATGTGTGCAGAATACCAAAGCGACTTCTTCCTTGTTTTTAGGAACTTCCTCAAGGCATTTCTTTCTTTCTTTGAAAGAAATGCCTGCTAAACAGTTTTCAACATCAATTTCTTCATAACCCTGTTCAATAAGTTTAGATTTGAAGAAATTTATTTTGTGGATAAAATCCTTTTTACAACTGGAATTTTGGATATATCGTATCACCTCAACCTTTACCATGCCACAGAAACAAGCTTTTGGGGAGACAAATAATCTTGAAAGATATTGAAAAGTGTCGCAAGGTTTTGTATAGCATTATATATATATATAAAATATGTGAGTTTTCAAATCTTAGTCCTCTGATCTTTTGCTGCGTTCCCTGTGTTGTGACATCATGCTATCATAAAACGGAATGGATATGGGAGCAAATCAGTAATGAAAGGCTAACATATCAATAAATGAGTAAATGTTGGTCAAACGGTGACGATGGAAATTAGTTTGTGCCTTTTGGACTGTTAATACATGTACATTTGTACCTCTGTGATTTTAACTCAATATTGATAGTCTCTGCCGGCTTCCTAGACATTTCAAGCTATTTCAAAATGACTAAAACCCTACAGCTGCCAGGGGCGCTGCCCCCTGGACCCCGCAGGGGCTGCGCCCCTGGACCCCACTAGGGGCCCTTAAAATCCTGGACCCCACGCCGTAAAACGCTCGCTACCAGTGCTGGAGGACTCGAGTCCGGACTCGAGTCCGGACTCGGACTCGAGTCCGGACTCGAGTCCCAATTTTCAAGGACTCGGACTCGGACAGTCAGGACTCGGACTCGGACAATAAGGACTCGACCAGCTCGAGGACTCGGCCCGAGTCCGGCCCAAAAAAGCCGATTTTACCGCAATTTTGTAACAAAGTCGGAGTGTTTAGTTCGCAAATCCCGTCAGTAGCCTGCACACACATGTACTTAATTCGGTAGTACAGTACGCGTCAACCTCGTCCCCATAATGTTTGAGCAATACGCATCCAGAACGAGCATGAAAGTAGACCCTGGGGACGAGGTTGAGTACACGTATACGAGCTCAGTACGTGAGGTATGGACGGTTTGCCTGACGAGACATCGGTCCAACAGCGACGCACGGAGACTGTACCGGATTAAACATCGCATGAATTCGCCGTTTGCTCGCTCTACGTACGTGCGTGTGCGATCGAATGCGCTGCATGCATGCGCGAAGGCGCGGTGTCCGTTTAGTTGCCAGTCGAGCCGCAACGTCATGTGGCTGGTGCTCGACGTCTATTACTTGCGAATACGGAAGACGGAATACCGGTTGTAATGTAGTGCACGGTACACGTTTTGATTGGCTGAAAGTGATTCATTCACAAAAATCTATTTCGCGCTAGTAGGCTTGTACTAGCAATACTTCCCAACTGATATTCATGACATCATTAATCTTCTACATTTCAAAATTGTGAAGTACTTATTTAAATTTCTGCACCATAGAAACATTCTCATATTTTGTTTTGTCTGCTAAAATAGTTCGTGTATTACAAGTTAAATAAAAAGCCATTGCAACATTATGTTAAAGCTAAAGTTTGACCTACTACTTGTCATCAGACTCACATCGGGACTCGACTACAGCCCTGCTAAAGAGGAATGTTCCCCAAGACCAGTTTTTGAGTAATCAAACTAATCATTGGTTGAAGTAAAACAAATCTCGTTGAATACATTTTTGGAATTTTCAGTATAATTAAATCTCCAGGGGCAATTTTGGTTTGGAAAAAAAGACAGATCAAGTTGAAAAAAATTGACGTTTTATGGTGACGTTAGAGGCACATGCAATGCGTGATTTTTGTTCAAAGCTTCTCTTTTATTAAACATGTTCTCTGCACGGTTGCAGTAGGTGTTATTTCTTTGACGTCGTAATTTCATATTGGAATAAGGTACTGGGATAGTTCAGTATCATCACAAAGCCCATTAGTTTTTCTTTATAATCTCAAAGAATAATGGCTGAAAGTAATTTCACAAGGTTGTGTCACGGCAAGGTTCCTTTGAAGTTTCTCAAACTACTGTGCAAATCCAATTTGTTTCAGGAATTTTTCGCTTGAGTAAAGTACTAGACAATATGTATGTCATGTATGGACTTTATTTATAGGTTATATTTAAATGTAATTCAATAATGCGCCTATCAATTGCTTCCCCCACCCCTCCCCCCAGGCTGCCCCAGGTCTTACACTGTTAAAACGCTGTTTAAACTTTTTAAACAGCCCGGGTTGTTCATGCGCCCTGCTTAAACAACCGATTAAGATGTTTAAGCAGGGCACATGAACAACCCGGGTTGTTTAACTTGTTTAAACAACTTTTTTAACAGTGTTTTAACAGTGTATGTGGGGGTTTGGTCACGTTTTTCAAGCCCCAGGGTTGGGATTTTAGTCACTCATTTTGCCATTGTTTCCCCATCATCAGAAGTTAAAACCATGATGTGGGGGTGCCCTACCCATATATGTCGGGGATTGTCACTGAAATGTTGCCCCAGGGGTGCAGATTTGGTCACTTCAAAAGTGACAATCCCCACATCTTGGGTGGGGCAGCCCGGGGGGAGGGAGGGGTGGGGGAAGCAATTGATAGGCACATAAGTGTTAAACGCCTCTCTAAGCCTCTTATTACCGTAAATATCCTTTTTGACCATGCTGTGTAGTATTTGTGTACTGTCTCGGTGTCAACGAGAACACTGTACATGTACTTGAGATTCACGAAAGGACTCGGACTCGGACTCGGACACAAGGACTCGGACTCGGACCCCAGGGACTCGGACTCGGACTCGGACTCGAACCCAAGGACTCGGACTCAGACTCGGACTCGGATTGGGTGGACTCAACTACAGCACTGCTCGCTACGCTCGCAAACTCCCTTCACTCACAAACTCTCTTCGCCGAACCGTCTGGCGGTGTTTTGAAAACAATGCGGTGAATGGTATCAATAATGTGGCAGCCCAACGCTGTTTGTATCTTATCTATACATGTAGCTACATGTATCTTGTTGCTCAGTATAGTCTGTCAATGGAATGTGAACTGCGGTTTACGCTGCGACCGAACTCCGCGGTATGATCAAAGAGTAGGCGGGAGTTATTGATCTTGAGAGAGTGAAGGTTGCTCAGACACTCGGGCAGCGGGAGTGGGAAGTGCTCTCAGGCCTACAGGTATACATTAAAATGAAAACAACAGAATGGCAACACTGCAAAACATGCCAATTACAAGCAACAATAGCATCTTTAATAAAACTAGATGGATGTGTGTCTGTGTTTGAACAGAACACATGGCTTTTCCGTTTTTTCGTTTTTATTCAGTAAAAAACTTCAGGTCTACATGTACTTGTATGTCTATGCTTAGTTTATTTAAGATCTGAGGTTCTTTTTAATGCAAATTTGTACTTTTCACCTTGCTTTTGACATTGACGTTCATGTCACGTTACAACCGATTACGTCATGACGTCACTTTGGATTTTACATGCTTGTGGCACTATCTACATGTACAATGTACATCACCTAAATTTTCATCTATGACACGAGCTAGTCTACCAACATACCAGGTTTGAAGGCAATCGGACATACCGTTCTCAAGATATGGGCCCTTGAAAAATGCACCTTTAAGATGACGTCATGGGACATGTGATGACGTCATGATGATGTCACTCTTCGGCATACAATTTCAGATTAGGGTCTATGTTTGTGTTAAGTTTAATTAAGATCAGAGGTTGTTTAGTGTCCAAAGTGCCGCATACAAAATTCGTGTACAAAGTCTATGGGTTTCGGGACAGAACTAAGAAATTCATAGAAAATCAGCCAATGAGGTCATCATGACATCACTTTGGATTTTACATGCTAGTGGCACTATCTACAAACTACCCACCAATTTTTATGATGATCGTACCTACCCTTATATGTGTTTCAAAAAAACACATTTTTTATGACGTCATGAGGACGTCACACATTTTTTACTCTGATGTGAAAGAATATAGAAGCTAACAAAGCTATTACAAAAAGAATTTTGAATTTAGCATTTTCTGTTGGTGAGATATGGCTACTTTCAAATTATGAGGCACTTCCGGTCACATGATTTTGCACGTAATATCAAAAATGAAGACCCTGGATTATTCTATCAGCTCCATTAAAGGCAAAATCAGATCTCTCTTGATTGGTTTTATATTGATTTTCAAAGATTACATCCAGAAATCTTTGATTGCTTGTAATCCCATATTTGATGACGTCATTGTGACGTCATTATCAGAAAGCTCGAGAGCTATGTTAACTCTGCTATCTGAAGCAAATATCTGGATTATATCTCTCGCGGTTGATTTTTCAGCAATTTTTTTTTAAGGTTTAAAGGTATTTTCATTGCAACTTCCGGTCTGGTGACGTCATCAATCTTTCTCCCCTCAACTTGTTCTTAGCATGAAGTCGATTATATACATCAATTATAAAGTGATTTCAGCAAACTTCGCCACACACATCGACTGATTATTCATTATCAACATTTTTCAACCTGCCGCTAGAGGGCGCTCGAACATTTTATGACGTCACTGGTAATTTTTGTGTGAAGTACAACCTAGGCGGAGACTAACATCGTTGAAAGCAAGTTCACATCTTTTTCCACTTTCAAATTATAGGGCACTTCCGGTTTGGACCGGAAGAAGGGTCACGTGATTTGACGCACACGAGATAAAATGAAGATCCTGGTTTATACTATCAATTGACACTAAAACCAAGATCAGGGGTCTCACGGCTGATTTTATATAGCATTTTAAAGATTAAAAATATTTATCTTAAATCGCTTGTAATATGACACCCGATGAAATCATCATGACGTTACTCTTCGGCATACAATTTCAGCTTAGGGTCTATGTTTGAGGTAAGTTTGGTTAAGATCCGAGGTTTTTTAAGACCTACATTTGTAAAGTGCCGCCGACAAAATTTGTGTACATAGTCTATGGGATTTTGGTCAGAACTAAAAGAAGAAGAAGAAGAAGAAGAAGGAAGAAAAACAAAAGAATCTTAACAAAAACAAAATCTTTTCCGACTGGTTGTCGGAAAAGCCAACTACAGACTAATCCAAGGACAGCCATTTTCTTGGGTGGCACCAGGCTCACGCCAGATGCATTCAGGTAGTATGCACGCGCTCCAAGCTTTTTGGACCAATAGGGTCACCAAAATGCGCACGTCTTGTCTTTAAGAACGCGTGCGGCATGTGAATTGGTATTTATGCCACCAAACAAGACTTGTAATTTTGTTTGCTGGATTAGTCTATATGTCAAGCCACACTTGTACCATTATATTTACCTTTGCAACGGGATCAGTTAGCCGAGTGTTTGCCATGAATAATTCTTTCAGCTGTGTGTTGGACTCAATGGCTGTACAAATGTTCTTCAGCTGTTCAATGGACATATTCTGACAAAAACAAAATTTGAAACAAAAAAGAAATGTTATGCAATTCTAGAAATGCCAGTGGAAAAAAATCCCATTAGGACAAGACAAAGTTTGCATTGAAAATGTCAATGAACAGAATGTTTACAGTACCCCCAAGTTAAATCTCTGCTCTGAGAAAAACCAGTTTGCTGCAGGTGATATTTCAACTTTGAAGTGTAAAGTGACTAACTGAGGTTTTTATAAGGTCGTTCTGTACAAAATCTCAGAGGCTTTCAGACGTGTCAGATTTGGATGAGAATTAATTCCCAAAATACCTCAGTGGGTTAATGAATACAATGTACGTAACAGGTTTGGGTTCCCAACTCCAGGTCGTTTCTGAGAAACAATGTCGGAAAAATTATAGCCACACCCACTTTTAGCCACTTTAAAAAGCCAATATCTCAAAGTTGTGCTTGCAAATTTTCTGCGAGAATCTACCACACTGCATGACTTAAAATTGTTGAATATGTTCATGCGGACGAGATAGTTGACGCCGGGATATACATGTAGGAGATAAAGTTGGCGGGCTAGGGTTACGGTAGAAAGAAGTTGGAGTTCTCTATTCCTTGCGTTGTAAGCAGTACAACTTAAAGCTGTTTCTTGCGAGTGGTGGAGAACGCAAACTGGCTTGAGGAAGTGGCGAGAGAACAAATCCTGTCGAAGTGGACTGGTTCCAGGGTGGAGCGGAGGTGGGCCAATTGGATCGCTTGAGGAAGGTTAGGTTGTTAATGGGCTTAGAATGCCGAATTGACATCCGTTCATATAACTTAACCTACTGTTCCACCCCAGTGGGCACACCACAAACCTACATGTACATGTAGCTTGCTTTAGGATTCTAGTGACTTGGTATCCTCACAGGATGCAACTTCCCCACCTTCACACGTCATCGCCTACTCCTTAACTTTCTTTGAGTTTAGGCGGTTTAGGCATTTTCCTGAAGACGGTCAGAGTACACTGACCTGAACATCAAGTTTATACATGTACCTCTGGTTCTTTTCAGAACCATTTTCTTAATTGAGAAATATTTCCACATGGTGTTTCCGCAAACCTTTCATTCATTTCTGTACTGTGCCATTTGGATTTAAATCAAATTATATCTCTCACGGTCAATTTTTCAGCAACATTCAAAGGAAAAATTGTCTTTTTCATTGTAACGTCTGATCTGATGACATCATCAATCTCAATCTGAAACCTCACCCATATATTGTCTGCAAACATTTACTAATTAGGAAGTGACAGAGTACCGAAATGATGACGTCAATCAATGCAATGTTTGGAACCAGAATACATTCTAAACTGCATGTGTTTGTAACCAGTTGCCGCGGCAACTGACGTCAGACTTCGGTACTCAGTTGTTTTTTCCCTTCTATTCCTTGGGGCAATAATAGCCACCTGTCACTCTTCAGCATAAAGCTGCGACCGTTGGGGAATTACAAACAGTTTTTTTATTCCGTTGCCTTTTTTTCAATAAGAATGTTCGTTAAGTTTTGTACACAAAATTTGGGAGCCAAGGATGGTTGTGCGGTATAGCCAAATGTTCGGTATAGCGACGTTGCACTGTACCAACATTTTTTGCCATGATTATCGTCATGGGAATTATGCCCAAGCCGGACTTAAAAACTCTACTGGACAAGGGACTCTATTTTGGAGACCCCCTTCTTCCGTTAAATAGGAGCACACATTTTATTTTTTAAGAAATACTTAGGGGCCAACACCATCAGGATTTATCATTTACTACATGATATCTGCATCCAAATCTTCCAACCAAGTGTAAACAATAAACAAAGACTTACAATGATGTTATTGAAATTGAGTGTCTTCAGGGATGCATCATTGCTTTTCAGTAGTTTCAGAGATTCCTCAACATCCGTGTTATTTTTCTCATTGGCCTGTGCTGCTTTGAGAATACTAAACTTTGCAATGCCTGCAAATAAACAAATAAAAAGGGGTGTGTTAAGCACAAATGACATGCAACCGTGACTGTACCTATGACTTGACACCACACTTTTAGCATCAAGTCTAACTGGAACTGTTGTGATAGAACCATTTCTTTTGTTTAATCATATTTTCTTTCACTTTTGACCTGTATTCCCTGCAAGTTTTTCATTACAATATCATTGTACTTAACCATGAGGTTCAATGACCTCCTCACTGCCTGGGTTTAAACACCACATGACTCTTTTCTTGGGAGGTTTATGACATTGTCCAGGTTTGTGGCAGGACAAAACCTGGCAATTTTTTTAACTTAATCATTCCAGAGATGGATGCCTTTCGTCAGTCAACAAGTGTATGTTTGAACAAAAACTTATGAGTTTGCTGAGCACTGCATTGGTATGACTATGGATTGAACATTAAAGGACACTGGGTTTTAAAAGATCTTATATTCTGTGGGACTTGATGACAAAAAATACAAAATGAGCAAGTCTGTGTTGTATGCATGTCAACTAATAAGCCAGTTGGGTATCTCAAAGGTCAAAGGTTATTCGGGATAAAATCGCTAACGTAATGTCATGCGAATGCCAATTCTTAATTTAATTTAACACGTGTGCATTGTGCGACCACCTTTTGTATTAACTCGCGCGCGTTAGGTCACGCGGGTCATTGGGGATAAAATGTCACGAAGATTCTTTTGAAACTTTTTCTAAAAGTTAATTAACATGTCTCATATGAACACATGCAAAATGTTAGTGTCCAACTCCGATTGGTTTCTGAGATATGAACCCTGAAATTTCATACCCCGCCCAGAGCTCGACAAATTTGTATTTCAACTGGTAGTCTACCGGACTACCACACTGAGAAAAATGGTAGCCCAATGTTTGAAATTGGTAGTTCTGTGCGGCCAAACCTAAACCTGAAAAAACAAATGCAAACTTTCTAAAATAATTGTATTATTTATGGACTGTGGAAATAAAACTGAAGTTTCTTTTTGGATTCTTGTCGGACCCAGCACCACCATATTCAGATGAAATCAGAAAACGTTTCATTTTCACTTCTGTTGTGGCAAACATGAAGCCAAGCAAAATACAGCGTTTTTACTAAATTGACAAAAAGTACAGCATTTGCTTTTTCCACACAATATCCAAATCCAGCACCCGGCCAAACCCCCCCCCCCCCCAAAAAAAATCAAAAATGTTCAACCTCAGCTCGGTACAGCTTGTCACAGCACGCGAATAAATTACATGCCCGCAAATGTTTATACCTGTGTGTGCAGACTTGTTTCGGCCTCTATTATGCATTTGTTTTTTACATAGCATGCGGCGGGAACTATATTCAGCACATCGTGGTCAATCATAGACTACATGTAGTTCCCGGTCCCTCTATCATATTCTAACTTCACGCAAAGTAAGCGTGAGTAGTGCGTACAAACCAAAATAAATTACTAACCCGTGTAATACATCCCTGATAGTAAGCACGAAATGTTCTACTATAGTTATTATTTAGCACAAATTTTTCGTTATTTTTTAAGCCAAAAGATAATGGAAGGATCGGGAAAAAGTCTATGAAAAGTGACTGACATCATGCACGCGCAATCTGTTGAGGTCGCTGGTACCAGTCAGGGCTTGCCCTTAACTTTTTTTTTCACTCGCCGACCGGACTATACTTAACTAGACTTTTGGGTAGTCCGCAAGCTTTTTCACTCGCCGCATGTTTAACAGTAGTTTCTCAAGCAAACTTATAATAATTAAAAATACAAAAATTAGCTGGCCTGACGTTTCGAACTTAAGCAAGTTCTTTCTCAAAGGCAACTGACAGATTACAAGAAACAAACATGTGGGGAACACACATGCATGAGGGGGTGGGTGGAGAAACACAAAAGAGGGATGCAAAGGAGCATGGCAGTGGGTAAACATCAAAGAGAGAGAGGAAAGCACAGCCAGGAAGACAGGAACAAAAAAGTGTGGTTTGGGTAAGGATGAAGGAGGAAAGGGATTAAGATGAAGGTTGAAGCTGGGGAATTGGACAAAGGAATGTGGTTGGGGGGGGGGGGGGGGGGGGGTTGAATTGAAGGTGGTAATAGGGCAAGAGAAGGAACAAAGAGAAGTGGCAAGGATAAACAGGAAATGGAAAGACAACCCCATTGGGCCAAGAGACCCCAAGAGGGTTTGCCAGGAGGATAATCTGTAAACAAATGACAATGGGGGAAAAAGTTAATCATTCCCTTCCTGGATGTTGAGACCATGTGGTTAAATAGTCCGAAGACGTTTCATCCAAACTTTCTCTCGGCTGAGGCGAACTGAGTCCTTGCGGTGGAAAAGTGATTCTATGCCCTGTAGAATCATATCAGAAATGGAATGGTTTTCAAGTTGAAGTGATGACCAACAGGGGTGTCCATTTTCTTGGTGTTCACAGTCGATCGATGGCCATAGAAACGCTTTTTGAGCGTGTTCTTGGTCTCCCCGACATACTGGATACCACAAACCCTGCAAGAAATGAGATATATGACATTAGAGGTGTTGCAAGTAATGTTGCCATTGGTTCTGTGAGTAGTACCAGATGAATGGCCAGAAAAGGAGTCAGACTCCTGCATGTGAGTCTGGCAAACAACACACCTGGAATCGCACTTAAAAGTACCATGCTGTTTGGAAGGGGGTTGTAACCAAGGTGGGGACCTCGGCTCAAACAATCAGGTCTCGTAGATTGCGGGGGCGCCTATAAGCCAATACTGGGTTGTCAGGGGCGGCACGGGCAAGGCGATCTGAAGTATGAAGGATATGATGGTTGTCATTAGTTATTTTACGAAGGGGAGAGAGACTAGGATGAAATGTGGTGACCAAGGGAATCTTGGGGTCGGCATTAGTGCTAGGCGTCTTTTCCTTGAGAAACAAATCTCTGGTGATAGATTTGGCTCTGGCGATAGCACGTTGAACTTGGCGGGAGCTGTGGCCCCTGGCAACCAAGTTATTCTTCAGTACCTGTACATGATGGGAAAAGTCAGAATTATTAGAACAAATCCTTCTGAGTCTAAGTGCCTGGCTGAATGCTATGCCTGTCTTGCAATGCCTGGGGTGACAGCTGGAGGAGTGGAGGTACATGTGTAGTGGTGGGTGTCTGTTGGTTTAGAATACAGATCAGTGGTTACCGAGTTGTCTTCCTTGTGGATGGTGACATCCAGGAAGTTGGTCTGATGCACTGAATACTCTGATGTAAACTTGATGGTCCTGTGGAAGGAATTAATGTGATTAATGAAAGTCTCCAGACTGTCCTGATCACTGGTCCAGATGAAAAATACATAGTCAATATATCTCCACCATACCCAGGGGCGACATGGTGCTGAGGCAAGCATGCGCTCTTCGAGGTCGCCCATGAAGAGGCATGCAAAGGAGGGGGCCATGCGAATGCCCATGGCTGTACCGTGTACCTGTAGATAGTGTTTACCTAGGAAGGAAAATGTTTTCTTGGTTAGTACAAGTCTCATGAGAGTGCCAATATCACTGATGGGTGGGGTAGTGTGTCCTGCCTTGGCCAGGGCCGAGGAACAAGCACGAATACCTTCCTCGTGGGGGATGTTGGTGTACAGGGATGAGATGTCAAAAGTCCCAATGATGGCTGTGCTGGGAATCTTGTTCTTGATTCCTTCCAGCTTGCGCAGGAAGTCTGGGGTGTCATGGATGTATGATGGCATCTGTGGAACGAGGGGTTTGAGAAAACTGTCAATAAACAGAGAGATACGTTCTGTTGGTGAACCATTACCAGAGACAATGGGCCTACCGGGGTTGCCAGCCTTGTGAATCTTTGGAAGGAGATAAAATCTGGCAGTCCTACAGTCAGAGGGAGAGAGAAATTTATGAGCTTTCTTAGACAGCTGGTCACGTGATCGCATATCATCCAGCACCTGTTGTATCTCTTGAGAGAATGTACCTGTGGGGTCAGAGTCAAGGCAGATGTAGTTAGTATGATTGTTCAACTGGCGGTGGGCCTCGTCAATGTACTGATGACGATCCATGATGACCACAGCTGAACCTTTGTCGGCCGGCTTGATGATGATAACAGTACGGGAGGGCAAGGCATTCAATGCCAAGTGCTCCTCTCTGCGGAGATTGTCGTGAGTTCTGTGGACAAAGTTATCAGGGTTAGTGACTTGAGAACTGACAACTTGAACATACGTCTCGAGGGCTGGTACACGATTCTTGGGGGGTACCCAGGTACTTTTGACACGGAACGGTTCTGGGTCACAACGGTCAGAATCAAGGAAAAACTCACGGAGACGGATCCTACGGTAGTATTCCGTGAGATTCGGCTGAGCTCTACCTGGTTTACAGTGTGGGGAGTAGGACAAAAATTTAGACCCTTTGAAAGAAGTTTATGTTCAGCGTCAGATATGGATGAGGAAGAAAGGTTAACTACAGTATTGGAAGGGGTGGTGGTGTAGACTGGGGCCTGGGGCGTCTGAAGCGTCTCTGTTTGCGTTGATGTTGCTTGGTAAGCAAGCCACCAATCTTCTTGTTTCTCCTGTTAAGCAGAACAGAGTCAAGGTTAGATACGCTCTTATCAATCTCATCATGGAATTTACTGTATCTGGTGTCAGAACAACTAGATCTAAGTTCCGAGTCGAGGTGGGCAATATTCTGATGGAGGTTCTGAAGTGTAGTTTGACACTGTTGAGAGAGGACATTGATGAGTTAATAATGGAGGTACCATGTAGAATTTGGTTCCATCTCCTTTGAAGAGGCGGTGAGAGGGTACCCAAGCAGGGAGAGGTAGATAATTGCAAACCTGTAGGGATAAATCGAGAGAGGGAGAAAAAATTGTAGTTATCTTGATGGTAAGAATAGCGTAAGGCCTTCTCCCTAGCCTTTCTGAGTTGCTGGAAAGTACAAACCGAGTTATCCATACCTGTGGAAAAGGAGAAAATTATGTGGTTAGTACAAAATACAGATGGTGCTGCTCATGTCTGTAGAGGGGATAAAATGATGTGGATATTACAACATAGAAACACTTGAACAAGAAGACAAAACAAGATATACAAGTCAGAAAGGAGGATCACCACGAAGGGATACTGCAACAGAAAGGTATTAACATGAAAATGAATAAAACTGCTGCAAACTGCTGACTGACTGAATGGACCTAATATATACAAATACAAAAATTAGCTGGCCTGACGTTTTAAACTTAAGCAAGTTCTTTCTCAAAGGCAAATGACAGAGTACAAGAAACAAACATGTAGGGAACACACATGCATGAGGGGGTGGGTGGAGAAACACAAAAGAGGGATGCAAAGGAGCATGGCAGTGGGTAAACATCAAAGAGAGAGGAAAGGACAGCCAGGAAGACAGGAACAAAGAAGTGTGGTTTGGGTAAGGATGAAGAAGGGAAGGGATTAAGATAAAGGTTAATAATTAAAATGCATCATACATTTCAGCAAACAAGCATTAACTACTTTAACACTACATTTCTCATTTTTAGTTGATACAGTGTCAGTGTCAGGCCTTGAATTTGGTAATTTTTAGGGCAAGGCCACTTTGACCTTGAATAAAGCAAAATTATGGAGGGCACCAAGGCCAGTAAGTAGGGCACCAAGGCCAAATTATATCTGCAGAAAGGGCACGGAGGTCGCGGCAATGTTGATTTTTCCATTCAAAACGTATTTAACTAAGAGTAAGAGTAAGACTACGAGGCCAAAAGCATACTGCTTCCGATCACATGGGTGATCAATTATATGTGAATTTCAGCCTAAACTATTTCCGTTTACGCTACGGAAGCTATAACAAAAAATTGCCACAATAAATGATTAAAACTTGCCTTAATTAATGTCAACAATATTTACGGTCGATAATTCTTTAAAATAATGGAGAATTTAGGTCGTACACATCACTATGCACAATGCTAACCACGATGGGAAACTGGCTAACACTGTCCGTTTATCGTCTGGTGGTAAGCGTGCGCGATGCACTTTGTGTGGCGGGCGATGAACCTCGTGTTGCGGCAGGAAATGTCGGGGAAACACGCTGCGGTGTATGAGCGGTACATGTACAACTTTGAAATAAATTCATGAACACGGAAAATGCATACACAGACAAAAGAGATCAAGTTCTGTGAATTAACGTGCAGAAATCTTCTTTCTCTATCGATTTTTGTTTGGCCTAATTATTCATCGAAACTTTTGACAATCGGAACACCGCGATTGCGCCGCGCGTGTTGTGACCAAAGTTCATTAAGTTACTGTATGTAGCGCGCTGAAGGCGTGCTTCATAGCGCCGCTACAGGGCGCGTTCCTCGTACACGAACATCGATGTGTATTGTGAGGCACGCACGTGCAAGTACTGAGAAAAAGAAAGTCAGTTGACTGCACGTAAACGTTGCCGTACATGTACATACTCCTGCTGCTTTGTGTATTGTACGAATACACACATTTAATCTTGCGGTGGGGGTGTTGATGCTTGAAGTATCGGCATACTCCAAAACTGGACCAGATTCAGTTTGTGCGCATGTGCATATGCTGCACAAATTGTGTGCATGTGATTCAGTACGATCGTCAACGTGTTGTGCAGCGAGATTTTATGAAGGGCTGGCATGACATCGAATATAAAAATATGAAGGATTGTAGTGGCTGTGTTTTTGCAAAAAGGGCACGGCAGCCAAGGTAAATATGGGGCAAGGCAAAACTGGCAGTGAAGACGGAGATTTAGTACATAATATAACACAACAGAAACTTTATTTTTGACTCGCCCGGCGGACTACAAAGGGCAGGGTTTTGACTCGCCCGCCGCTGTTTTCACTCGCATTTGGCGACCGGGTGATCGCTAAGGTCGAGCCCTGCCAGTGGCAGAAAACAAAACCACACATTTGACCATCAAGATGCTCTGTGGTGCATTCTGAGGCATTTCTGAAGGCGTAAACTTGAACAATTTATGAGAAAATCCTTCCTTTTTTTCTGCATTTTTTTGAAAAAGCAATCAAAATGTATACCGCTTTCCGTTACCGCTTTCCGTTATTGCGCGCGTGTGTGAATGGGCCTTAACTCATACACCATTTTTCCTACATGTAACCTGAATCCTCCAATATCCTCTTATGGGGACCATAGCATCAATCCTGCAAATTCTTCGAGGTTTTTTTGTGTACCTGTAGTAACCTCAATCCTCCAAAATCAACCAGCACCAGATTGAGCCTGATGACCCGGACTCTCCATTTTCCTCCACAGGCAAAATCCTCTTATGCCCTCAATCCTCAAAATTCCTTCATTTGGCAAAAAGAATTTTGGAGGATTTGGGAAGGTTAGGGTTAAAGGGCCCTATTGAAGGCAGAAAACAAAACCACACATTTGACCGTCAAGATGCTCTGTGGTGCATTCTGAGGCATTTCTGAAGGCGTAAACTTGAACAATTTATGAGAAAATCCTTTTTTTTCTGCATTTCTTTGAAAAAGCAATCAAAATTACTAGTCCATTGGCAATACTGAACAACACAATTTGTAAAATCTTGAATTACTTTCTCAGATTTTTTTCTTTATTGTGTAATGTGTCGGCAAGGGGCACCAAGGCCACCTCAAATACCTTTATTAAAATTGTAGTATGTTATTCCCTTTAATAATTCCCTATATCTGATTCCCTTAATAAAATATGAAAATAAATCACTTTTTAAATAAATTGTCAGACCTTAAATCATGTTTTAAAAAGGCGTCCCATTTTAAATAAACAAATAGGTCAACTCATCTCATTATGTTTTACATTACAAAAACGTTAGGTATGAGAATGAAGGTATTAAAACAGCATGTACATGTATGATTGATACCCTCTTAATCAGCAAAAGCAATAAACTAAACCAAAACAAGTGATACTGACATTTTGCAATCACCATAATTATCTTAAACTGCACGCACAGAGTCACTGTGCCGCAG
The DNA here is from genome assembly GCA_037893225.1 of Hippasteria phrygiana. Lineage (NCBI taxonomy): Eukaryota > Metazoa > Echinodermata > Asteroidea > Valvatida > Goniasteridae > Hippasteria > Hippasteria phrygiana. Next base: position 3,853,188 of record JAZGUH010000390.1, on the reverse strand, counting down.
TGGGAGTACTCCATGCCGTACAACGCGCTGGAGTGCCCGGCCGACGAGCAGCCCCATGCATGGTGCATTACCGTAACACGTTGGCCACATGTGGAATTATCCACAACTCTGTTTATTACACACGGCACACGTACTCAACCTCTGGTCTACTTCTTGTCGCAATTTGTAGAAAGTTAACTAATGCATATTGTAATGCGCCTATCAATTGATACCATACCCCACCCCCACCCCCACCCCCACCCCCACCCCCACCCCCACCCCCACCCCCACCCCCACCCCCACCCCCACCCCCACCCCCACCCCCACCCCCACCCCCACCCCCACCCCCACCCCCACCCCCACCCCCACCCCCACCCCCACCCCCACCCCCACCCCCACCCCCACCCCCACCCCCACCCCCACCCCCACCCCCACCCCCACCCCCACCCCCACCCCCACCCCCACCCCCACCCCCACCCCCACCCCCACCCCCACCCCCACCCCCACCCCCACCCCCACCCCCACCCCCATCTAACAAAAGAAAACCCACGCAGTCCTTTGTTACAAACAAAGGACTGCGTGGGTTTTCTTTTGTTAGATGTTCATAGTGGTACATGTTGCGAATGTGTTGCGTACCTGATGCGATCATGTTGCGATCTTGTTGCGTGCCTGTTGCGATCCTGTTGCGTGTGTAGCGTACCCCCAACCTATGCCCTGCGTATCCAACCTATTAGTTGCGTATTAGTTGCGTGTGAGTTGCGTGTTAGTTGCGTGTGAGTTGCGTGTTAGTTGCGTACTACATGCGTGTTGAGAAATGGTATAAATAGTGGGCCTTTTCTAGATCGGTGTCAGTTGTTGGTGGACCTCCGAGGTGACAACATGGAGCTACCTCTTGCTGTTATTGGACATCAGTTTAATCTGGTCAATTTAGCAATCCAACACATTCGCAACTACCACACAACTAGCACGCAGGTCCAACGCAACTTGTAAGTTTTGAACGCAACTCAAACACAACTCGTAAGTTCTGCACGCAACTCACACGCAACTCGTACGCAGGTGATCGCAGATATTGGGGGATCATAAGTTCAGTTCGCAACCCACACGCAACCCATAGGTTAAATAGGTTAGAAATTGACAAAATTGTTGATTTGGGTTGCGTTTGGTGCGTATAACAATATTATTTACACGCAACTCATAGGTTTCAGCATACGCTATGGTGTGAGGGCACCTTTAAGGACTTTCTGCTGAGTTGTATAAAAATGACAATTACAAAATATTGTGTTGGGACTTTTAATGATTTTTAATAAATATTTACGTTTTCCAAAATTGTATATTTTACCTCATCGTCTCTGCTAAACCTAAATCTAAGGTGCTCTGTCCATTGAAAGTTCCATTGTCTGGTTCTCATTCTACAGCTGCAAGTGAGTTATTCCATGAAATTGAGACACACACACATTTTGGCATTCTTTGATCATGTAATTGTTTTTCTTGTTTAAACCAAACTGGCTTTAATGATGATTATGGTATGAACTTGAAGAGTAAAAGGAAGGCTTTTGAATGATACAAAACATGAGGGCATTATATGTGATATATTTATGTTTTTTCCACCAAGTTTGATGGTGTCCTGGGCTAAATTATGGGAAAATTTTGTGACATAAAAACTTACAAAGTACAAATAGGGTTCAGAGGTTAAAAAAATGAACTATTTTTTCTCTTTTACATGACAGGTTATGCAAAACTGCACGTAACTTAACAACAACAAATCATATTTTCAGTATCTCTAACATCTTTTCTGTTATATGGCTAACGAATCTGTGGTTAAGTGGTAACGGATGGTGTCCCACTCAGTTATATTTTGTTATTCTGCCTGCATGTCTAGCTTCCTTACTTTTCATCAAATGAAGTCTGAATTAAATTTGATTTCTTTTGTGTGATTACTGTTTTAATAAAAGTAACTTGGACTGCCTTTTCAAAATGGACAAAAATGGACTCGGAGGTAACGGCGGTGTCCCGTGTTACATGTACATCCTAACAATTTTGGGAACTTTCTTCCATAATTCATCTGTAAGCAGTATGACGGTGAGATGTCCATGCAACATGATAACAAAGACTTGGAGAACCTCTTTTTAAAAACATAAAAAAGACTCCCCTAAATTGGTGTCATGTGTTAGTTTTCCACCCTCGATGGAGTGGTGTCCCATGTTACATCCTTGGAGGCTTGCCAAATCAATTATTACATCAAAGGTTTTAGCCAACACTATTTGATGGGTACATGTATGTAAAAGGATGACATTTTCTAACCACCACATACAGATTTGGATGCTTTAACATACATATTTATGAATTATGAGCAACAAACTAAGATGTAACCAGGACACCGTGTCCCTTATTACATCGTTGATTTATCCATAGTACATGTAAGTCTATGGGAGTTGATGTGAAACTCAAGAGAGAGGACCCTAAACTAAATATTGTGTCACAATGAATCTAAGCTATGATGAAATAATTGTATAGAATCCCTAGTGGTGCAACAAATTTATTTTATAGCAATTTAAAATTGTTAACACTATGTCACACATTGTGTCTCAACTTCATGGAATGACCCAAATGCAAAATGACGTCTAAGGACAGTATTTCCACCGCAAAAATCTTTAAAACTTTTACAGGATCAAAATAATAACAGTGCGTTACAAAAATATGGTGGCTGCATTAAATAGTTTTATTCCACCATGGTTGTGTGTAGAGAGGAGGGGGGGGGGGTTCCTGTTATCAACTTGGATGAGAAATGTGCAATATGATGATCACCATCATCTGTAACAGAGATTTTAAGACAAACTTTGTATTCTAGAAAAGAATATGATCAATGATAGGGATTTCAGTACACAATTGTGTGTGGTTATACTTGACTTTCAATGATGGTCATTTAAATTTACTTATTTGAAACAAATGTTTTATGCCAATGGTACGATGGTAAAAAAAAATTTAAAAATCGATTTAAATAAACAAAATCTGATTTAAATAAAACAAATCTGATTTTTTTATTTTTTTATTTAAAATCATGATTTTTATCAACCCTGCTTTAAAGTGAGTTTGGCATACCACCAGAATCAGAGTCCAACAATTTGTGTGTACAGTTTACCATATGGTGTTGGAATTTGCAAGAATGGGTATGGTTCCTATTAAATTACAATGTATACTAGGGAGTTAGGGTTAATATATTACATGTACACATTCTGATTTCTAGAAAATAGGAAAAAATGTTCAAAACAGTGCCCACCCCCTTTTTGAACAAAAAGGCTTAATCTAATCCAGGTATTGTTTGCCCATCTCACTTTTCAACACATACTGAATTGCTGAAACTACATGTATGTGTAGTTGTAAGTCCATGAGGGAAAATGTCAAAGATTGAGAAATTATAACTGTTGAATTACCCTGAAATCTGCCCTGGTCATCGGTGAGTCTCTCATTTCTCTGTGAGGCCTCAAACTGTTCTTGATTCAGCATACCATGCAAACCGAGAATTCCTGTTCAGTTTAACAACATAAAAATATACTACATGTTAATAAGGCCGTTTTTTTTTTATAACTTGGATTATGGATTTGTTATGTCTCCGGGTTGAGTTAAGCGGAGTTTCGAGTTACAAAAGGTGCCCCCCTTTTCCCCAAAGATTAGATTACGTACATGTACGTGAATATCAAGCGAATCTCCAATGTAACGGCCGTGAAATAGAGCACGAACTCATCACATTTTTAGGCGATCAGCTTTCAGCTGTTGCAGGTTTCCCCCTTTAGTGTGAGGGAATGGTCCGACAAGAGACAATAAAACAGGCCTGTTTCATCGGGGTTAAAGATGTTTCTTCCGCCAAAACATTGGGCAGTCCATTGCGTAGCCATTCGTCTGTCATCTCTCGAGACGGAATGCGCCCTCTCTCGAGACGGAATGCGCCCTCTCTCGAGACGGAATGCGCCCTCTCTCGAGACGGAATGCGCCCTCTCTCGAGACGGAATGCGCCCTCTCTCGAGACGGAATGCGCCCTCTCTCGAGACGGCATGCGCCCTCTCTCAAAACGGCATGCGCCCTCTCTCGAGACGGCATGCGCCCTCTCTCGAGACGGCATGCGCCCTCTCTCGAGACGGCATGCGCCCTCTCTCGAGACGGCATGCGCCCTCTCTCGAGACGGCATGCGCCCTCTTTTAAAAAGGCTTGCGCCCTCTCTCGAGACGGCATGCGCCCTCTCTCGAGACGGCATGCGCCCTCTCTCGAAAAGGCATGCGCCTTCTCTCGAAAAGGCATGCGCCCTCTCTCGAAAAGGCATGTGCCCTCTCTTGACCGAGAAAACGATTCCCTACAGCACAGCGGGGTGGCGTGCCTTAAAACGATCCGGCCACCCGCAATACGTCACTGCAGCAAGCACGTGCAACTGTGTGATTGGTCAGCATGCAGTTCACTTAAATCATTGCCAACTGCATCGTGGTTGCGTGCAGTACTTAGCACGTTTCTTCAAAGGATTGCAGAAACCGTTGCGGCCGCTTTGCATCTTCGGCCTTCCTGCGCGGGTCACCGGCAGTATGTCTTGATCATTGTAAGTTGCACTGCAATGAATAGGCTGCTCCAACGATACTACGGACGCTAATTGCCCCTTTGTTGCTTTTTTATCGCTGAGTTTGGGTTTATTGAATGTGATCGTGGGAGATTTCTTAACTTAACAAAAGGATTTTTTTCTTCCGTGGCCTAATTATGCAAGTTTATTTCTACACCTGCCGATTTTGAGTTCGACTTAACCGGAGTTACCGGTCCGAAATTTTGAGTTAGCATGGGCATGTTTATACATGATTTGCTATTCTTTTGAGGGGAATAAATGTTTACTTCGAGTTAAACAGCTTTTCGAGTTAACCGGTTTTGACTTATCAAGATTTCACTGTACCAGATTTTTCATAGGGTATGAAAAACAGTTACATGTATGCCCCAAGGCATACATGTAACTGTAGGCAATTTTTTTTGCAGCATTTGTACATACATGTACTAAAGAGTATTGCCCCAAAAGGTCATGTCAGGGTTGAAACCCCTGTACATGTACATAACTCTGCATCAAGTCAGACAATGTGACCATAACCAGTGGATCATGTTGCTCAAATCCTTTACAAGAATGATTTTGACTTTAGACTCCTTCAATACATGTAGCTAACACTTAAAAATAAAGTACATGTACGTTCCATACATATGTACATTATACACTTGTACAAGCAATTTGGGATCATTTTAGCCAATTGCTTGAATTCTCAAAAATGTAAAGTCAAACTTGTCTAAACTATACTTAAGGCAGAGTCAAAGACGGTGACAAAGCAAACCTTGTGGACTGTAGCAATATGATGTGAATGCGCATAAACTAGATTCTAATGAAATCTCTCAGAAGATTTCAACATAAAATAAATGCAATGATCAATGTAACAGTAGTCCAAATAAACTGAGCAGCAAAAGAAACTTATCAAAGTACACTCGGTAAAATCCTCCACGGAAAAAATGAAAAATATCTGAACACAAGTGAACTTTAGTAATCTTCACTGAGCACATGTCAATAAACAAGAGGTTGCCTCCATCATAAAAAAAAGAACAAAGCATGAACATCACAAGAGGTGCTGCAACAAATGTCACAGCATGGCAGCACAAAGCCATGCACCTGAATACAGTCAAATAAAATGACACAGAAATGAACAGAACATTCCAAACAGTCAATGACAGCAGTCATCAACATTGTGTGTCCTCCCTGACCTGTGATGCAAGCTGTACATGTAGGGCCTACACCTCTGACGCATGCTCTGTACCAGACGTCTGATGCAGTCTATCCCACTCCTCCTGCAAGGCTTCAATGAGCATTTGCCGATTGACAGCCCGCAATCTACTTGATGCAACACATTAACCAAGCTCATCCCATAAATGTTTAATGGGATTGAGGAGGTCAGGGGAACAGTATACCCTGTTCCTGGAGGAAGTTGGTATGGGGGCTGTTTGGAATGTTCATTCCTGTGTCATTTTGTTTGACTGTATTCATCAGGTGCATGGCTTTGTGCTGCCATGCTGTGACATTTGTTGCAGTACCACTTGTGATGTTCATGCTTTGTTTGTTTGTTTGTTTTTTATTGAGGCAACATCTTGCTTATTGACATGTGCTCAGCGAGGATTACGAAAGTTCACTTGTGTTCAAATATTTTTCATTTTTCCGTGGAGGATTTTTAATGAGTGTACTTCTAAAGATTTGATAAGTTTCTTTTGCTGCTCGGTTTAGTTTAAAGATATACATATACATGTACTGTCCACGCTCTTCAACATTTTTTTTCTTCTAACAAATGTATGTGTTATTTTAAGGAACATCTACTTTTTTCTATTTTGGACACCTGAAACCCCTCCAAAAAAGGGCTTTTTCTGGGTTACTTTTTGGCACTCTAATACAGAAAAATGCACATCTGCCCTTGGGAGTAGAATTATTGTTGGATGAAAAATAATTCAACTTTCATAAAGTAATTATTTGATATTTAAAGGTGGTGTACACGATTGGTAATCCTCCATTTTTTGTATACTGAATTATTACGAAATACCTTACTAGACTGCAAGTTAATAGTAGTCTCAATCATCCTGTGAAATGATGGCACCAGGTGTGCTGTCGTTGTCAAGAAAAGTGGAAATGTATATCGTTTTCCAACGATTTCCAGCTGGAAATCGTTGGAAAACTGCCCTGTAGCCGTTAGTCAAGGTGCGCGAGGCTACCCGGACGAGTGGCGCGCCCCGGACATGATGGCGCCATGGCATTTCCGGTGCGTTTTACGCGCCTATAGCCACGCGCGCCTTGACTAAAGGCTATCATCTGCCCGACGGTTGAAAAAGAACGATGTTTTTCTCTCGTTTTTTTTGCTATCCAACAACGCAAAACTTTGAACAGGTCAGTGGAACGATATTTCCTATAAAATACTAACCCACAAATCCGCCCATTTCTGAAAATTGCAACAATGACCAATCATGTACACTGCCTTTAAACATAGGGCAGATTTTTTTTCATCCGATGTGTACAGGCTCTTTAGCGTGGGACCCCAAAAAATAAATGTTCACATAGATTTGCTAATTTGTTAGCATAAGATAACTTATGACCTTTCCATAAAATGAGACATTCCACCCCGAAAAATTGATTGATGATATGTGTAAGTAACTCATTTAATGTTTAAATTTTTGCAAATGTATAGGGCAATCACCATGCCTAAAGTTAAGACGAAATAGGCTGCAGAGTGTAGTAAGTGCTTTTCTCATGCAAAAAAACAGTTTTCCTCTATTATTCACAATTTCAGCCAGAGCACGGACATTGCAGCTTTAAAAACAGAAATTAGTTTTCAGGGAAATACTCGAAAACAGCACATACATTGTGTACATACAGTACATACAGTATCATAAAGGTACAATTACATATGTATTTAACTTTAAAAAAAGTGTCCAACATGTACTGTACAGTGGTACCATTACCTGCTAGATCTACCAAGTCTTCTTCTGAAGCATCTTGTAGAGCACACTCCCATTCCGAATCAAGTTTTATATTCGTGTCTGTGCTCTTTTCTGGCTCCACTTTGCTCGTTTCATATATTTTACCTGAACAAAAAAAAATCACAAAATGTTTAAACATGTACACATGTACATAGTATAAAAAGTATACAAATATATGCATTCAAACCATGGTCACAGATCCACAATGAATATTAACAAACTAGATGTCATATTTTGTTTGTTCTTTTTTGTCTCCTCATTCCCCCATGTTCCCCCTTTTGTTCTACACTTCATTGCCTGCACTTGTTGCCACTTATATTTGCCAGCTGTCTCCCCCTGTTCCCAATAGTGTTCTCCCTTTGATATTTTCAGTCACAACCCTGCCTAGTTCTTTTGTCCCTCCCTACTTTCACCCTCTCATCGCACCCTTTGTCCTTTACCTTTCATCTGTACTGGTTTGTTTTTTCGGACTTGTCAGTTTCTTACAACAGAGATTTTCTCTTTTGCCCTATCCTGACGTAATGTATGAAGCTATTTTTCTCTTTTGTATACATTGTAGAGGTTTACGTCAGGATAGGGCAAAAGAGAAAAAATCTGTTCTAATTTACATCATCCCTGATGCAAATTCCATCTTCTGATTGTCAGTTTCTGTTTTTATGTCACTTATAAAAATCACTAGATTGAAAGAAGGCTGCGGTAACAATTTTGAAGTTTGCCTTTTGTATTAAGGATGTGACATTTACACATTTTAAACGAAAACAAATTCTGCAATCCGTTTAGAAATTTTCCCAAACGTTTAAACAGAACTCAAATTTCACATTCCAAGAACTTTAATTGATACACATCTCTCAATCACCAGCAACTATCTATTGTGTCAATGATACATAATGTATATTCTTTGTGTTGGATGTTTTTAAAATTTCACTAACATCATACACCTTTTTTAACCCATTTTACATCGTTTATGATTCATTTCTTTGTATGCCCTAAGTTCAGGCTACATTTGTATATATTCCTTGTAAGATTTGCGCTGTATTTTGGCATTTTGTATCCGACATGATTAACCCTAACGATCCCCATCCAGCAAAACTCTAACACCAGGGATTGTTGGAGTTTGATGGGTTGAGTACTGTGTACTTCTGATATGGCATGTGTAAAGTGTTGGAATATGGCTGGATGAGTACTGTAAATGTATGTGTGCAGTAACAGTGTTGGATTTTGATTGAGTTGAGAGGGTTGGTTTGTGTGCAGTGCTGTTGCTGGTGGGTTGGTGCTTGGTTGATGTATAAAAGCCCTGGTGCTGGACTGTGTGTGCATGACTTTGATGTTTGGTTTACATGTATGTGTACTGAACAATGGGGTCAGAGTAATTAAAAGGGCAATGATGCATAGTAAAGTGGTTAGCAGATGTGACCATTAACTAATTTGAGCCCTAAAAAATACTTTCATTTTGTACAGGATTACATTGCTTGGTTTTGATGGGATGTGTCCTGTGTAACCCCATTCTTCATACTAAGCACATGGCCCAGTGTACCCACTCAATTAAAACCCAACAGCCAAGGGCCTGTTGGAGTTTGATGGGTTGAGTACTGTAAACTAGCAACAGTCCACCATGGTGTTGGGATTTGATAGGTTGAGGAAGGTTTCTAGTAATTAGAGCGACAAAAAAATGACAAAATGATGCAACAAAATCTTAAACAACATGCTTGTAAAACAAAACAAAAAAAGACATAAAATGATCAGAAATTATGTTCAAGTCCTATTTCAGGTAAGTTTTAAAGATTACGAAATCATAAAGTATGGTTTCTATTTTTTAACCAGTTCGAGTCGGACGATTTAACACGCAAAAGTTTTGCTGTACTCGGAACGTACATGTAGGCTCGGGAAAAAAATTCCCGCGGCTGGTTCCGTGAATGTCAAAATAATCCCGACGTGAACTGGTTAAATGCTGATAATAAAACGGCAGCTTTCGGAAAGGTAAAATGGAATAGTAAAATAATTGGAAGTGTCAAGGTAAATCTATTGTCAAAAACGAGAAAGTCAGGGGTCCGTTGAACTGTGCAGATCGGGGCCGATCAGTTTCCCGCACACACAGTCACAAGTCCAAGTTAATCTTCAGCAGTCCGTCATGCATCATTTGCAACAACATACATTACCTTTAAGAAATCTTATTATTTTACCACATGTTTGGAGGGAAAATCAGGTGTGGAAACCAAAGAAAACAAATGTGCTGTCCACAACATTTACGACGTTGGAAGTTTTGATGCAAAACGAAATTCAGTCTGGTTCTGCTATCGTTGTATTGCATGGCCCACGTAGTGCAGAATTACCGTCATTGAGTCGGGTGGCAAGACAATTCTCACTCCTACAAATTTGTGGACGACAGGGTTTTTGAAACACTTATGAGGGAAACTTCTGCTTTGAATGGCTTTTTTTGGTAAAATGTTGACATGTACATGTATGACAATATGTGCTGTGTGGTACATTGTGTGGTACAGTATGTATGTTGTACACTGTACATTTGTAACGATGTACATATACATGTACTACTCAAAAAAATTAAAGGATCAAACTTATTTATTAATAATTTCCTACCCTCCAGTCAACTGACCTCTAAAACACATGACTAAGCAATTGCATCATCTCGCACTCTATGGTGCTTAACAAAGCACAAACAATCGCAGCAGTGTTCAATAAGTAAAATTTTTATTTTATTTTATTTATTAAATGTTTTTTTATTAAATGGTTTATAACATGTCTTTATCGTCTCCAGCGGCGGAATTGGCAAGAACATTTACAATAATGTTAACCTTTCATAATATAAAATTTTAAAGTACATGTAAGGAATAAATCTAATTTAACTTAATTCATCAAACACACAAAAACATTGAATAGGGAAGGGTTTGTGGCGAGTTGGGAAAGGAGGGAAGGAGAAAAGGATGTAAAAACAGGGGAAGATAAGGATACAGTATACACTAAATAAAAAATACATTGCAAGACCAAAAAAGACAACATTACGCTATAGCATTACAAAAATGTACCTACATGTAAGCGTAAAACAAAAATGAATCATATTAAAAAACAAGAGTGGTAGGGAGTGAGGGTAAGTGAGATGGGTTGGATTGGGGGTATAGGTGTGCGTTTGTATAGCTATTCAAACCGTGGACCTTTAACAAAGAGGACAATAGGGTCCACAATTGTGTCAAGGTCCACGATTGAAAACCGTGTACAAAACATATGGGAGGCCTTCCGAAAAAGTTTAAAGTATAAACAAAAGAGGGACAATAGGAGGTCCGCGATTGCCGGTGTTTACACACTGGTGTGGGTGGGTTGGGGGTACAATGTAGGTGGGGGTACATGTAGGTTGGGGGTAGGTGGGGATAGGTGGGGATAGGTGGGAGTGGGTTGGGGGTACATGTACATGTACATGTAGGTGGGTGTGGGTGATGGGATAGTTCGGGTGGGATGGTAGAGGTGGGGGTAGGTTTAGGAAACGGGGGAGTAGGGTGGAAGTGGGGGTTGATTGGGTGGGGGAGGTAAGGTAAAGATGGGGGTAGGTATGGGAAAGTGGGATACAATGTACATGTACATGTAGGTAGGGGTAAGTGCAGGGTACAATGTAGGTGGAATAAATAGGGGTACATGTAGGTGGGGGAAGGCAGGATAAGGGGAATGGTAAAAAATTACAAGTTTAACAAGACAATAGGACTGATTAAACAATATTTTAAAAATGTTAAAACTAATATAAATCATATCATATGAATATCTATAGATACAGCGTCAAACATAGCATCAGAAATAGAGATGTAAAAATAAAATTAAAATTAATTTACTTGTTTTGTTGTTATTCCATAACCTAGTAAGATAAAGCACAAGGCTATTCTTGTACCGGTTTGTTCTTCAGTTAGGGATAGAAAGGTGGTTGTTATTTCTAAATTTGTAACTATGTGATTTGAACCTGTGCTCAGGTAACCAGCTGCAAAACTTGTCATCTTTAAGTAGGCTACAAGTACATATATATTTATAACAAATGTCCTCTCTTCTCTTAGCAAGCGTGCAGACACCAAGATCAGTCAGTGATTGTTCATATCCACTGTATTGCAGACCCAAGATAATTCTGTCGGCTCTTTTCTGGATCTGTTCAATTTGTTCTGCTGCTGCGTAAGTCCAGATGTCCACACTGGGACAGCGTATTCAAGAATTGGTCCTATATACCCCTTGTAGATGGTAAGCAAATCTTTCGAAGGCAGAGCAAAATGTTTTTAAAAAGTCAAAGCATGTACATTCGCCTATTTGCCTTTGCGATGATGTCCATCACCCATTCCAGGGCATAATTTTCATGGTATCGCATCGCAGTTTGCGACGCATTAACGCACCGTTTGCGATGCATTTTCAAAAATGGATCGCATTAAACTGTGATACACATGTACATGTACATGTACATGAAACTTGCTTTAATGAAGTACATGTAGTCAGATCTTAAAATGTAGCCCAAAACAACAACAATGCTCTGTAAAAAAAATGTGCAGTTTCGGCTCGCAACTTCTGCCCTGAAGTGGGAAACTCATGCCTGCAATTACCGGTACGATATTAGCAGTAGTCTGATGGTGCGTGTTTGAAAGGCTACGTTGAGGGTTTAAAGTTACGTACACAGCCAACGAGAATCCAAACCAAAGATGCCCGCTACAAGCAGCAACCTCGGCCCCATTTTCCTGGATTGCGTCGCTGTGTTGTTTCCATGCATGCAGGGTGTGGTTTACACTTGAGCGAGAGTGAGCATGAGCATGCTTCAACCGGGTACTGCAAAATGGACCTTACCAACAGAGGGCGCTGTGAATTACAATGTAGTCATAATTCAAACTTATTTACACTAAAAAAAAAAAGTCAAGAACTCCACACCAGTTAGAAAAAAGAAATTCCACGAACACCATTTTATTGCCCACAAAAATATAAATCACTGAAGAAACGTTTTTCCCTTTTTTATAATAATGCATGTGATCGACCAGAATTGCAACGCGCACCTTGACTAAAGGCTAGTTATACGGTGGACAGCGCCCTCTTTTAAAAGCTTTATACCAGTAAACAGCTGTGAGACAAAATTCTGTTTCTTTATTAAGCACATGTGCAACTCCGGACAAAACTGCTATGCATGTACATGTATAGCAAACTGCTATGCAATATTAATATTGCATAGCAATATAAATATTGCATAGCAATATAAATATTGCATAGCAATAACTGCTACTCAAATTTTCTTGTCAAAATTATGCCCTGCATTTATTCCATTTAAGATCTGACTGGATAATGAGACCCAGTATTTTCAACGAGTGGTGTTCTTGGAGTGGTTGATCACATAGCTTAAATTCTGTCAACGATGGCATGCTTTTTTTAAAGCATACTCTCATAACTGCACATTTTCCTAGAATTCAATGTTAAGTGGTTGTCAATTGACCACTCTTCAATCAAATCCAAATCATTCTGCATAATATATGGCTTTGCTCAAAGTGCGTGATTGTTTCAACAAGTGTCATGTCATCGACATACTTCAAATGTTGGGCAGAGATGTCTGATGCTGCATCATTGATCCTCACTAGGAATGCTATTGGGCCCAGACAAGTTCCCTGCGGAACACCGGCAGTGGTTATGTGCCAGTCAGAAAGTACGCCATTATAGCGCACACATTGTTGACGCTCACATAGGAAATCGCAGATCCATGGCATCACTGATGGGCGTGTGCCCAAATTCAGCAGCTTGGTAATAAGGATGGTATGATCCACCCTGTCAAACAATGAGGTACACACCAGACTGAACATTTTCTAGGGCAAATGTCCGATCCTTTAATTTGTTTGAGTAGTGTATATAATTTACACGTCGTTCGCGAAAGAATCTTAGCAAATTTGTGCACGCGAAAATCGACTAATATTCGCGTGCAACAGTGGCAGAACTTTCTCAAATTGGCAGTTGATTTTCGCGAATGAAAAGGCTCCCAAGACGAGGCATGTTTTTTACCAGTTCTGTCGCCCTGGGCGTTTTTTTCTCTCTACTAGTCCAGGTGTGATATCACATCATCTGGTACCCGCCAATAATTCTGACCCATGTTTAGACATCAGCTGTGTCTATACAAGTCAGTACACACAGGGCTGGGGACAATAGTGCGCAGAAAAACCTATAGAAATGTTTGCACACCCAGCTGCAAAGGAATTTCAAAGGAGATAAAGGAACAATAGTGGGGTAATTTGTACGTCTATGACTTAATGGTCATAGCTCAGAGATAATCCCTGGGCTGTATGAATACATTGTAAATGTAGGGTGTTGAATTGGTGTTCATGATGGTGAGGTTTCCAAATGTATGTGAAGATAATTCCTCGGATTTGTTGCTGGTTATGGCATAAAATTAGCTGGTTATTATTTATAGGAACCCCTTCATCTCTAGTTTATAGTAAATAAATACACAAACAGACAAAATAAATGACAGTTGAAACAGTTTGGGGGGGGGGGGGTGGGTTGGGTTGAAAATCCCCTCCCACCGGCTGCTCGTTTCCAATTTGTTTTTCATTACATTTTTTGCTCGTAAGGGCCCACACCTATAGCAAATCAGAAAAGAAAAGTAAAACCCTGTAAAGGTCTTGTTTTGCATTACGAGCATGTCCAGCGCCCCCAATCCATACATGGAATTTCCCCAAAAAAATTGGGGCTTATTGCGCACGGCATGGGCATAATCACTGAAGCGTAATGCTGTAAGGGTTCGTCGATATCAGAATTTTCAATAATCGATATATCGGAGATCCAACATCGATTATATTCAATATATATCAATTATACCCACATACAAGTTAAGACTGAATACGGCGCTTGATTCACCGGTTTAGGGATTGATCCACCGCAGTTGTTGCTAGTCCAAAAAATATAGATGTGCCGGGTGGCGACCGGGTACGGGGAAATTTTCCATAAGGCCACAACAAATATTTTTATATTTAATATTTAATATGTTGTCCTCGACCACCCGCCCCTATTTTTCGGCCCGCGCCCAAATTTTTAATTTTTTTTCAAATTTTGTTTTTTCAATTTTATCCCGAAACTCGAATTGATTTCGCTGGTTGATTCGTTCCAATCTTGTTTACATCTTTATTTTGTTATTTGTAATGCACAACCACGACCCTACCTTTTACTCCAGAGTTTGAAAGTTCATATTTTAGTATCAGTGTGTGACTTCGCACAATAAATATCTCGATGGAAATACACGCGGTACACAGGCCTTGCGCTAACTTTTTTTTCCTGGCTAGCCCACTGGGCTAGTTAACTGAAGCTTTTACTAGCCCGTTTAGAGTTTTACTAGCCCGTATATAAAAAATAAGAAAACCCCTATATGTTTAGCTCACCAATGAAGAAGTTGATATTTTGGAAAATAAAAGGCTGATGGTAAATGACTTAAGAGGCGTGTACTGTCAAGTTTTATTTATTATTACCGAAAGCATTATTTTGATCTAAATTTTAACAGGTATTAGTAATGTGATGGAAATAAGATAAAAAATGATTAGCAAATTTTGCTAATCATATTGTCATTTGATTAGCAATATGATAAAAATGACTAGCAAAAAACAAACAAAACGCAACAAGCTCAATGTTATTATATGAATAATTTTATTATGACTTTTAATATTGATTGATGGATATGCTGAAGATACATGTACATGTACTAAAGCAATGTGTTATTCGTGTTATTAAAAAATAAACAAATTGCACATCGTTCTGGTTCTTGCACAGTGTAATTTTATGTTGGATTCAAAAACAAATAATTTCCCAGTTGCAGATTTGTACACCATGAGGCCAAGAAAAAAAAAAAACGAAACGAAAGTAGACGAAAATTCCGCACAGCTTTAATTTTAGCTTCTTGTGATCTGCAAAGAGCACAATAAAGGATGATCTCCTTCGACCGATCCTCCTGTTTCAACCATGGCATATGTTTCAGCCGTTTTCGAACGGTGAAATTTGACGGTACTTTCGACATTTTATACATACATTTGTTCATTGTACACGCATCACCAGCACAGGCAGGATGCAGCATACATGTACGTACGTGCGTGCGTCAAACATGATCGTGTCATCCTGGAGCATATAGTTCATGTTGGCATAACAAACACGGAATACAGTGTGCTGTATGTAGCGCGCCGAAGCCGCGCTACAGTATCTATGTACCGTAAAGTGTATGGGGTGTGTGAACGTCTGCGCCCACGTGGGACTGTACCGAACTACATGTACTAATCTCCACACAAAACTGCAGCAACCTCGTTTCCCAAACTATCCTTAACGCGCAAAACCATTGAAAGAAACTTCAGACTGACTGGGGGTAAGGTTGCGCCAGCGTGTTTGCCCAAAGAACGGATCGGATAAAAACGATCTGCATGTTATGGTGGTTTAATTTCCGTCGTCACTGCACAGTTTTGTGTCGAGCATCGGCCGTTGTTCTGCATGATCTTATGAGAAATTCTAATTCGCAAAAACTGCTAATCCAGCTATTTCCATGGTACATGTAGGTTACTGAATTTTTCACTAGCCCACCGGGCAACCAAGGAACCAAGTTTACGTACATGTAGCCCGGAGCATTTTTCGCTAGAATTTGTACGCCGGGCAAGTACTATTTCGAGGCCTGGGTACAGAAATACACAAATGCAGCATGGCCACTCATCAAATTTCAAATTCCCAAGATTCATCCAGTAAAAATACCCAAGAATTCCGAAGGGGATGGGAAAACAAAGAGCATCGGAATAAGCACTTTGCGCATGTGCAATCCATATTTTTCCCACCAAAATTCCCAAGATCTTGGGAAAAATCCCAAGGAGTGGCCACAGTGCACACATGTATAACGCACGAGGCTAAAATGTTATGAAAATCCATTTTGAGAAAAATCTCTAAATTTCTCTAATTATATTCCGGCAACCCGGACGTCGCAGGTAGGAATCCCGCTCCTGCCAGTTTCTTTGTTTACTTTGAAAATGTATTCAAATTTACCTAGTCAGTTTCCCTTGTGGATTGTTTAACGAATTATAAGTTAAAAAGTCGTATCCTCATTGAGTGATCCCCACAATGTCGCTTCCCAGGTTGTATCGTAAAATTAGGTGTGATCCCTGGCTATACGGCATTCTGGGTTTATGACTTCTGACATTCGGCAGCATCTACATGTATGTATCGGGATATAACATTTTTTTTCTTTATGCCACATCTTGGTATTTCATAATCGCAATTACTCGGTGCATCGGTGAATCGTTTCGGCTCTACGAGACAATGGAATTTCTTCAAACCGAAAGTACGGTACATGTAGCGTAGTTAATCTTAAAACCTGCTCTAGATCTCTGTATCACATCGCTCAAGTTTTCATTTACACCAGTCTCAGCGCCAGGGATTAACGGCGAGAGAATGTTGGGAAGTAACAGACACGGAACTTCTACAAATGTCACACAGCTTTATCTGGAGCACATTGCTCAAATGTTTATTTTAACCAATCTCAGCAATGGGAGTTTGCACATCCCGAACATCTGTTGGGGCAGTTTCTTTTGAGATTTTACACTGATGGGGGATCAGGTTGGCGCAGTTGTTACTGTCCCCGCCTTTCACCGCTGTGGCCCGGGTTCGATTCCGGCCCTGGTCCACATGTGGATTGGGTTTTCAGTCCCTACCTCATTCCGTGGGTTTCCCCAAAAATATTCTTCTGGGGTTTTCCTCCCACCTCTAAAACTGTAACTTCTTCTCATTGTCTTCTCTCTACAGGTTTCTTCAGGCTTTCGAGCTACAGTGCCTAGGGCGCTATTGAGGAATCCTTGGTTTCATTACCAGAAAGAATTAATAAAAATAATAATAATAATAATAAGCTGGAATTCGCCGAGAACAAAGAGCACAAAGCGTCGCTGCTTGGCATGTCGCGATATATTTTTTTTATTGCCAGTCACAAGAACATTATGCCGCCAAGTTTTATTTTACAGCTAATGTTAAAACCAAGTAAGACCAAAAATGGAAGGTTTATTTTGCCGACGATCGGACCCACTTTCAATTTTTTTTCGATATCAGTCCTGAATATCAGTTTTTCGATATTTCGATATGATAAAAAAAATGCTATCGTTGATATTGCAAAGTAATATTGAATAAAGGAGTAATATCGATACATCGACGGACCCTAGATACATACACAGCATGGTTTGGCAAATGCAACGGGATATACACGTCGACCATACCGCTGCGTTACACCAGCAACGTCGGCATGTATACAAGTCCACCGCGGTAGGCTTAGGCGGTATTTCGGTATTACCGTATAGTGATGTTTCTTTTTTTAATACCGGACAATACCGACTGACGATCCATAAATACCGAAATACTGGCGAACTCAGTTTGGAATTTCAATACCGCGGTATTCCCCCTAATGTTCAGAATGTTTGCAAAAACCCTTTCAAAGATAAAGAAAAATAACCGCATTCACAGTTGACTCCATTCTCCAATCATCCAGTGTTACATGTACAGTATGTCTGCCGTGCAGTGGAAAGATAAAGACCTAATTGTGGAGCTCGACTTGGTGACCCGATACTCCAGTGGCTGCTATTCCACCAGAAAGGACTTTGAAGTTTTGCTTACACCGCCGCATTTGCGGTTAACTTTTTTGGGTGTGTAGTTGGGTGTAAAACCGTCTGATTGGCCATCTAAAAGACGTTCAGGTCACATCTCATTCATGGTTTGGGGCCACCTCGATTCTTGCCAGCGTCTGGTCTGATTTTAAGTTGATACTTCGTGATTGTCTCTACCAGCTAAGCCGTTACTCTGTAAACTGTGTTGTGAACTTTTAGTGATGGCAAGAGAACAAAAATAATTCTGAAATAATTCACTCCCGGGGGGATTGCCCACTGATGTATACAAATCTGAACTTGCATTAGCTGCTCAAGTTGACGACACCGTCCACCATTTTTCCACTCCACGCGATACACGAACGAACGTACGTAAAACTGGTACGAGCATGAGGTACATGTACATGTAAGCAGGCGCGATCGCAGTAGTACTAGTTGTCTACACCATGGAGGCTGAGGATGCGTGGATATGTGCCATAAGAGAGGTAATATGGCGGCTGCTGGCGACAATTGTTCGAAGCGCGCAGCGGCAGTGGGCTTGCGGACCACCACAGCGCCGGGTGCTGTTGTTGCGCACGCAGTGTTGGAGTCGCTGGTGAACGGGGGCTGGCACATGACGTGAATCACTGTTGCTGCAGGGTACCAACTGCAAAGCACATGTTCGCTGTGCATACGTAGGCCTACGTGAATGTTCGAGGCATGATATGCACGATTGCCAGGGTCGTTGACGATCGGTATTTTTATGAACAAATGATGTTACAAACAACAATAAGTACATGTACTATAAAAAAGTCAGCTTTTGTTTTAATCAATCATGTTGATATATTTTTGCAAACAAATAGATTAATATTGTCACTAAAGCATAGAAGTTTTTGCAAGTTGACAACAGCCTTCACACTGGCATAATACTGTTGCAGATGTGCGTGCTCTGTGGCGTTTTTTTTCTTCCGATGACGTAAGTAATACCCCAATTTAAATAATACCCGGTTTTAGTGAATACCGCAGTATTTTTAAAATGTAAACCTCGGACTCCTGGAATTTGATACCGCCCAAGCCTACACCGCGGCCAGTATAGCGTGTATACAAGTCCAAAACGGCCCCCGACAGCAACGTCAGGTGTAAACACGTCAACCGCAAAAACCAAGGAAACTTCCCCAGCGCGTACATGTGTATACACATCCTCCCGACGAGTTAACGCGTTATCCGTGTTTAGTAAGCAAATATTTCTGGCCGTGCGCGTGGCGAGTTTATCCATCATCTGGGAACAAAGGAGTGTGGTAAAAAGGGGGGGGGGGAGATAAAGAGGCAATTTTTTTAATTTAAAAACAATTTGAATGAAACTCACCTCTTTTTTCTCCAGCTTTATAGGGAACCTTGTCTTCCCAGTCTTTTTCCTCCTTTGCTTTCTTTTCTAGGAACTCAATGAGGTGTTGTCTGTCAAATGGACCAGTTTCAGTTTTTTTTGTCTGGTCTTTTTGCCTATCTGAAGCAGGTAAGGATTCATTCTAGAAGCATAAAAAGCAACAGACGATCAATCATTTAAATTTGTTTGATAACTGCACACACTTGAAACACAAAAGGCTTACTTTCACAGGCACATGTGCATCTAATTGTCCTGTAATATTGTTTCAGATGTGCCACCCACATGCATGTGGGTTATTCCATAAATTAGGGTACCAACTTGCGACATTTTGACCCAAAATGGAAAAATTCATTGAGAGGGGATTCATTAATAATTTTCACTATAACTTAAAGATAGACATTCCTCATTAATTGTAGCCAAAATCAGACATTTTTTACTCCAGATATATGCCAAAATATCATGTCAAAACCCATTCACGGTTTCACACACGTGTAAAGGGGACACCAAATTAGTTTTTTGCTATTTTTCTGATAATTCATGCTCAATGTGGTGTGTTTATTTTAAAATGTATTTTTTGTCTTACCCAGGATAAAACATCAAGGTTTATTGTGAAAATACATTGTAACTTGAATAGACTAAAAATAACAATTCGGTGCATGATTGCGTATTGGGGACACCATTTGGTGTCCCATTTATATGTGAAACCTAGAAAAGGGCCCAAAAATGAAAATTTCCAAGCATGCAATCTTTGTTATGATTTCACACTCATCAAGTGGGACATGTAATTAATGGTGATAGATTTGGATTTGCCAGTGAACCCAATTATCTTTTTATTTCTCAGAAACATTACACAAATTTCACGTGTAAAAGGGACACCAAAAAGTGGGTCTTGTTCACACGTGAAACATTTGGGCTAACACCTGAACACACTGTCAATCTAGGTCAACTAGTTATTAAATCATTCAAATATGGTGCCATTCTTTTGGAAGTATTAACATGCTTTAACATAATGAAGGGCAATTTTTCATACACATGTGCACATGGTAGTTTGAGAACCAAACAATGCATTTCAACAGCAGTTTTTAAAATGTCGCAGCTTTGGTGTCCCTTTTACACGTGAAACCGTAAACTATTTAGGACACCATACTGTCAGGAAAATAGTCAGATGTTTCATCCTTTGCTACCAGATATTTAGGTACAAGTACTATAATTTGAGCAACTAAAATCATTTGTATATATTTCACTGTTGGTAATACAAGGGAAACAAATATCACAATGTAAAGAGGGACACCAAAAGTCATTGGCCCCCACATTTATGGAATCACCCATGTACGGTAGTTAACATAATGGAACATAATGGAACATGTGTACATGTACTTAAAGGTACATGTACATGTGTACATGTAGTGCACAATGTACATGTACATGATTGGTCATTGTTGCAATTTTCAGAAATGGGCGGATTTTATAGGAAATGGGTGCGACATTTACAAATGTACAATGTAGAATTAGTTTCCAACTGTAAAATTTTGCCCTTATTTTTTGCTTGCACATATCTTCCTTCTATATGCTTGTTAGTCCAGAAAGATCAAAATAACTTGAGCGATATTTAAGAAGTTATTGAAGGTTAATCTTTAAGATGTAACGTTTGTCACATGGACAGACACTTTTCTTTGCCTAACCATTTAACTCAAAGCAAGACAAACAAATTCAGTTAATTTTTGTTTCAGTATAATTAAGTACTCTCAATGTTAATATTTAGGTAACTTTCCAAGCAGCTATTTATAGGGAGGAGGAAACCATGAAAATAACGTACGTCAATGGGACAGACAAGACAGTATAAAAATCTTTTTTTTTGATTGATGAAGACCTTTTTAACAACTGAGAATAGTAGGGCCCTGCAAACCCCAATTCAATTTTTATAAAAAACTTAGCATGAAGAAATACTGACATCTTTTCTGACATAACGTTTGTTACATGGACAGACTTTAATAATCACGTTTGTCACATGGACAGACATTTTGTTTCTTAAATTAAAAAATAAAAGTAAAAACCATGATTTATAATTAGCCTAAATTGTTAAATATTCTTTCAACATTTTTGTTCAAAGTTAATATTTGATATTTTTATTTGCAGGAAGACTACTTCAATTTAGATTGCAATCATGTAATTTTATTTCATTGAATAACGTTTGTTACAGGGACAGACATTGATTATCATGTTTGTTACATGTACATGGACAGACACATGCATTGTACAATGCAAGATACATGTACATGTAGCTTTGTGCATTACAGGTATTAAAAAAAGTGGAGTATTAGTTTTCTAAATATAGGTCTACTTACATCAGGATCCATCTCATCGGCTAGCTGCTGAAGCTCCTCTTCAGTCAGAGACTTCAGGATTTCCTCAGCATCTATATCCTTGTATTTATCCAAGTCAGCATACATTCCAACTTTTGTGTTGGCCATCATAAGAACTGGTAACAAAACAAAACAATGTATTGACAAGCAGTCCCTCAATGAACTTGTATGTTCCTACTAGTATAACAATTGTATGTATTGTCATTCCTTTTCTAGTCCGTCAAAGACCTCAGCAACTGCATATTTTAAATTAATTACTGTAAGGTGACATTTTGAGAGACAGGTTGTCCCTTAACCCTAACTAACTAGGGCTGACGATATTGATTTTTTTCGTAGTCGATTTTTTTCTCCCAGCGATATCGCCGATATGGCGATAAAATCGTCAACAAATTTCATCATGATTAAAATGTCGCAAAAGTTTGTTTATTCTACATAATCGCCGGGCCTGTTTGCCGCCAGTCATTGTTTGAGGCCATTTTTAGGCCAGCCATAAATATTAAGAAACAACGTAGTCTCAGCTTAGTATGAGGATATCTAGATCAAAAGCCCTGTGCGCACTTGACTTTTTTGGGTAAAACGAGATGATGGGTACTTTTCCTATTTTAAGTCCAGTGCGGACAGCCTAGGACTTTTTCCTCTCAGTTACTTTTCTTGAGTCTAGCGGTTACTTCTACCGGGCAACTGCTGCCCAGCAAAACTGACCAGGTAACTTTTCCCGAGACGATAAGTCCAGTGCAGACAGTGCAATTCGGTAAAAGTGGCTCAGGAAAGTGTACATCCGGCCTGAGCGCGAGGTCATGCTACACTGGGACACCACGCATACGCTTTGCATTGTTTCACCGTCGTGCGGTGCACGTGGCAAGTTTCCAAATTCCAGTGCGTTGTTCCTCTTTTGGTCGCAATCATGGCAGATATTATTATTGATAAAGTCGGAAGTTTGATTGGTGCTAAAGACATAGGCCTGCGTGTACACATGGGTCAATCGCGTCAATGTAGAAAGGTCACGCAAAGCGCCCCTATGAGTCGTTATATTGACAGCTCGGTTACTTCTTTAACAGTCTCGGTAAAATTTTCCCGTGTCGAAAGTCCAAGTGCGGACAGTGGTCACATTTGACCATTTTTCATTTTACCATCGTCTCGGTAAAACCTTCCAAAAAGAAAAAGTCCAGTGCGGACACGGCTAAAGCCTTTTCTTGGTTAAATGTGAATGAAACTGCTTAACAATAGGCCCCTTTCTTATTACAATGAGTGCTGTCCGCGGGATCAACAAAATCAGCGGAGTACGCTGATTGTATACACTTTAGATATTTAGAACGCTTGTCCATTATTACAAACTTATACTTTAAACCGAAAATATTTTTCTGCGAGTTGTTGAATCACATTTAATTTTTAATTGAATTAGCATTTTAAAAGAATGATCCCGAACCGAAAAAAAGGTTTGCTAAAACTTCTAGAGTTTTTAACCACAAAATTTCGTCAGATGAGAAAAATAAAAGTAGGCCACTGTATGTTATAAAATAATCGGCATGTTCGATGTGACCAGAGAATTTCCCTTGTTCCCCTTTTAAGACAGACAATTATTAATATTTGTAATAAAACCTTCAGGATGACTTTGAAATACTGGTAGTCGAGCACCACCAGGCTGGATTTGTACAATATTTCGATCTGGCTGGATTTGTGCAATATTTTGATCTCTCCATCAACCAATACTGGTAGTACATGTACTCTCCAGATGCCACTTGTGGTTGGCATGGAATATTTGTTTATGTTTTATTTTTGCAGGCTTTGTATGCAGTCCAGGGGCTGGGCAGCCTACACAAAGAACCTCTGGAGCTGAACCCATTGTATACATTTTGTTACATAGTATTACAATGTATAAATAATTGTATACATTGCAAAAGTTGAGCTGTCAATCAGTTTAATAAAGTTTCAGGGCTCTTGGGGTGGAGGATATTTTATTTCAGACGTACTTTTCTTTCAGGGCGAATGAATACTGACATTGTAATGAGTACGACTTTTTTAAACATACATGTACATGTAGCTCGGAACAGGTGAGCATTAATATTCCAAGCAAAGGATACAATAATCCATCCTTCCATTTAATTCAGTCACGGGAGGTTACAAATTATTCTCCTTGCTCGACAATAAATACGCCAATCGATGTTCATGTTTTATGGATTTATTTAGTCAGCTATGCGTCCCCTTTGTGTTACATTTGTGGCACCCTCATAAATGTGGCACCCTTAATAGAGAACAGTCTCTTATTGCAAAAATTAATTTCTAGATAAAAAATACACCATTGGAGAGTATTTTAAAAAGTTATGATAATTTTTGTTTTATTAGATGATCCAGCACTATTGTAGAAATCAAGTGATAAAGTCTATCTTTCATTTCCGCACCGCTGAACACCTCACGACTAGGGGGTAGCCTTGGTATCTCTCATTGGTTTATTTGTGTAAATATCGGTCAGATCGGCCAATCAATGAAGCGTTTAGATCACAAGGTTTAAATTGATCACAAGGTTTAAATTGATAACAAGTTTATGATTGCATTCAAAATTCAGGTGATTATCAGTAAGTTATATTTTTTTAAATTGTACTAAAATTAAAAAAATTGAAAACACAGTATTATTTTTAATATTGGGTTTTGCCCTTCACTGTATAACTCAGCAGGGTTGATAAAGATCATGATTAAAAAAAACAAAAATTCAAAAATCAGAACTTTTTAATTCAAATCAGATTTTTTTATTTTTACTATCGTACTATTGGCATAAAACATTCGTTTCAAATAAGTAAATTTAAATGACCATCAATGAAAGTCAAGTATAACCACACACAATTGTTTATGAAATCAGTACTGAAATCCCTTTCATTTATCATATTCTTTTCTAGAATACAAAGTTTGTCTTAAAATCTGTGTTACAGCACATTTCTCATCCAAGTTGACAACAGTAACCCCATTCTCTCTACACACAACCATGGTGGAATAAAACTATTGAATGGAGCCACCATATTTTATTAACGCACTGTCCTTATTTTAATCTCGTAAAGGTTTTTACGATTTTTGCGGTGTCGGGGGTGGGGGCAGGGCGGAGGGTAGAGGTCAGATCAGGTCGGGGGGGGGGGGGGGGGTATCAATTAATAGGCGCATTGCATGCATTGAGTTATTTAAACCTATATACATGTAGGGCCAACAAGAGAGGAATACTGTATCATACATGCAAGTAGTACATTACACACACAATGTACATGTACTTCAGAATAGTGCTGGGCGATACGATAAAATCGCGATGATGCGATATTCGCCACCCACAAATCGAAATCGGCTACATGTTTTTTAAATCAAAAAATCGAGATATCGCCGATATCGTTTTTAAAATTGGCAATTTTTTTTCGGAACCCCTATTTTCCCATAAAAAAATCGGTGATACTTTCTTTTTACGAGCCAATTCGCTAAATTTTATTTCCTTGTAAGCGAGGTTCAAGTCGAAGTGACATTATCCTTTTGAACTATTTATTTATAGTGTAAATAAGATTAATTGACTACTTGGTGGCTCGGTGATTCGTACTGCGGGGGACGTTTTAAGAAAAATCACCAAATGACATTGAACGAGCGATCCGACAGTCTATAAAAATTGTGTAATAAACTTAGACCATATGCCGAAGTCGTGCATATTACTCTGACGTCACGATGACATCATCGCGTGGCACGTGACGTTATCTCAAAGGTGCATTTTTGAAGGGCCCATATCTAGACATGCTAGAGAACCGTACGTCTGATTGAGCTCAAACTTGGTTTGTGGGTAGACCGGCTTGTGTTATAGATGAAAATTGACGTGACGTCATGATGACGTCATCGTGCGATTTTATAAATTTCTTTTAGTTTTTGCACCTTTAAGCCATATCTCATCAACGGAACGTGCTAATTTCGAAATTCTTTTTGCAATAGCTTTGTTAGCTCATAGATACTTACATATCAATGTGAAAAATTTGTGACGTCATGATGACGTCATCAAAAATGTGCTTTTTTGAAACACATAAGGGTAGGTCCGATCGTCACAAAAATTAGTGGGTAGGCAGATATTGTCACTAGCATGCCAAATCCGAAGTGACGTCATGATGATGTCATCGGCTGATTTTCTATGATTTTTGTTATGTTATTAATTTCCTTCTACACTCAAAAAGGCTTAGACGCATATAAAAAACAACTCGGAAAAGCCATATGATCTGTTTATCAAACAGACATATAGCTCTCGTTTCTTCTTTTTGTGCTTCTATCAAAAATGCCATAGACAAAGCACACGTTTTATTCTCGCCGCCACTTTTGCCATTAAACAGACTTCAATCTTAATGAGAATTTGCATAGACTGAGACCCTGTACTGAACACATGCATGTCATGATGACGTCATCATGTATCAAATTACAAGCAATTAAAGATGAATAGATTTAATCTTTGAAAATCAATATAAAAATCGACCGTGAGAGACCTCAACAGTAAAATTTAAGATCTTCATTTTATCCCGTGCGCGTCAAATCACGTGACCCTTCCTTCCGGTCCAAACCGGAAGTGCCCTGTAATTTGAAAGTGAAAAAAGATATAAACTTGCTTTCAACGAAGTTAGTCTCCGCCCAGGTTGCACTTCACCAAAAAATTATTTGTGACGTTATAAAATGTTCGAGCCCCCTCTAGCGGCAGGTTGAAAAATGTTTTTAAAAATGAATAATCAGTTCATATCCGTGGCAAAGTTTTCTGAAATCACTTTATAATTGATGTATGTAATCGGCTTCATGCTAAGAACAAGTTGAGGGAAAGAAAGATTGATGATGTCACCAGACAGGAAGTTGCAATGAAAAGACCTTTAAACCTTACAAAATTGCTGAAAAATCAACCGCGAGAGATATAATTCAGATATTTGTTTGTTTCAGATAGCATAGTTAACATAGCTCTCAAGCTTTCTGATGACGTCATCGAATATTGCATTACAAGCAATCAAAGATTTCTAGATTTAATCTTTGAAAATCAATATAAAATCAATCGAGAGAGATCTGATTTAGTTTTTTACGGGAACTGATAGAATAATCCAGGGTCTTCATTTTTGATATTACGTACAAAGTCACATGACCCTTCCTTCCGGTCAAAACCAGAAGTGCCTTATAATTTGAAAATTGATCTTTGAAAATCAATATAAAATCAATCGAGAGAGATCTGATTTTGCTTTTTATGGGAACTGATAGAATAATCCAGGGTCTTCATTTTTGATATTACGTGCAAAGTCAGGTGACCCTTGCTTCCGGTCCAAACCGGAAGTGCCTTATAATTTGAAAGTTTAATCTTTGAAAATCAATATAAAATCAATCGAGAGTGATCTGATTTTGCTTTTTACAGGAACTGATAGACCAATCCAGGGTCTTCATTTTGATATTACGTGCAAAGTCACGTGACCCTTCCCTTCCGGTCCAAACCGGAAGTGCCTTATAATTTGAAAGTTTAATCTTTGAAAATCAATATAAAATCAAACGAGAGAGATCTGATTTTGCTTTTCGTGGGAATTAATAGAATAATCTACATGTAGGGTCTCCATTTTTTATATTACATGCAAAATCACGTGCCCCTTTCTTACGGTCCAAACCGGAAGTGCCTTATAATTTGAAATTGCTAAAATATGTAAGCTTGCTTTCAACAATGATAGTCTCTGGCTAGGTTGTACTTAACAAAATTACCGGTGACGTCATGAAATGTTAGAGCGCCCTCTAGCAGCAGGTTGAACAATGTTAAAAATGCATAACCAGTTTATGTGTGCGGCGTTGTGTGTGTGGTGAAGTGTCACATGACCTAAATTTGAAAAAGTAGCAACACACATCTTCTGTCAATAGAGGGCGGTATATAACTCAAATCAAAATTGGGTGTGGATGGTGCGTGCCGATCGTATCTTCGGCTCCGGCTACGTCTATATATTTCACATTACAACAACCTTCAACCTATTTTGAGTAAAGTATTCCCAATTTATTTTTCTCACAAGCAGTGTTACATGTAAGTCACGCATGAACAACTGAAAACACGGAACAGCCTGTGCCCTTCCTCGCGACGGGAACATTTCTCGTTTTTTTTTAATCACTCGGGTGGGACTCGAACCCACGACCTCCTGCTTTCTCATGAATAGTTTGGCTGTGGTACCCGCCGCTATATCAGATTTGAACCAGCCAACTGACTCCGACAAGCTCGGTGGTCGAGTGGTAAGACATCTGCACTAGAAAGCAGGAGGTCGTGGGTTCGAGTCCCACCCATGTTTATCAAATCACCCCGACGCAAATTTCCATCTTATGAATAGTACAGTATTCTTTTATTTTACATAAACTAGCATTTTAAGCAATAACACGAAAATCGAAAATTTCGACTCTTTGGATTTTCGCCTTAAAACGGCATATTGAAGCACGATATGAGCAGCCCCCCTCTTTTGTGTTGGTCATTGTGTTCACGGAATCTCAGGAATTCTTTTCAGAAATCTAGGGGGGTGTGTTACATGTAGGTAACAATAGTCTGGAGTGATGCGGACAAAAAGGGGGGACCCCTCTGCCCCCATATCGTCATGGGTATACAAAACGGAGGAATGCGACTTCAGACTGGTCCCTTGTAAGACTGACAGGAATGAATGGGGGGCATGTTTGAGTTTGGGGCCACCTGTCTCCCAATACATGTACATGTAGTTGCAAATGTACCGCCACCGCTGGTGATCATGTCACTTGGCATTGGAGCAATTTATAACCCTCCTATACTTATAACTATCACAGCCTATCAAAAACTCTAAACACCAACTCTCACAGTTTGTGTATGTTTCAATCTGTCATTTGATAGGTTTTGATCTGTACAACAGCTGGGTCGATTTTGGCCCTGAGAACAGGAGGGTCTTAATGTAAATTGTGGACGGAGTTAAATGTTCAGCCCACCCACTAGACTATCGACGGGTACCAGTG
The DNA here is from genome assembly GCA_037893225.1 of Hippasteria phrygiana. Classification (NCBI taxonomy): domain Eukaryota; kingdom Metazoa; phylum Echinodermata; class Asteroidea; order Valvatida; family Goniasteridae; genus Hippasteria; species Hippasteria phrygiana. Next base: position 3,824,380 of record JAZGUH010000390.1, on the reverse strand, counting down.
AATTGTGTAGATACCAAAGCCTGTTTCACACTATGCTCTTACCCGGGTAATTGCCTAGTTAACGAAAAATTTAACCCGGCACATACCCGGGTAATGTGAAGCGTTCCCACTACAATTCTCCGGGTTAGAAATTCTCCGGGTTAACTGCCCCAAAACCCCACTTAACCCCGGGTAATTTTTAACCCTGCTTGCGAGGTGGGTTAACCCACCAATCTCGGGGTTAACGACGACCTTGAGACGATTCTCTAGGTTACCAACAGTAGTGTGAATGCTCGCCAGGTTTTCTTCTACCCGGGTAGGTGGCCGTGGGTGCGCTTCGTCGTGTTTTATCGGCCAGCTTTGCGAAGGTGACGTAATTTATTTGTACGGCCGCCGTGGCTGGTACCTCGCCTTAATAATACCTCGCCTTTTTACGTATACATGTACTAATGAAAGGCACCAGTCTTCCGTGGATGATGCCTCGTCTTAATAAGTACATTTTACATACACTTAATGCAAGGCACCAGTCTAGACCGCATAGTTGAAGGGATTACGGGTGCACGCTGCCAACGCTCTTCTGATTTTTTTCAATTTGCATTGCATGCTCTCGCTCTCACTTCCCTCTTTTACGAATAACCAATGGCTAGGGCAAGCAGTGCACATTCTCCGGGTTAATATTTGCAGAGTGTGAATGCGGCTACAAGTTACCCGGGTGCGCGCTGAAGCGGGTAAGCAGAATTGCGGGGTTAATTTTGTAGTGTGAAACCGATTCTTTATGAAAATTACACCGGCGGTAACACAAAGGGTAACACCAATGGTTTAAGTTTTGAAAACAACATTCTTTGCAATACAATCGGAATAATTTGGTCTAATTGCGGTGAAAATGATCATTTTCTAGCTGCCTACATGTACCATGGATAGAAAGTACACAAGTTCAATGTCATCTGGTGATTTTCACTGCAAAGTTAAGGGCAGAATGCCGGCACCGCCCGCCGTGTAAAGGAAATTAATTTTAGTGAATCTGCTGGTAAAAACAAAGTATCACCAATTTTTTTAAGGGAAAATGGGGGGTTCCGAAAAAAATCACATATTAAAAACCATATCGGCAATATCTCAAATTTTCGATTTAAAAAAACATGTAGCCGATTTTGATTTTTAGGCAGAGAATATCGCATCATCGCGATTTTATCGTCCAGCGCTAACCCTAACCTACATGTACTTATATCCTGCAGTGTTTATATGACTAGGCCTACTTGCGAGTTACGATGTCGTGCAATAGCATTGGTATTTCAAAGGAGCCCCGACAGAGCCGCACGTGCACTGCACACAGGGAGCGAGTGCCGTGTGCTAATTGGACGGCACGTATGCGAGGTGGACTCACTGAACTGCGTGATTGGTCTACTACGGCTTAATTCTTGGCCATCTTCATATGGACTTATTTGTTGTTCGGGGCGGGCCCGATATCACAACGTTCGTAATAGCCTGTGATTGGGCGACTGCACAGAACGTGGTACTATCTTCTTGGTAAAAAAAAAGGTCAAGCCTTGTCCAAAGCGATTTACTGGGGCGGTTCTTCTGTCAAAGGGATGGCGCTGTCAAAATTATCCAGCACAAGAAAAAAAATGGGGGGTCATGTTGTGTAACCGCCTTATTAAGACAAGGTTACGATCTTGGCTTTGTGTTTATTACTGATTTCAATTATTTCAGGGACACCAGGACCTTTGAAGTTGAACATTAATTATGTTAAATTTGATCTGTTATAAGACATTCTCCATTAAAGACGTTTTCACAGCTGCAGTTATTACCTGTCGTCCAGTCTCTATAAAAATATCGTTAAGAAGGTTCAGATATTTAAAAAAATACCTTGAGTACGGATATTTACAAGAGGCGCTGGAGTGTCGCGCCGGCCTTTGCAGCCGAGCGAAACGGCTACAATGTGCTTGTGCAGTCAAGCGTAACATACACATAATCCAACAGTGGATTGAAACTGCACAGATAGCGGCAAATGGAGTCATCCGGCCTATACTAGTGGTACTGTTGGGTTTTTTTTGTGCCATTTTGGCGTCTTCTGTACGCAAGGGGTTAAATATAAAATCATCCACAGAGAGTACGAGTTATGTACAAGTTGACTAGGGTATGAGTTGACTTGGGTACGAGTTGACAGGGCACATGTACATGTAGTCTGACACCAAAATATTCACACACCATAAAACAAATTACTCCAAGCGAAGCCTCCAAGCAAAGCCTTTTATTGTTTTTGTTTTAATGTATACCTGTAGGCCTAATACGGAGAGCTATTCCCACTCCCGCTGCCCCAGTGTCTGAGCAACGTTCACTCTCTCAAGATCAATATTACTCCCGCCCGTTCTTTGATCATACCGCGGAGCTAGTTTGGCCCCAGCGTAAACCGCAGTTTACATTCCATTGACAGACTATACTAAGCAACAAGAGAGCTATAGATAAGATACAAACAGCGTTGGCCGACCACATTATTAATACTTTCCATTCACTGCATTTTTGTTGACGGATTGTTTTCAAAACACCGCCAGACGGTTCGGGTCTTTCGAGTCGGAACAGAGTTTGAAATGGATCAAATTGTCTATTTATTTATTTGTTTTTAGTATGAAACCTTACTTTGAATTTTTCACCGTAAGTTTTCCGAACCGGAAAAATGGAACCGGATATTGATGCCGGCATTCGGGTATCCGGGTACCTGGATCCGGGTACCCGGGTACCTGGATCCGGGTACCCGGCACAGGCCTACTTTCAAATGCTATTGTTACGGCATGGTAAAAACACAATGCGAACGTATATCAGATTTACAACTGCCCATCCTGCCAGAACGCTTCGGTAGCTCGATTGGTATGGCGTTGGTTTTGATAGCTGGGGACCCTGGATCGAATCCATGCCGGTTTTTAATCAAATGGTTATTTTTATTTAAGTAGATTTAATTTTCTTCCCTTTGATTTTAGTGGTTTTGGAGAATTTATTTTAACCCCTTGAGTACGGTTATTTACAGGAGGCGCCGGGGTGTCGCGCTGGTTCTGGCAGATAAGCGAAACGGACACAATGTGTACAAACCCTATGAAGAAAAGTCTGAAAAGGAAATAGAAAAGAAAAAAAGGAAAAAAGAAATTAACGAAAACAATGTTTCGGCTGAGTTGCCGAAACAGCTAATTAAGAAGATAAGATCTGGAATTATAAGCGAGTTCGATAATTCTCAGGTCAAAGGTCAGCTGTACCAAATGCCGCCTCGTCGTATCGGCCCTGCAAGCCGTTTTGGTACAGCTGACCTGTGACCTTTTACCCATATTGCATTGCAAAAGTCAATTATCGAACTCGCTTATTGTCCCCAAAATGGGGTTTACAGGCCTACATGTATACGTACTAAGTTAGTTTTATTAGGTACATGTAGTCCCATGGCACTGCACACGGCGTATCAAATTACATGAATGGAAAATTGTGACCTCATTGGCTGCTGGTTGCGCGGTCGGCGATTTGACAGGCGTAAGCATATTGGGCTTAACCAGCCTCAAATTTAACGGCGGCCACGACGGCCAGTGCCGTCGAGGCCCTTAAAGGGTGGCTGCAATGGAATATTTATTGTGCATATCGATGAAATAAAGTTTTTGAAAAAAACTGTGTGTTGTCTGTATTTCTTTATTTCGGGGAAGCATTTCAAAATAATGTTATTAATGCGGGAGGGGGTCAGCCCCGCCCATCAAGTGGTAACGGCGATGTGACGTCATCCCGGGGAACCCGGCTGGCTGTGGTGGATGGTCGGCCATAGTACACCGAGCGTGCGTTGCATTGACATGCACGTGTGTTTTCGCTGTGTCGCGGAAAGATTTCAGTGTTTTGCGAATGTTTTTCGTCGATAATACCGTGTCGTTGTGTTGCTGCTGGATTCAGCAACACCACTAAGGATGGTGTCAGTCTTTACCTCTTTCCAGTAGAACCGAAATTCCATCGTATTTGGACTCGGAGAGTGTTATTTAGCCTAGCAATTGTTGTTTTCAAGTCTTTCACGCGTTCCGCATCGGGAGTCCGATTCGGAGTCTTCAGTAGTTTCGCTGTTACTCTCACCTTCTGGCTCATACATGTACGGAAGAGCTCCAAGATCCTCCTCTTCCTCACCCAGAAGTGTCTGAATCAACAAGTCTAAAATCGAACCCTTGATTGTCAGATTCAGATCCAAAAGATTATGTTTGAAGATTTTAACGCGACGAGAAATGTTTCCCTGGTCCCTTCATCCAAAGCTATTTAATCGCGCGTGGCTGGTTCCCTCAACAACGGCATACATCCACACGTACACAAACGTACACTGATCAAACTACTCTTGCTGAGTTTCTGTGTTCCCGAGATGACGTCACGCAGTTAGGGGCGCGGAAACAATAGAGAAAGGGGGGGGGCACTTTATTCCAGGAAAATTAAACACTAAAATGGGCAGAAATACAGAAAATACATTTTAATCACATTTCTTATATTGTAAAAGAGTTATACATCACAAAATTAAATTGTTGGTACAATTTCATTGCAGCCACCCTTTAAGTTTGCCGTGGTGCCCTTCACAAAATCACACTCTTCACGGCCAGACTTGCCGTGCCCTTTTCCCAACTGGCCGTAGTGCCCTCGTTGCTGGCCCGAGCGTACCCACCCGTGCCGTGCCGCGCCAACGGGCCGGCCTTAGTCGACGCGGCCGGCGCAGCACGGCAACTGTGCACGCAGGCCAGACCGTACTTCATGTACATGTACGTACGGCTGCTGCAGCATGCATACGACACGAAGCTTGATATAGACTGGTTTTGATCCCTCCATCAGCATTTTAATTTTGAATGCAGGGGCAGAAGCCAGATTTAATCTAAAGCACGTACACGTACGGTACGGCCAAGTTCAATCAGCGACTATTTGCCAACCACTGGTCGATTGTGCCTGGTACCCAGGTTATATTTAGTGCATAGGTTACCCATGTTACCAGGCAAAATCGACCAAGTTGGTTGTCAAGTTCGCTTGTGCTTATATCATGGAGTTGTGTACATGCGGCGCATGGCATCATTCATTGTATGATCGATGTATTGTGGGTTGTTTATAATAGCCTGAACTATCAAGTTTGTAAAAATGCCACGAAAAGATCGATTAAAGCGAAAAACATTCATGTAAATGTTCATGTATCTGTAGAGTTTTACAGGGCTTCACAGAATATTTCTAATAGAATTAATAATGACTGGCCTCCGTGCCCATTTTTTTAAATGCCATTGGCCTTGGTGCCCTGCCAAATTTTTCATTATCGAAGGCAAAAATGGCCGTGCCCTAGAAAATCTTAAATTTGAGGCCTGCTTAACTGTTGTGAAACGTGTTCATTCATCAAAGTAACCGGAACTACATTCTGTATCATTTGGGCCATCTTTTGGCAAGAACCTCCTGCAAATCTTAAGGTGAAAAAGCTTCGGGAATTGCATCGTTTGTTACTTTTTTGGACTCGGGATGAATTCTTGGGCAGACTTAGCAGCAGGACTTTAATGAACTCTTGCATGTAGGCTAAGTGATTTATGATCGTTAATCCGTTGAAGTTTGATTCAGAACTTTTTGATATCGCGCATTTTCGCGCGAAGCTCTCTTTAAATACGATGATGCGTACAGCTCTTCGCCCATTTTTTCATGGAGTTGCCCTGCGCTCTGTGCGCTATACATGTAAGGTCATATTTTTTTGTTCATTAATAATATAATAGACAAATGACCTCGACCTTTGATGACCATAATTACCATATAGCCGATGTCATATCCCCACAAATACATGTAAGGTATTATTTTAAAGCTTTCTGTGAGATCTATCAATCATTGACCTTGGCCTATCTTAACCCTATCAAGTATCAGCCCAAGGCTTTTTACTAGAATCCTTCCCTAACCACACAAACTCCAACACTGTGTAGTAAACCAATGGCACATTCTTTGTACTTAGACAAAATCAGGGCATCAAGTCCCATGCAAAGTGATGGTGCCAAGGCTCTACAGTACCCAATCACACAAAATTCAACACAAATGGGCTGTTTGATTTTGGCAGGTTAGGGATGGTAAGGGCAACCACAACTCCGATTTTCAAATTTAAAAAACCCAATGCATTGGAAGGTTTCCTCTATACACTAAAGAAGCTTGGGCTCTAGGTCTAGTAAAAAATAGTAGCGTTACTACATGTAGGCCTAATACTAACAGAAGGCCTAGGATATGTAACGTTAGTAGGCCCATGGATTCCTCCATAGGGCCTAGCCCAGGTTGGACGTCCTTATTTCATTGCATTACACAGACGTCCAGGATATGAAATTACCCGTATGATGCGAAAAAAACGACAAGCGATTTTTCCCCTATTTTTACCTGGTGGAGGACACTGAACGCACCTCAAAAGGTCCCTGGAGTTCTAAGCATTGCAGCAGCTGGATTGATAAATTTCAAATCACATCTTGGATGAAAATATTTACAGAATAAAATCCTCTTTCAACGTAAATCGCTGTCACTCAACGTATTGAAATCGCTGTCAAGTTCGTGTGTAGTCGGGCGCGCACGCGCGTGAACCGCACAGCAACCAGTCATCATGTACGCGTGAGCGCGAAAGACGTGGGTGCGGTTACATTTACTGGTACGGTGCACGGATATTATAAGTCGATCGTCAAGTTTTAAAAACCCGCCCATGCACAGTTTCTTTTGCAAACTTCGCTGTAATTTTGGGTGGATTGGCGACAATATTGGTCCAACAAGTCTGATTTATCAAGCAATGTGTGTGAATTGTCAGGCCTCCTTCGAGAAACCTGAGAGAGGGTACAACTGCAAACAGCGATACGTAAAAACGTTGTCAAGCTCAGGGAACAGAAAGGTTTTCGGCAAGGCCGGCCATTACGGTGCGGAAATGCTGAGCAAAAAATAATTTGAGGTCGTTTGCTCAGCACGTAGCTCACCGTGTGCGAAAATGTATTTTGTTCGTTTTCTGCCTCGTGAGGCAAATATCTGTCATGTTTGATTTTTTCGCCTCACAAGGCGAAAATCTCGCCGTGTGCGGGCAACCTGAGCTACGTGCTGAGCAAAAAAATGAACTAGCCAATGAAAGCACATACTCTGTTCACGTGGGGCGTATACATGCAGCCTTAATACGTGTTTGAGTCAATGGGATGGAACTTTTGGTTCAGGGCCTTGACCAACGGATTTTTGCGGGAAAGGTTGGAAGACGAAGGATTCTGTTGAGCGAAGTATCGTGATAGGCAACGGCGGCAGAACGGGGGGGGGGGGGGGGGGGGGGGGCGATAGGGCATCCCCCCCCCCACTTTTTCCACTTTGGGGAAATGCCCCCCCCCCCCCCTCCACTTTTGGCAGTTCCACATAAAGCTCTAAATGAATCAGGTGGTTCACGCAGATTGACTGTTGGTATCTGCACAATTCGCTGGTATCCATCGATAGTCTAGTGGGCGGACTGAAAATTTAACTCCATCCACAATTTACGTATTTTTTCTCCAACGCCTGGTGACATGATCACCAGCGGCGGCGGTGGTACATTTGCAACTTCATGGGAGACAGGTGGCCCCAAACTCATTTCTGCCAGTCTTAAGCCCGGTTCATACTTCATGCGAATGCGTATGTGAAGCGAATTCGTTATGGTAACGGGGTGCGTCACAATGGAACTTCAATTGTTGACGTCATGAAATTTGCTTCACATTCGCATAAAGTATGAACCGGGACCAGTCAGAGGGCCGATCTGACCAATATTTACACAAATAAACCAGTGAGACCAAGGCTATCCCCTAATCGTGAGGTGTTTAGCGGTGCGGAAATGAAAGACAGACTTTATTACTTGATTTCTACAAAAGTGCTGGATCATCTAATAAAACTAAAATTATCTTAAATTTTTAATACTTTCGTTTTACCAGTTCCGGATCGCACATTTGGTTTGCTCTTCCAAATAGGCCTACTCAATGAACAATACATATTCTGCAAAAATTACTATTAGGCCTATTTTGAAACGCGATGTCAAAACATTTCGTTTTACCAGTTTTAGATCGGTTCGAATCGCAATGCAAAGTTAAGGGCGCCGCCGCAAAACGTTAACTATAGTTCCCATCTTCCCGAAAGCCCGAAGAAATTACAGAGAAGTTGGCAAAAGAAACTGTGCTCCGTCGACACGTAGGCCTAGCCTACACGCGACAGCCTGAGTAGGGCAGACCGCGCCCACGTCCCTTGCGCGCACGTGTACACGACGACTGGTTGCTATGCGGTTCACGCGCCCGACTACACACGAACTTGACAGCGATTTCAATACGTTGAGAGACAGCGATTTACGTTGAAAGAGGATTTTATTCTGTAATTATATAAATATTTTCATCCCAGATGGGATTTGAAATTTATCAATCCAGCTGCTGCAATGCTTAGAACTCCAGGGACCTATTGAGGTATGTTCAGTGTCCTCCACTAGTCCGAGTATAAACTTGGACCCTTTATCGCCTTTTTTAACATTTGGACATGATCTGGCGACAGTATCGCCAGATCATGTCCAAATGTTAAAAAAGGCGATAAAGGGTCCAAGTTACTCGGACTAGTCCTCCACCAGGTAAAAATAGGGGGGAAATCGCTTGTCGTTTTTTTCGCACGACACAAGCTTTTTATATCCTGGACTCCGTAGTAGTGCAATGTATGTAATGAAGATACTGAGGAGTCCAACCTGGGCTACATAGGGCCTAACGTTATACATGTAATTTCCAAACAGTCAGTAGGCCTACCCGTCCATTCCCGATATTAACAGCGAAAATTGTGATATTGTGAGGGTATCGAAATAAGATCTTTCCCTGCTTTCTTTACTGTATTAATTGGGATACTGGTAAATGTGTGTGTCTTTTCATAGTACTCACAGAATTTGGTGATCTACGGGAATAACGATGAATTCTTGTCAACATGCAGGACCCACGCACGTCTATAGTATCATGTCCGAGATGAGAGCAGCTAGCCGGTGTCGTAGGAAATTGGGACTCTTTACCCATGATGCCACAATACACCGCAAGTCACATTGACATTTACGTTTACTTTATTTCTCGGAATTTACATATTAAAATCCCAAGAAATACAGTAAAAACCAAAGACATAAAACGAACATTAAAGAAAACAACAGAAAAAAGATAAATGGGTGAAACCAAACAGGTCCTAGATGATTCCTCAAGACCGAGCATACATACAGAGACGTAACAAACTTTTTTACAGCTGGGCCTATAGCCTATACCTGACAATTACACCCTGGAATTACAGTGAAGTTTAATTTCCCATTTTCACCTCTTCCGCGGCATGAGAGAAATTTAAAATACATCCAAATTATAAACAAATCAACTTTACATTACAAATTAATTTGATAGTAAAAAATTGTTCCACAATTACAAATCACCATGGGCGTAGCGAGAAAATACCCCCACCCCAAAAAGCATGTAAAAAGGGAGAAAAATAAAATAAAAAATAAAAAGAGGACGAGGTGCGTACTCAATCCTCATTTCTCCCTTTGCTGCTTTCTGGTGAGTGTTTCCCCCGCTCTAGCTAGCAATGCAACGCGTGTTCTTTTTGCCCCGTGAAAATGGCGCATTACCCCATACCCGCATGAATTTTGCCTCCCCAGGCTACTATACTGGCGGCCAGCGCTATCACCAACTCTACGAGATAGCCACACCAGGCGTTTGTGCAGCATTGCAGAATTATCAAAAAGGGTTAAGGCCAAGGCGAGGGTATTAACACTTATCTCAGATGTGTTGGCATCCACTACGTAAAATTATATGAACACCCTGATTCTACTGTGCGTGTTAATAACTTTTGCAAATGCGCAATGGGCAAAAGAGTCGATATTTTACAGAGTCAATATTTTATGTCACACTAACAGAAATTGAGGGCGTACCCATTGATCTCCGCGGGGCCCTTTTCCAAACCTTGGCCGGCGTGGGCTTCGGCTTCGTCTCCAGCTATCTCCCCCCCCCCCCCCCCCCCCCCCCCCCCCCCCCCCCCCCCCCCCCCCCCCCCCCCCCCCCCATTGCCGATCTAAAGCCTTGAATACGTAAATAAATAAACAGGCTCTTGCTATTGCTCTTGGTTAAAACAAAAGACTTTGATGTACATGTAACAAAAACTGTGTCCCAGATCTTGCCAAATCTAAGCCCAAGCCGAAGCCAAGGTTTGGAAAAACGCCACAGGGCTCTTTTCCAAATATAATGGAGATCAATGGGCGAACTCGATTCTAGACTGGTTCCTGGTCCACCGTTATCATTCTCCCTTCGATTATACTGTAACCGGGGAGAGTGTAAGGGAGAAGGATGACAAATTAATGATCGCACACTCTCTGCACAACCGAGCGGTTACCACTACTAAAAAATTGAATCGGGTGTGGAAGCACGAATTTGTGTTTGTCTGTACACAAATAGTTTTATTTACAATAAGCTACATTTATATACAAAATATGGTCGACTCCTAAATGAAGTCTATGTGTATATCGGTGGCTTAATAAAGTCGATTGTTATGGTGAATAGCCACAGATAGTATGGTTATTAAAGAACGTATAGTATAAAAGAACGTATACAAGAACGACAGTCAAAAATGGGACTGGTGTATATCTATCCAAAGATCACTTGGGCTGGACTACGCTCATGCCATCCAATGTCCACGTTGAAACAACGGAGCAGGTATAGATACAGCAATTGCCTGTGATCGGCAAGGCCGATAAATTGTTGGCGTTGCTGCCGTTCGGGAACCGCACCCAAAAATTATGGTATGTGTGAGTGCACTGCTGCCAAATTGCTGGTGTCCACGCAAGGCAAGAGTGGATCGAAATCAAAGGAAAAACGCAGCTCTGCCCGACAGGTAAACTACAAAACTATGTCAGGAATGCATACTAAATATTTAACAAAGCGCGGTATGTAAATGAACTCCAGCACGTGATTACTATAATTTTCAAACGCAGCGGGCGACCAAATGTGCGGGCGCTGTCCATGCATGAGAAAGTTAAGTTGGCCACGAGAGGGCGCTAGCCGGACAATTATTTTATGTAACAAACGGACATGACGGACACGATACGGAAGACGTGATGTAATATATTACAAACGTTAAGATATAATGGGACCTGTCGGGTTAAAGGTGAGCGAGACAACCCGACTGGTCACACTCACCCCCTAATTTTAGAAGAAAATATTTTTTTGGTTAAGGGAATATTACAGTAACTAACAGTAACGTTAGTTGAGAATTTTCATTCTGTACACTTCATGTCTTGTTCGCACAACACTATCTTCAACCAAATATTAATAGTGAAGAAAACCAGATATTGAAATTCAGGAGTCCATCCTCAGTCTGTCACTAAGGTAGAGTTTATCTCGTATCTAGACAAATAGAACTCTCCAAGATGGTCACTTCATTAATAATTGCAAAAATGCAAAATAGGCATAATTATATATGCCACGGCGAAGCACATAGGACGTAATATCCAATCCAGGATGTCCCTGGCGTGAGTTTATCTCGCTGGACTCGTCCTACTTAACCTCATTATGGATTCAATAGAGATGATCGAAAAAGTGCTGGAAAGAACAAGAATGAGAGCAAGGTAAGAGTATTGTCCGATTGTGGTTTTTTTCAAGTAAAAGATCAGGTTTGACAGGAAAGGTACATTTTTTTAAAAATGTGTCCAAAGTATGTGAATTGAAAACGTAGAGACATTTCAAAACTAAGGAAAACATCAGTGAGATTTGATGCACAAATGGAAGGGTTTAAGTCCCAGAAAGGCAATCACTGTAGGATGTAGGCCTAAGCGGTGATAAAATCATGGCATAAAAAAGACCCTTCTTTAAAAATGTTTTATTACTGTATTACATTATCCATGGACTTGAATTTACTCAACTCTTGCCACTATCCATCAGCATAGTTCTGGAAAGTTCGCAGCCAGCAATACAGTGTAGTTATGTGTTGGATCAGCCACTGAAAATAGAACTTAAATATGATGAGCAAAGTAGCTGATGGAACAATCCAAAGTAGATGGATATAGCCGAACGCCTGTCCGATATTCATGGCTATCAAAAGGAGTATAATACTGACCAGCAGCATAATTATATGTCTGTCACTAGTGAGAAGCAGATGTTGTTGGTTTAAGACGGAGCGAGGTTGCCTGTGTATATTCCTATGTTTCCCTTTTGTAGAACGAGCCGAACGTCGTAGAGGTGGGCCTGGAGGAGGTTGAGTTTCCGGTTGCTCAGGTGGAGCAGTATCTTCATCCTCTGGTAAGAAAACTTCAACTTCGAAATCCGAATCAGATGAGGAAGAGCTAGAATTTGATGATGTTATGTCCTCTCGATTGGGAGGAATAGGGAAAGTAGGAAAAGTAGAAAGTTTACCCAAAGGGGTAGAAACAAGCTTGAGTTCCAAAGAGTTGACAGTTTTCAGCCCACCAGTGCCGTCCGCTAACTCGACAGTGTATACAAAGCAATCGTCAGAATGGCGACGAATTACTCGATATATATCAGGGAAGTAGTGATCTTGGATTTTACTTCTGCCTTTGCTGTGTTTGCGAAGGTAGACAAGATCACCTACTTTAAAGCTGTTGGGATTGGATCTCCGGTCAAAATGCCTCTTACTCTTTCCTAATTCATGTTGTGTTCTTTTTTGTGCTAGGTGATAAGCCTCCCTTAACCGAGATTGATGGAGAGCAACCCAGTCGTTGCTGATGTCTTCGGGTAGGTCTCTGTTCAGAAGGAGATCTACGGGCAGCAAAGGCTCACGGCCAAACATGAGATAGAAAGGAGAGAAACCTGTAGATGAATGCTCCGTAGAATTGTATGCGAAGAGAAGTTCCGGTAAGTGTTTTTGGCCAAGATTGTTTCTGTTTGGTAGATAGGGTGCGAAGAAGATTATGCATGGTCCGGTTAAATCTCTCGCACTGTGCATTACCCTGGGGATGGTAGGGAGTAGTTCTAGATTTGGTGATGTTGTAGAGTTTACATAGGTTGGCAATGACTTCTCCCTCAAATTGGCGTCCTTGGTCCGAGTGAATACGCTGTGGAACTCCGTATTTGAAAAACCACTCCTTAACTAGAGCATTGGCTGTAGTTTTGGCTTTCTGATCCTTGGTCGGGACTGCTACAGTGAACTTGCTGAAAACATCCGTGATGATGAGAACATTCTCAGTTCTGTCAGATGCCTGCTCTAGTAAAGTAAAATCAATGGCTATGGTCTCAAGTGGTTTAGACGCGATCAAATGGCCAAGAGGGTTCCTCACAGATGGTAAGGGTAGCTTCGCCACAGAACAACGTTCACATTCGCGAACCCACTTTTTGATGTCTCGAAACATGTAAGGCCAAAAACAACGTCGACGAACTAGAGACAGGGTCCTCTCTTCACCCTGATGACCAAAATCGTTATGTAGGCTAGTCAGGATTTTAGATTTCAAGTTAGAGGGGAGAATCACTTGGTGTAAAACACCAAGCACGGGATCTTGAACTTCCCGGTATAGGACGCCATTGTCAAGTTTAAGGCGTTTAGTTTGATTCAATAGAACCTTGACTGCCGGCGATTCATGTTTTCTACGTGATTTATCCAGGTTGTCGGAGCAGTGATACTGTAAATACCTGTGAATATCAGGATCAGCCTGCTGTAGTTTGGCTAACTCGGATGTGGATAGTGATGGAAAAGAAGATATAGCAGAATGGATATCAGCTTGAACCCGAGCTGGGCAGAGCTCACCAACAGTGCTGAATATCTTTACCTGCAAGGTTGCGGGTAAAGGAGTTGAAGGAGCCTTGAACTTGCTTTCTTCTGCTATTACTTCAGAGATGTTACACTGATCACTCTCTGTGTGATGTTGGCGAGAGAGTCCATCCGCATTAGAGTTAACACGGCCAGGGCGATATATGATATTAAAATTGTAAGCTGCCAAAGTGGCAACCCACCGTTGCTCTGTAGCACCAAGTTTCGCTGTAGCGAGATGACTTAGTGGGTTGTTGTCAGTCCTAACAGTGAAAACTGAACCATAGAGGTAGTCTTTGAATTTGTCGGTTATCGCCCACTTCAGTCCTAATAATTCTAGCTTACGAGAGCTGTAATTCTCCATGTTTTTCTCATTCTCTCGCAGACAACGACTGGCAAAGGCCACAACCTTCTCCTCTCCTCCTTGGATTTGCGATAAGACCGCACCTAAGCCCGACAGACTTGCATCTACATCAAGTATGAAAGGTAGGTCAAAATCAGCAAATGTGAGGATAGGAGGTTCTACAAATTTGGATTTTAGTTCCTCAAAGGCATTCTGGCAAGCTTCTGTCCACTGTTTCCGGAATATTTTTGGTGGACAATGTTGACTTTTTCCGACCAAGGCATGGAGAGGCCCAGCAATCCGGGAAAAGTCCTTGATGTACCGCCGGTAATAGCTTGCAAAACCTAAAAAGGAACGAAGCTGCTTAGTGGTGCGAGGCACAGGCCATTCCACGATTGCCTTGGTCTTCTCTGTGTTGGTAGCAATGCCATCTTCCGACAGAGTATGACCCAGATAGTCGATCTGTTTACAGAAGAGATGACATTTAGAGGGCTTGAGTTTGAGATTGTGTTCTCTCAACCTACAGAAAACAGTATCAAGATGACGCAAGTGCTCATCAAAGGTCTTGGAGAAGATGCACACATCGTCAAGGTAGACAAATATGAGTTGATACATGAGGTCCCCCATGCATCTCTGCATCAACCTTTGAAATGTTGCAGGGGCACCGCATAGACCGAAAGGCATTCGGGTATATTCATATAAGCCCATAGGTGTGATGAAGGCTGTCTTCTCTCTATCAGACTCTCGAACCCGCACCTGATGGTATCCGCTGGCCAAGTCTAACGACGAAAAGAATTTTGCACCAACAGGAGCGTCTATGAGTTCTTCGATGCGAGGAAGAGGAAAAGCATCCTTCTTGGTGACAGCATTAAGGCGTCGGTAGTCAACGCACATACGTAGGGTACCATCCTTCTTTCTAACCAATACAATGGGTGAAGCGTAGGGACTGTGGCTCTCTTGAATTATGTTGTGGTTGAGTAGCATCTGTATATGCTTCTTGACCTCCTCGTATTGGTTCGGGGGTATACGTCGGTAAGTTTGTGCAATGGGTTCAGACTTGTTGGTTTCTATGTGGTGCTCGACAGTGTCAGTATCACCCAAGTCAAAGTCGTGACTAGCAAAGGCATCTTTGTGTTTTTCAAGTAGGTTTTTTATTCTATCCAGTTGTTCAGGTGTGCCATCAAAGCCGGATAAGTCTACGGGAACTGAAGGAGAGGAAACCTGGTCTTCAGCTTTAGTGACTCTAATCTCTTCGGAAGTTACTTCGAAGTCGACTTTTAATGCATCGTCCACCACATGATCAACTCCACGAAGGACACCTATCCGAGTTCTAGGACGCAAAGTGAAGCCAGAGCTGGAAATGTTGTCAATCCTGACCGGAACCGTCTTGCCAACCTGAACCAAAGAAGATGCCACAAGGAGACCGACTGGAAGGTGATCGCTATTACGGAGTGGTTCAACTACAGCTGTTCCAATGGAAACATGTTGAGAAGAAGAACATGGAATGGTCACGGACGTATTAGAAGGAATGTAGACAGGTTGGTTAGAAGACCGCACAAAAGACACAGAATCTTGCTCCCTGGCCTGAGCATCAATCTGAAGACAGAGAACAGACTTCAAGAAATGTAGAGGGGATGATGTAGCTAAGCTGGCATCACCCAAAGCGCTTACCAAGGGAGCCAAAACGTTCATCCCAAGGAGACCTGGGACTTGCTGCTTCTCCCTCTTGATGCCATCATCAACCGGATCTCGGACGACTAGGAAGCCCATCTGAGGTAAAACAATTCCATCACAATTTAGGTCTAGCTCTAAATACCCAATATATGGTATCTCTAAACCATTAGCAGCTGTTATGCGTAAATAGGGTCCGCTTGATCTCAATTCGGCTCCTTTTGGCTTTAGATGTGTCAGGAAGCAATCCTCTGTAACTGTGGATACCATTGAACCTGTGTCAATGAGACATTTTGTCTCAACAGTACCCAGTTTTATTGTGATTGTAGGACAACTACCAATGACGTTAGAGGTTGGATTACCCCCCTCAGCATGGCAAGTACTACAAAAAGGGTCCTTAGCTTCCCTCTCTTCGAAGGGACCCTGGTCCGAGAGAGGAGTTAGTTTCCCTGATTGCTTGGAGACTTTGCCGATTTCCTCAACTCATCTATTGTGCCGTGGGCTTCTTGGAGTTGTCGTTTGAAGCATCTCTCCGATGTATGTCCAGTCCTGCCACAAAATCCACAAATTGAGTTTGTCGGTCTTTTGCTAGTGGGGGGATTAGGTTTTGATCGTGCCAATTGTTGTACAAGGCTCGTCAATTCATCCAGTTGTTTTTGTTGATTATCGATCTGTTCTTGCTGTTTGACCATGATATTAAGTAATGATTTGGTACTTGGTTCTTCTGTTACAGATTGTGTTCTAATGGCCAATGGTCTGGCTGTACTTGGAGCAGCCTCATTCTCTTCAGCCCACTCTATG
This sequence comes from Hippasteria phrygiana, assembly GCA_037893225.1. Taxonomy (NCBI): domain Eukaryota; kingdom Metazoa; phylum Echinodermata; class Asteroidea; order Valvatida; family Goniasteridae; genus Hippasteria; species Hippasteria phrygiana. The sequence goes on along the minus strand of JAZGUH010000390.1, from coordinate 3,807,858 downwards.
GCCTCAGTCCTCAAGGCAAAGAAGTCTATTGAGGGTGACTCACGAAGCTTACTTTTCAAGTACCTTCGGAGAGGAATATCATGAATCCCTTCTGCGAACTGGTCCTTCAGGAGATGCTCTCGTTTCTCCATCAGCTGAGGGCACTTTCTGGCTGCCTTGGTAAACAGGTCAAGAAGAGAGTGTGAAAAGTCTCTCAAGTTCTCTCCCTGCATCTGCTTTCGTTCGAAAAATGAACGTTGCAGACGAACAGATGATCCCTGCTCCCCAAATGTGTCTCGTAAGACAGAGAATAGTTCCTCCAAACTACCTACATCGTGGTATTTGACCTCCTCTCTAGCTGCACCGGTTAGGTACTGGAGGGCAAAATCTATTTCTGCCTTTTTAGACAAGGGTCTGGCCTTAACAGAAGTAGTGATATCATAAATCCAGTCCTCTAATTTTACGTCTGATTGTCCAGAAAAAGATTGCAGTTTCTTCTGGCTAGGGACCAACAAATATGTCGGACTTTTGGCCTTGGCAAATTCATGTGTCTGATGAAATAAAGAACGCAAATCTTCAATTTCACTCATAAGCTGTGACATATCAGGGCCTCCTTCCGCCCCCGAAGTTTCCTTAGGCATGACTAGTGTTACGATTAGCAAACCTGCTGGCTATTTGGGATAAAAAGGTCAGTACATGTATACAAACATGTTTAGGTTTCGCTTACGAATGCGCGTACGCAGAAAAGCAAGCGCAACCTAATGTGTATCCCTTAAGTATTTAGCAGCAATGCACTTACAATATCCACTAGTCACGTTAGAACCCAAGCACGGTGGACTCACGTGCAACTAGATGGCAAGTCAATTACGGGATGGAAGGATTCAGAGATGGCATGAACGTAATCACCCAAGTGGTAGTATGTCCAAGATCTGTATGAACAGAAAAATATAAAAGAGAAAACATCTCCCACAAGGGCATTAAATGTTCAAACTAAAATCTTTGTGACAGATAGAAAATGTCAAAAATTCCAAGTATGTCCTCAACAAGCCAAAAGGGTAATACTGAATTATATTCAATAAATGGTATTAGAGAACAAACTTAGAGCTAAAGAGCAATATACTAGAACACAAATCTTTCAGATACTATAAGATGTAACAATTTCTCAAATCTTTCCTTTTGTTCTACGCTGTACTTAAATTATACAAGTGCAATAAAGTATTTCTCATGGACAATTTCGTTTGGTTCTTTGTCTTGTTTTTAGGTTGTCAAAGACCAGTAATAAATACAATGAATTACTTACGGTAAGCAAGTTATAACCCAGTAACTGGTTTTTAACGAATCTTCACGTATGAAAATTGTACGTTATGTATATGCTAGACTCCCGAGCACGCCTTCTAAATAAATTTGTGTTCCCTTTAGTGGATTGATGGGAAAACACATACGTGACTCAAGGTATGTATATCAACTGCGATGTACAGTAAAACTGTCAAGATGTAGCAGGAACAGTCCAGCTGAAAATTCAGCTGTCCACAGTAAACAGCTTGATGGTATTTAGAACAGTTAAGCTGTAATAGAGCGACTGTTCATCTGTAACATACGGTTACAAATGGTTACGTTAATGACGTAAAGGGTACCAGTTCAAACGGCGGCACGAGGTCTCTTGAAGACCGAATGGAGTTGCTGGATATGGCACCAGATCAGGAAAATATCCGCAACCCAGCTCCAGGATCAGCCATTGAAGTGTAGATCTTGCTCGGGCAGCGACATCTAATGCTGAGGATGTTGTCACGCCCTATTTTTGCTGGTCGAGTTCCCTATTTATTTGACTGTCGTTCACTCTATAGTTTATTAATATAAGTCCACACCCTAATCAATATTAAGTGGATAACTTTTTTTTTATCCTGCCGACTACGCCAAGTGTAACCGGGGAGAGTGTAAGGGAGAAGGATGACAAATTAATGATCGCACACTCTCTGCACAACCGAGCGGTTACCACTACTAAAAAATTGAATCGGGTGTGGAAGCACGAATTTGTGTTTGTCTGTACACAAATAGTTTTATTTACAATAAGCTACATTTATATACAAAATATGGTCGACTCCTAAATGAAGTCTATGTGTATATCGGTGGCTTAATAAAGTCGATTGTTATGGTGAATAGCCACAGATAGTATGGTTATTAAAGAACGTATAGTATAAAAGAACGTATACAAGAACGACAGTCAAAAATGGGACTGGTGTATATCTATCCAAAGATCACTTGGGCTGGACTACGCTCATGCCATCCAATGTCCACGTTGAAACAACGGAGCAGGTATAGATACAGCAATTGCCTGTGATCGGCAAGGCCGATAAATTGTTGGCGTTGCTGCCGTTCGGGAACCGCACCCAAAAATTATGGTATGTGTGAGTGCACTGCTGCCAAATTGCTGGTGTCCACGCAAGGCAAGAGTGGATCGAAATCAAAGGAAAAACGCAGCTCTGCCCGACAGGTAAACTACAAAACTATGTCAGGAATGCATACTAAATATTTAACAAAGCGCGGTATGTAAATGAACTCCAGCACGTGATTACTATAATTTTCAAACGCAGCGGGCGACCAAATGTGCGGGCGCTGTCCATGCATGAGAAAGTTAAGTTGGCCACGAGAGGGCGCTAGCCGGACAATTATTTTATGTAACAAACGGACATGACGGACACGATACGGAAGACGTGATGTAATATATTACAAACGTTAAGATATAATGGGACCTGTCGGGTTAAAGGTGAGCGAGACAACCCGACTGGTCACAATACGAATAGCCTGCCTGTGGGATTTTGTGTACAAAATTCTAGCACAAACTGTCCCACAATCAGTTGTGTAGTAAGGGGACCCCCCCCCCCCCCCCCCCCCCCCCCCACTTGGGAACTCTTGCCTTGTTGTAGGCAGGGCTGTAGTCGAGTCCATCACAAGTCCATCACAAGTCCATCACAAGTCCATCACAAGTCCATCACAAGTCCATCACAAGTCCATCACAAGTCCATCACAAGTCCATCACAAGTCCATCACAAGTCCATCACAAGTCCATCACAAGTCCATCACAAGTCCATCACAAGTCCATCACAAGTCCATCACAAGTCCATCACAAGTCCATCACAAGTCCCTGCAAGTCCATCACAAACCCTCCAGTCCTAATCCCAACCACAAGCTATTCAAATGAGCTTTGACAAAGGCATTCCTTTGTCATTGTTCATCCAGTTACTTCTGACTGGCTTTATGAAAGGACTTGTGACTGGACTTGTGAAAGGACTTGTGAAAGGACTTGCAGGGACTCGACTACAGCCATTACTACAACCCTGGTTGTAGGCAGGTCACACTGTTTTTAAAACATCTACCAATACCACTGAATTATGACACAAATTAAAGAGTTTGCTGAAAGAAACACAAAACTGAAAGAATTTTTGATATCGGACTTTCTGTTCCAAAGTAATGCTCAAAAAAACTCTAACAATTTTTATACCACATTTCAAAGCCACCTTAATGAATAGACTTGCGGTTGAGCTTAGCTAGCCTGCTGCCTGATGGCCCTGTAGAGTGTTTACAATGGGGAGTTTATTGACTGATGTAGGTGATTACTGAAGTGTGAATACTATGTGGTCAGATCTGTCCAGCGGCAAACTCTTTGAAACTGAGCAAACGTTTATAGGGCCTTTGTTAACTCATGAAGGAAGACCATGGTTAACCCAAGGAAGATTATTATCGGATTAAAGTCACCCCATTGTCTGCATTTAGAAGGAGTTCACCAGCCCAGGAACTGGACACAATGGACTCCTAAACAGGGCCAGCCTTCCAGTAGAGGCTCGGACGGTATCCAACCCGGTTTAGGAGGATTAAAATGAACCGGTTTGCATACCGGGAGCAGGTATACATACCGGCCCTATTTGGACTTGGGGCCTTACGATATCGTCAAACAAGGTCGCACACTTTGTTGTATCGTTGCTAGTTGTAGTGTAGAATAATCATGGCTAGTAAGTTCGATGCACAAGCTTTCGTGGAGGCTGAAGATTTGTCAGTCGAAAAGTTGCAACAATTGACAAAAGATGAGTTGCAGGAAGTTGCTAGATATGCTCATCTAGAAATTTCTCGAAGTGCCAAGAAGGCAAAACTTGTGAGCGTTCTTGCGAAAAAGTTCAATCTAGAGATGGCTGAGCCTCCGCAAACTTCTGATCGAGAAATTGAGCTGGCCAAAATTTAGCTGGAAAAAGATAAGCTCGGGCTTGAGCGAGAAAAGGAAAGGCTTGAGTTTGAGCGAGAAAAGGAAAAAGAAAGGCTTGAGAGAGAAAAAGAAGAAAGAGAATTTGAACTATACGAAAGCTTGAACTCGAACATCAACTGAAGATTAAAGAGTCGGAATTAGGTGCAAAGAAAGACACAAGCAAAGAGAGAGCTCCACTAGACTTTGATCTAGCGGAAAACGTGAGGTTGGTGCCAAAGTTCAACGCCGGAACATGACGTTGAAACTTATTTTCTGTCTTTCGAGAAAACTGCCAAAAGTCTTAAGTGGCCTGAGAAGTATTGGCCTTTGCTCATACAGAGCACGTTTGTGGGTAAGGCTCAAAAAGTCTACGCCACACATTCAGAGGACCAGTGTAGTGAATATGCTCAGTTAAAGCAGCCATTTTGAATGCTTATGAGATGGTTCCTAAGGCATATAGGCAGAAACTTCGAAAATTGACTAGAACAAATGGCCAGACCTTTGTCGAATTCGCTAGACAAAAGGAAATTGTGTTTGATCGATGGTATCGATCTCTCAAAGTTGAGAAGAAATTTGAGAAGCTGAAAGAAGTTGTCCTCATGGAGAAGTTCAAAAACAGTGTCCCACTGAGCATCAAAACCCATTTGGAAGAACATCAGATCACCCAGCTAAAGAAAGCTGCAGTGGTAGCTGATGATTATAAGAGAACTCACAAAATAAGTATGGGCAAAACTAATTTCCAGTCAAGGGGTTTCTACAGACACGCTGATAGGGGCAAGTCAGGTTCCGAGGCACAGTCTAGCACTGGTATAACCCTGAACCATCGTATAAGAAGCAGTCATCACCAAGTGGAGCCAAGGAGGACCGAAAGAAGTTTTTTCCTCCTGTGACATGTTTTTACTGTCACAAAAAGGGCCACAAGAAGGCGAGATGCTTCAAGTTCATCGCTGACGAGCGAGAGCGTTCCGAAAAGCCAGTCGCTTTTGTCCGTAAGGACACTCTACTTCGTAGGAAGTCCGGTGAGGCCATTGGCAACCGACGTGTTTCTTCTTCGAAGGTGGTTGATGAAATTAACCCAGTTGATGAAATCTACAAAGATTGTTTTCATCGTGGTGATGTGTCGTGTGCGTCTAAGGAAGCCGGCAGTCCAGTTGTTATCCTAAGGGATACAGGCGCGTCACAGTCACTGATGCTGATGGATGTGTTGTCATTTTGTCTCCAGAAAGTTCGCTGAATGCGAAAATGTTGATTCAAGGTATTGGGGGTAATATGCCTGTCCCGTTGCATAGGGTAAATTTGAAATGTGACTTGCTCATTGGCCCTGTGGATGTTGGAGTTGTTCCTAGTCTGCCGATGAAAGGTGTCGGGTTTTTGCTAGGTAATGACGTTGCGGGATGTAAAGTGTCGGCATCCCATATTGTCTCTGGCGAACCTGTGGATGAGAGTGAGTTGCAGGATTTAAAGTCTGGAATCCAAGATAAACTTGATCTTGTTATCTCTAATTAGAAGTCTCTTCTGAACAGAATGGACAATATCGAATCCCGGCACAAAGAGGTGGTAAAATCTGTATGTTATACATCGGAGACCCTTGAAGAAATGCAACGTGAAAATAAGGATCTACAATCCAAGATGGCGACGATGTCGGTACAGCTTGACGAAGCACAAACGAAAGTTGTTCAATTAGAGACTGCAACTCTCCACCTCGAGCGTCAATCTAGAAGTTACAACCTTCGATTTGGCGGAATCCCATAACTCCCAAACGAATCACCAGAGTATCTGTATCAACAAATAAAACAGATTCTCTCCGAGAAATGCAATCTCACGCCAGAAATCGAGAATGCTCATCGCTCAGGACGTCGTCCAAGATCCCCTAATGACAAACCACGTCACATCTTGGTGAAATGTATTTACCGACCAGAACGTCAGGCAGTACTGCTTTGGGGCAAAGAGACTTTGGCTAAGCACGGTATTTACCTCATCCAAGATCTACCAGCTGCCGACGTCACCAAAAAGAGAAGTCTGAAGGAGGTCACGTATAAGGCATACAAGGCAGGCCGGAATCCAGTATTTCGCAACGGCGACCTATACATTAGTGGTCAGAAATATCATCCTCCTCTGCCCATCTCCAGCCCTTCCAGGACTGAGTAACATCTCGGCACCTTGTATTCTCCAAGCTAACTTTGGTGTAATTTAACTATTGATATACTGGAGCATTGTGGTTGTATTCAACTCCTCAATTTCACTGATAACCTCTTTTGAGTGCATGTTATACTTTAATCGTCCTCAGATCCCACTAGTCCTTGTCTGTCTTTTAGTCCTTTTTTGTCTTACTTCTTAAAGTTACTTCGGTTCGATTGTTAGTTGATGTAGGCCCCCTAGCCTGTTAAATTTCCCTGCAGTGTTTGCTGTAACCCCGTGAAAAACAACCAAAATAGTATTTGTTTGTGATTGCTGTAAACTTTGGACTCATCTGAAATGTACCGGACTTGATCTTATCGACCACTTTAATTTAGCTCATGATGATGGAAATTGGTTTTGCCCCCAGTGTCTCAGCATTGCACTTCCATTCAATTGGCTTGATCCTCATGAATTTGATTCAGTGATCTCTGATTTTAATTCAAGTATAAATCATTTCCTGAGCCTTGAGACCCTGATTGATCTTAACCTTGATTCACTTGAATTACCAATCGATGAAGATCTGGACAACTTTGATATCAGAAATTCGTGCTATTATTCACTAGACAATTTTATAAGTCATTTTAATCATGATCCCACAGACAATTTTTCACTTTTGCATTTAAACATTAGAAGTTTAACAAAACACATTGACCAACTCAAGATTTTTCTCCATCCTTGAATCATAATTTTTCCGTTATTGGATTGACTGAAACCTGGTTAAATGCAAAATCATGTACAAATCAACTCCATATACCTGGCTATTCATTAATGTGTAAGAACAGAGATGGCAGGATTGGTGGTGGGGTCGCCATATATACATGTATCTACTGATTTTCAATATATCCCCAGGCCCGACTTGAATGATATAGGTGATGATTCTTTTGAATGTTTATTTGCCGAGATCATTACTTCACACAATACTAAGAACCTAATTATTGGAGTTGTTTATAAAGCCCCGGATGCCAACGTTGAACATTTTAAAACTTGTTCTCAAACATTGTTTCACCAACTTGCTAATGTCAATAAACATTGCGTTATTAGTGGTAATTTCAATTTAAAAAAAAACTCAGTTCTGATAGTTTTCAAAGTGAACAAAGAAACTGGCAGGAGCTGGATTCGAACCTGCGATTTCCAGGTTACCGTACCGGCGCTCTACCAACTGAGCTATCTTGCCCTATGTTGGTGGTCTCCCAAATTGTCAGTATCTTTGTTCGGGTGGGCGCTATAGCCAGAAGTCATAAACCCAGAATGCCGTATAGCCAGGGATCACACCCAATTTTAAGATACAACCTGGGAAGCGACATTGTGGGGATCACTCACTGAGGATACGACTTTTTAACTTATAATTCGTCAAACAATCCACAAGGCAAACTGACTAGGTAATATTGAATACATTTTCAAAGTGAACAAAGAAACTGGCAGGAGCGGGATTCGAACCTGTGACTTCCGGGTTACCGTACCAGCGCTCTACCAACTGAGCTATCTTGCCCTATGTTGGCGGTCTCCCAAATTATCAGTATCTTTGTTCGGGTGGGCGCTAGTCAGAAGTCATAAACCCAGAATGCCGTATAGACAGGGATCACACCCAATTTTACGATACAACCTGGGAAGCGACATTGTGGGGATCACTCAATGAGGATACGAATTTTTAACTTATAATTCGTCAAACAATCCACAAGGGAAACTGACTAGGTAATATTGAATACATTTTCAAAGTGAACAAAGAAACTGGCAGGAGCGGCATTCGAACCTGCGACTTCCGGGTTACCGTACCGGCGCTCTACCAACTGAGCTATCTTGCCCTATGTTGGCGGTCTCCCAAATTGTCAGTATCTTTGTTCGGGTGGGCGCTGATAGTAGTAGACAACCGCAATAATTCCTGGATATAATTTACTCATCTTCATATTTACCATTTAATCCACAAACCTACCAGGGTAACGAGCACATCTGCCACTCTTATTGACAACATCTTTTCAAATATATTACCCCCTCCGAAATCTGGAATTATTATTACTGATTTATCTGATCACTTTCCAATATTTACCTCCTTCCCACTCAAACTAAATAGATAGTTGTAATGACCAGTATACCCCGACTCGTGATTACTCAAGTGATAACCTCACTAATCTTAAACATGAACTTTCTACTTGTGATTGGAGCACAGTCTTAAATGCCAGAGATGCTAATTTAGCCTTGGACACTTTTATTGATATCTTTAAAGAAAGTTTAGATAAACATATTCCTGTTAGGCAGCATAAACCGAAATCATGCAAATTAACCCCTAAATGCCCTTGGATCACTGTTAGTTTATGTAAATAAATTTTTCATAAGAATAAGCTTTATCATAAATACATTGCCAATCCTACTAATTCTAATCGTTCCAGGTAAGTATGTTATATAGGAACATACTTACTAATGTCCTCCGTAATTCTAAGCGCAATTACTATACTAAACAGTTTGCAAAAGTTAAAGGTAATATTAAAAGCACATGGAAAATAATCAATAGTGTACTTCACAATAAGCAGCAATCCAAAATAAACACAATTCATATTGATGATGCAAATGTAAAAAATACACAGTTTATTGCCAACCATTTTAATAATTATTTCACAAACATCGGCAAAAACCTCTCTAGTGTAATTAATTCAAATGGCTTTAACTTTGCTGATTATTTAACTAATTCAAATCCTAATTGTATTTCTTTATCTCCTGTTACAGAAGAAGAAGTAATTGATATTGTAGGAAATCTGCCTAACAAAACAAGTACTGGTTTTGATCTAATTAGCTGTACTTTGATTAAACAAGTGATTCTGGCAAGCTCTTGTCCCTTGACCTTCATTATTAACTGCTCCATTTCAACCGGAGTAGTGCCTGAGGAAATGAAGATTGCCAGAATCACTCCAATTTTCAAAAATGGCGATCCCACCATTGCTAGTAATTATCGACCAATTTCTGTTCTTACCGCATTCTCTAAAATTATTGAACGTGATATTTATAAACGTACTTTAGAATTTTTTGACCAACACTGTATAATATCGGATAATCAATATGGATTTCGGGCACATCATTCTACTACACATGCCATTATTAAATTAATTGACAAGATAACAACTGGCTTAGATGCATCCCTTGCTACAATTGGTATATTCCTGGACCTCTCCAAGGCCTTCGATACAGTTGATCATGGTATTCTTTTGTCAAAACTAGAATATTACGGAATCAGAGGAGTTGCCTTGGATTGGTTCAGGAGTTATCTTACTAATCGTCAGCAATTCGTATCTATTCATGGAACCGAGTCTACTTATTGTAAAATATCTTGTGGAGTCCCACAGGGTTCTATCCTGGGTCCCCTTTTATTTTCCATATATATTAATGACTTTGATAAATCCTCATACAGATGTACTTTCTTTTATTCTTTTTGCTGATGATAGTAATCTATTTTATAGCCACAGTGATGTAAATGTACTTTTTGATACGATTAACTACGAGATGGAAAAAGTATCTGCTAGGATCAAAGCAAATAAGTTATCCCTTAATGCATGTAATGTTAAAAAGACTAACTACATGTTGTTCAGCAAAAGGCAATACCGTCAGCTTTCTGCATTTTGTATTGATAATACTAATATCACTTAAACTGGTTGTTTAAAAATGTTGGGCCTGTACATTGATGATAGTCTTTCATGGAACACATTAATCACATTTCTATTGTTATTTCCAGAAATATAGGTATTATATCCAAGTTAAAATGTACTTTCCCCAAGATGTCTTAATGATGTTGTATAATACCTTTATTTTACCTTATATAACATATGGTATACTCGCATGAGGCAACAGTGGTATTGGTCATATTTATAGAATCCTCAAATTGCAGAAAAAAAGCTTTACGTATCATTAACAATATTAACTTTTATGAACATAGTAATCCACTTTTTTATAACTGTAGTATTTTAAAAGTCAATGATATTTACTCTTTTCAGCTGGGTTACCTCATGCATCAACTTAACAACAACAACTTACCCAAATCCGTTTGTTCCATGTTTTCAAAAAACAATGAAATTCATCATCATTTTACAAGGCAGTGTCATGAATTTCATCGATCCTATGCTCGTACTACACTCTCTAAAGCAACTGTGAAATATGAAGGTCCCAAGCTGTGGAGCTCGGTTGACATTTTCTTGAAAAACATTTCTAGTCTCTCACTCTTTAAACGTAAATTCAAAAATATGCTATTGAATAATTATTTACAGAGTAATTAAGTGTTTCTTTTTTGTCACGGGGTTACAAGCTGCAGGATAGGCTACTGATTTCTTAATCATGTCATTTCCATTTTTATGTTTGGTGTTATGTATGTGTTTATGTGTATGTCTTTTTGTATAATTTGTTTACTGGGGATCTCTACTCGACAAGCCTTGCTTTTTAGGGATCCCCATCCACATATTTTATATACTTTAATCCTTTGGTTGCTGTTTCAGTGTGGAAAATAAAGTGAAGTTGAATTGAATTGAATTGATGAGCCAGAAATTCATTCTTTGGAGGAGGAGTTTCCAGAAATCTTTCCCGAGTGTGCAGTGACGAGATCTCAGTCGAAACAGATGGAAAAGGAGGTTGCAGAGTCAGTGCCGATAGAGGAGGACTCTGGTGTTTGGCTGGCGGAAACTTTCTTCAATAAGGTAGAAGAAAATGAGGGAGTGTCTCAAGATGCTAAGTTTAGCCGATCCTCGCTGATAGAGCAGCAGAAAGCGGACCCAGATTTGAGGAAGCTCGCCCAGACAGCGTGTTATGAGGAAGAGATTCAGGGGGTTCCAGAATGCTACTACGTCAAGTCTGGCGTGTCAATGAGGAAATGGAGACCTACCCAGAGACCAGCTGATGAAGAATGGAGTATTGTTCATCAAATTGTTGTTCCTCCTGGTTACCGTGATGAGATCTTGAGAATTGCTCACGAGATTCTGGTTGCAGGTCATCTTGGCATCAGAAAGACTCAAGCTAGAGTCATGGCGCATTCTTATTGGCCTAAGCTACACCAAGATGTGGTTGCATTCTGCAAGACGTGCCATACGTGTCAGATGGTGGGGAAACCACAGCCATCAATCAAGCCTGCACCGACAATACCGATTCCTGCATTTGATGAGCCATTTTCGAGAGTCCTCGATGATTGTGTTGGTCCTCTACCGCGGACGAAGTCCGGGCATCAGTTTTTGTTGACTATAATGGATTTGTCAACAAGATTTCCAGAGGCCATTCCACTGAGGAAGATAACAGCCAAAGTTGTTGTTGAGGCTCTTGTGCAGTTTTTCACAAGATATGGTTTACCGAAAGAAGTGCAGTCCGATCAGGGGTCTAACTTCATGTCGGGTGTGTTTCAGGAAGTCCTGCGTGAGCTGGGGATCAAGCAGTTGAAACCATCTGCATATCACCCGCAGTCTCAAGGAGCTCTGGAGAGGTACCACCAAACCCTCAAGAATATGATCAGAGCATACTGCTAGGATTTCCCAGAAGATTGGGAAAAAGGAATTTCCTTTCTGTTGTTCGCAACTATAGACTTACCGAACGAGTCAACCGGTTTTACTCCGTTTGAGTTGGTCTACGGTCATGAGGTGAGGGGGCCTTTGAAACTCATCAAGGAGAGGTTTCTGGCAGAGGAGGATGAGACCAATCTGCTCGATTATGTGTCGAACTTCAAGGAGAGGCTGTCCAAAGCATGTTCTGTGGCACAAGAACATCTCAAGGTGTCCCAACGGGTCATGAAGACAAGAGCAGACAAGAAATCTAAAGTCCGCATCTTTAAACCCGGCGAAAAAGTGCTAGTGCTGTTGCCTCTACCTGGCAAGCCCCTTAAAAGCGAAGTTCAGTGGGCCCTACTGTATCAAAAAGAAACTAAATGATGTAAATTACATAGTCAGTACCCCAGATCGAAGAAAGAGCCAAAGAGTTTGTCATGTGAACATGCTCAAGAGATACTACGAGCGTGATAATTCTGGCCAACCAGTGGGGGTAGCTGTCATTGAGTCAAAACCTGACAGTGATAATTCAGATGATGAAGACCTTGAGTTAAAAACAGCTGAACTTGAGTTTTTGGCTCTTCAGCTTTCAAATTCTGAAATTCTTGCTAACTTGGACGAAATCCTTGGTTATTTGCACAATGACCAACGGAGAGACTTTATATCAAGTCTACTCCAAAAGTACGAGCGAGTTTGTTCTGACAAGCCAGGCCGTACGACGGTTGCCGTTCATGATGTTGATGTAGGAAATACAAGACGTATAAAACAGGCACTACCGACTTAACCCTGACAAATTATCGAAGGTTCGGGAAGAGGCCAAGTTCATGATAGAGCATGCCATTATAGAACCTAGGCAGAGTTCTTGGAGTTCTCCCATTGTCATAGTACCAAAGCCTGACAGGACACTTAGATTTTGTATTGATTATCGAAAAGTCAATGCAAAAAGTTTAACTAAGACTGATTCGCATCCTATCCCTATAGGCTGGAAGACTGCATTGATCGAGTGGGAAATTCTGCATTTGTCAGTAAAATAGACCTGTTGAAAGGATATTGGCAAGTGCCCTTGACTGACCGAGCCAAAGAAATGTCGGCGTTTGTGACACCCGATGGTCTGTACCAGTGTAAAACGATGCCCTTTGGGATGAAAAACGCCCCGGCTACGTTTCAGAGAATGATGAGTCAAGTAATCTCCGGGCTAGAAACCTGTGTTGTCTATATTGATGACATTTTGGTGTACATGCAGCGATAGCTTGGAAGCCCATCTGAAACACTTAAGTGCCCTGTTTGACAAGCTTTCTAAAGCGAACCTCGTGGTGAACCTCAAAAAGAGTGAATTTGCCAAAGCAACAGTGACAGTCTACTTAAATCATGTGGTCGACTGGTCGGTCAAGGTCACGTGCTACCTCGAGTAGCAAAGATTCAAGCCATTCAAGAGTTTCCCGTAACCACAGGGAAGAGAGAACTGATGAGATCCCTGTGTATGAGTGGATTTTACAGAAAGTTTGTTCCAAACTTCAGCACCATTGCCACTCCATTGACAAAACTGTTACAGAAAAATGTAAAATTTGTTTGGTCGGACTCATGCAAAAGTGCTTTTGAGAAATTGAAAGCCATTCTAACAAATGAACCAGTTCTGGCTGCGCCAAAGTTTGACAAGGCGTTCAAAATAGCCATTGACGTCAGTGATGTTGGTGTCGGAGCGGTGTTGCTCCAAGAAGATGAGTCAGGCATCGAACGACCGATCAGTTACTTCTCAAAGAAACTGAATAAATACCAGGCCAAATACTCCACCATCGAAAAAGAGGCATTGTGTCGGGTCCTTGCCCTACAACACTTTGAAGTGTATGTAACAAATGGTGCTGGGAAGACGATCATTTATACTGATCATAACCCACTTGTGTTTTTGGAGAAATTCAAGACCAAGAACCAAAGATTATTACGATGCAGTTTGATTTTGCAACCATACCCACTCAAAATCATTCATATTGCTGGAAAGAAGCAATGTTTTGGCTGATGCTCTGTCCAGAGTTTAGAAGATTGTATTTAATTACATTTGATTTTTTGTGTTGTAAGACCAGTAAGTTTTAAACACAATACTTCTGTTTATTAATGTAAGAAGTCTTAGCCAGACATATTTTCCTTTCAAAGCGAAAATTTCCTGTGTAAATGTTCTTTCTTTATGGGGGAGATGTTATGTACACAAGTAAATGCTGCCAGTGTTAGGAAATTCCCCTCACGGAATGTATATACGCCCCTCATTCAACCGGCACAAACAAATGTTTTGTCACAGGCCACGCGTCACTTAATTGTTTGCATACGCGTGCGACCTCGGCTGCCCCTAACCTGTGAATGAATGGGTCGAGGTTGTTTACGCCAAGCCGTGCCAGAAAGTTCTAGGTCAATCTTGTGTAAGCTAGCTCTGTAGTACGGAAGACGGATAGTGCCACTGAAAAGGGATGGATATATTTTTTGCAAACGCGCGAAAACATTTGTTTATCTGGCGGCCGCCACTTAATTATCTGGCGGCCGCCACTTAATTATGTGGCGGCCGCAACTTAAAGGGACACATTGCTTTGGATTTTGCGATTTGGGCTATAAAACTGAAACGGATATGGTTGTGAAGCTTTTTTAAAAGTAGAATATAGGCCTAAAGATTAACATAACTATCTCTTTAACTTGCGTGGTTTTTGCTTAGGCCTATTCGGAATAAACACATACTCGTATGCAGATGTAGACTTGATAAGTTATCAAAATAAATTGGAAAGTTTCCTAAAAAGTTTTTCTGGTATTTTCCCTGTTTATTCAAAAACATAATTCCTGATCTAGCAGAAAATTTGGTATAATGGTGACTCTGTATGTACCTTTATCATGTACATTTTGTGTTTAAAACAGCACCCCTTGTGTCATTGACTCAAGTAACAATTCACCGCCCCCCCCCCCCCCCCCCCCGGTTTTCCTTTGACCGGCCGGGATTTTGGTCACCCCGACCCCTCGACGAAACGGGTTTACGCCACTGTGGACAACTAAAAATCCTACTTCTTTGACGAGACGTAACGCTGCAGTTTTCGGGGATTAGAGAAACTGCGAACGGTATACGACAAGAACTATTTCTAACGCAGGGGTGCGGCGTTTTGTCTATTAAAAAAATATAATTTTTAGTTGTCCAAATTTCTGCTGGCAGAAAATGTACAATTTTTTGACTTAAAAAGAATCATAAATCGTGTTTGCAGAAACATTTGAAGCAAGTGACAAAGGGAAACCCCCCCTTTCTTTTGTGTTGGTCATTGTGTTCCTAGAATCTCAGGAATTCCTTTCAGATATCCGAGGGGGGGGGGGTGAGTAAAAATAGTCTGGAGTGTGTATAGGGTACCAGGATAAGAGGGGGTCGGGTACCCCTTGGTCCCATATCTTGCTGGGTATAATTGACATTTTTGAAAACAGTTTCCGCGACTTATAAAGTCCGAAAGTTTGCTTGCAGAAAATTGGAAAATAGGGTTGTCCATTTTGGGGATTCATATTTCCCGTCGTTCGGATTTCACGAGTTGACTGTGGCCTGAATTACAATTCCATCATTATGTAGCTGTCACCAAACAAGTATAGCGGCCGTCGGATAATTAAGTGGCGGCCGCCACATAATAAGTGGCGGCCGCCAGATAATTAAGTGGCGGCCGCCAGATAAACTGTACAAAAAATGTTTTCGCGGGTTTGCAAAAAATATATCCATCCTTTTCAGTGGCACTATCCGTCTTCCGTACTTTCGAGAAGCTGTGTAGAGGATTATTTTTTAAATGTGACGTAATTTGTACGATTCTCTAGAATTTCTAGTAATCTCTGGAATGAATGAAATTCTTTATATACGGGCTAATTTCGGAATGAAATCAGGACTTGATTTTCGACGGTGGACTCGAGATCTCCATGGACGGAGAATTTTGTTCAGTTCATTGAGCCGTTTTGTTCGGACCTGTGACCTGATATGACTCGTTTGCCTAGGAGCGTCTGGAGGCAGTTAGAGCTGAGTTTTATTTCCGGAAAAAGAGACATTTATTTGTGAACTGTCGTCGGTTCATTATTTGGGGCCTCATATTCCCATAATTTCGCGACGGGAGCCAGTTTGTGTCGTCCCCCGCTGTTTTCGTCTCTCTTAGGCTGTTTTGGACGTGAATTCGCCCCGTGTTCCAGCTCGCCAAAGAACTGTATTCGCTCGCATTATTGGAGTTGTTCTCGTCCGTTGCTGAGTGCCCAAGCCGTCCAAGTCCTCGCCCAAGTCCTCGCCCAAGTCCTCGCCCATTGCAGAGCTGCCCAAGTCGTCTGAGCCCTTGCCTATATAATTCCTCGCCCGTATAAGATCTTTTAAGTTATCTATTGTATAAGATTATTTCTAAATTCTACACTTGTTAAACCCTATTGATTCTCGAATATTCGAACTATTAAAGCACATTGTTTCTTTGTTCTTGACATCAGTGTGATCCTTTTTGATTTCTTTGTTGCATCTGCGAAAATTCAGGCTTTTTCCAGTGATTTATATTTACGGATAGTCTGGAGATTTTCAGACCGTAACAATATATACACAAAAATGGCGGCGCCCAGCAGCCATTTTGGTTAATGTCTGTTTTTTTAAAAATACAATTATCCGTAGGCTTGAAACGAGGACAAAAATAAGTTGTTGGAGACATTTTTTATCAGATAGTGCTGCTATTTTATTGAAAACATCATTTCAGAGGTTTCATACATTAAGTATACATGGATATTGTTATTTATAAAAGTTAAAATACATGATTTATCAGATTAAATCAAAGTTTGAACAATTGATTTTGGAAGCTAGTGGTGGTGGTTATTTCATAATGAATGTCCAGTTTCCAGACAGCGTGTGTAAACCAAAACAGTTGCTGCAATAAAAAAGAAAGTAAGTGAAAAATCGTCTATATGATGCTCCATTTGGCAGGGGCAGGGCTATGTGAAGAGGAAGAGGGGGAGGGGTGGTGGTCAGGGGCGGCAGACTTTTGAAAGTGTGTGGGTGGGGGCCAAAGCAGCGCTGGTGTTGTTTCTATTTTTGCGGAGCTGCCAAAAGTGGGGGGCGGGGGGGGGGGGGGGTGGGGGGGGTGGGCAATTGCCCCAAGTAGAAAAAGTCGGAAGGGGGGGGAATGGCCCCCTCCTCCCCCTCCCCCGTTCCATCGCCAGTAGTGGTGGTTATGGCATAATGAATGTCCAGTTTCCAGACAGTGTGTGTAAACCAAAACAGTTGCTGCAATAAAAAAGAAAGTAAGAGAAAAATCGTCTACAGAATGCTCTATTTGGCAGGGGCAGGGCTATGTGAAGAGGAAGAGGGAGAGGGGTGGTGGTCAGGGGCGGCAGATCGCGGAACACTTTTGAAAGTGTGTGGGTGGGGGCCAAAGCAGCGCTAGTGTTGTATTTATTTATGCGGAGTTGCCAAACGTGGGGGTGGGGGGGGGGGGGTCGGGGGTGGGGGTAATTGCCCCAATTAGAAAAAGTCGGGGGGGGGGGGGCAATGGCCCCCCCCTCCTCCCTCCTCCCCATTCCTTTGCCAGTAGTAGTGATTATGGCATAATTAATGTCCAGTTTCCAGGCAGCGATTCACGCACAATGACGCGTGTGAATCGGTTAGCTTACAGTGTCTGGAATGTCCTTTGCAACAAGCCCCCCCCCCACGCCCCGCCCACCCCCACCACCCCCCCCCCCCCCCCCCCCCTTTCTAGAGGTGAAATGATATTTGGAAGGACAGTAAAATGTAGTAATATGGCCTACGTATTTTCTACTCTCAAAAAAGTATAGCACAAAACTTAATATGAATGCTTGGTCAGAAATGTTGAGGGGAAAGCAAAACCTGCTCCCCCCTTTCCCCTTTTCTTTTCACAGCTTCCCCATACTAATTGCCCCCCTCTTGTTGTTAAATAAGTGATTTGTAAAGCTGTGAGAATTCTGATCATCAAAACTGAGACATCAAAACAGCTTTTTGAGGAAGAATTCGGATATAACTTCTGACTTGTCCACAGGGTGTACGCAATGTCATGCAGGTTTTTTCCGGAAATTGTTTAAAGTAGCATGAAAATGCTCACGCATGTTTGACCTTGTTGTAGACAAACGCAACAGAAATTTTCAAAATTGTTTTCAGATATCAGATCAGTGATTGATTCTCTACATTTCAAGTATAATATATTAACCAGAAAGAGAAACTGACTGCCCTTATATATACACACAAAATGGCGGCGCCCAGCAGCCATTTTGGTTAATGTCTGTTTTGTTTACAATTATCCGTAGGCTTGAAATGAGGACAAAAATAAGTTGTTGGAGAACTTTTTCATCAGATAGTGCTGCTATTTTATTGAAAACATCATTCCAGAGGCTTCATACATTAAGTATACATTGATATTGTTATTTATAAAAGTTAAAATACATGATTTATCAGATTAACTCAAAGTTTGAACAATTGATTTTGGAAGCTAACGTTAAGTTGGCATGAGCCTGCATGTGTTCATGTAACCAAAACAGTTGCTGCAATAAAAAAGAAAGTAAGAGAAAAATCGTCTACAGGATGGTCTATTTGGCAGGGGCAGGGCTATGTGAAGAGGAAGAGGGGGACTCGGGGTGGTGGTCGGGGGCGGCATATCGCGGAACACTTTTGAAAGTGTGTGGGTGGGGGCCAAAGCAGCGCTGGTGTTGTTTCTATTTATGCGGATGAATACCCAGTTTCCAGACAGCGATTCACGCACAATGACGCGTGTGAATCGGTTGGCTTACAGTGTCAGGAATGTATTTTGCAACAAGCCCCACCCACGCCCCGCACACCCCCCCCCCCCCCCCCCTTTCTAGAGGTGAAATGATATTTGGAAGGACAGTAAAATGTAGTAATATGGCCTACGTATTTTCTACTCTCGATAAAGTACCGGTATAGCACAAAACGTAATATGAATGCTTGGTCAGAAATGTTGAGGGGAAAGCAAAACCTGCCCCCCTTCCCCCTTTCCTTTTCACAGCTTCCCCATACTAATTGCCTCCCTCTTGTTGTTAAATAAGTGATTTGTAAAGCTGTGAGAATTCTTATCATCAAAACTGAGACATAAAAACAGCTTTTTTAGGAAGAATTCGGATATAACGTCTGACTTGTCCACAGGGTGTACACAATGTCAAGCAGGTTTTTTCCCGGAAATTGTTTAAAGAAGCATGAAAATGCTCACGCATGTTTGACTTTGTTGTAGACAACCGCAACAGAAATATTCAATTTTTTTCAGATATCAGATTAGTGATTGATTCTCTACATTTCAAGTATAATATATTAACCAGAAAGAGAAATTGACTGCCCTTATATATACACAAAATGGCGGCGCCCAGCAGCCATTTTGGTTAATGTCTGTTTTGTTTGCAATATTATCCGTAGGCTTGAAACGAAGACAAAAATAAGTTGTTGGAGAACTTTTTCATCAGATAGTGCTGCTATTTTATTGAAAACATCATTCCAGAGGCTTCATACATTAAGTATACATTGATATTGTTATTTATAACAGTTAAAATGCATGATTTATCAGATTAACTCAAAGTTTGAACAATTGATTTTGAAGCTAACGTTAAGTTGGCATGAGCCTGCATGTGTTCATGTAACCAAAACAGTTGCTGCAATAAAAAAGAAAGTAAGAGAAAAATCGTCTACAGGATGCTCTATTTGGCAGGGGCAGGGCTATGTGAAGAGGAAGAGGGGGAGGGGTGGTGGTCAGGGGGCGGCGGATCGCGGTAGACTTTTGAAAGTGTGTGGGTGGGGGGCCAAAGCAGCGCTGGTGTTGTTTTATTTATGCGGAGTTGCCAAAAGTGGGGGGGGGGGGGGGGGGGGGGGGGGGGGCAATTGCCCCAAGTGGAAAAAAATCGGGGGGGGGGGGGGGGGCGGGGGGTAATGGCCCCCTCCTCCCCTCTCCCATTCCATCACCAGTAGTGGTGGTTATGGCATAATGAATGTCCAGTTTCCAGACAGCGATTCACGCACAATGACGCGTGTGAATCGGTTGGCTTACAGTGTCTGGAATGTCCTTTGCAACAAGCCCCACCCACGCCCCGCCCACCCTCACCCCCCCCCCCCCCCCTTTCTAGAGGTGAAATGATATTTGGAAGGACAGTAAAATGTAGTAATATGGCCTATGTATTTTCTACTCTAAATAAAGCATAGCACAAAAACTTAATATGAATGCAATGGTCAGAAATATTGAGGGGAAAGCAAAACCTGCCCCCCCTTCCCTTTTCACAGCTTCCCCATACTAATTGCTCCCCTCTTGTTGTCTGTTTTTGTTTACAATTATCCGTAGGCTTGAAACGAGGACAAAAATAAGTTGTTGGAGACATTTTTCATCAGATAGTGCTGCTATTTTATTGAAAACATCATTCCAGAGGCTTCAAACATTAAGTATACATTGATATTGTTATTTATAAAAGTAAAAATGCATGATTTATCAGATTAACTCAAAGTTTGAACAATTGATTTTGGAAGCTAACGTTAAGTTGGCATGAGCCTGCATGTGTTCATGTAACCAAAACAGTTGCTGCAATAAAAAAGAAAGTGCGAGAAAAATCGTCTACAGGATGCAAAAGCAAAACCCGCCCCCCCCCCCCCCCCCCCCCCTTCCCCCTTTCCTTTTCACAGCTTCCCCATACTAATGCTCCCCTCTTGTTGTTAAATAAGTGATTTGTAAAGCTGTGAGAATTCTTATCATCAAAACCGAGACATCAAAACAGCTTTTTGAGGAAGAATTCGGATATAACTTCTGATTTGTCGATAGGGTGTACGCAATGTCATGCAGGTTTTTTTCCGGAAATTGTTTAAAGTAGCATGAAAATGCTCACGCATGTTTGACCTTGTTGTAGACAAACGCAACAGAAATTTTCAAAATTGTTTTCCAGATATCAGATCAGTGATTGATTCTCTACATTTCAAGTGTAATATATTAACCAGAAAGAGAAATTGACTGCCCTTATAGGGTGCACCACACTAAATAGGTCAAAAATGGCTGCGCCAAGCTGATTAGCATAAATTGTAAACCCACACCTCTTTTTGAATAATAAATTTTGGGGGGTGTTGCAATTGATAGATCATGTGTATGATCAGCCATCATATCCTGGGGGTTCTGTGCTTCAACTTTTGTGCAGACTTGATAAATTTTGGCTTTAAAAATGGTCCTATTTGGCTTGGCAAGTGGAGGGATGCTGTATGAAAAATGGCAGCTAGCCGGTTTGGGGAAAACCACATTATTAGGGGTGGTAATCTTTAGGGACAATTAGCAAAAATTCCAAAAAGCTACCCTACCAAAAAGTGAAAAGAATTTGGCGGATTAAGATTCAAACTATAATTTTCAGTAGTGCCCTAATAACTGAGAGACTCCTGTATAAGGATTGTTTTCACTGTGAAGTTAGTGGATTTTACACTAAGGTCAATGGGAGTTTATTTAGTGTGGTGCACCCCGACGCATGCACGATCCAATATCAATTACTATCGTCTTGAATTAATGTCTTGAACCAAGACTACTCTGTTAAATACATTGTACAGTGTTTTCCATTGCCTTGGGAATTCTTGGGAACTTACCCATAGGCGTAGCAAGGTCATGTTTTATTGGGGAGGGGGAGGAGGGGGGGGGAAGGGGGTGGTTGGGAGGGGGAGGGGGTGGGGGGGGGGGGGGGGGGTGGAGGTAAACGTGAAAAGGGGCACCCGTTATATCCATGCTGAGGTAGACAGGGCTTTTGTACAGATCAAAAGGGGAGCGGCGTCATAATTTCCCTACTGTTTAAAGTGAAAATTTACCGAAAATAGTACAATAAATATGCTTCACAATTATGTAAGAAAAGTAGAAATAACATTTCATTTTTTCAAATTCTGCTGCAACCCTGAGAGGGGCATTTTTTGACACCCTGTATAAGATCTGAATGGCCCATTGGCTGTAAGAAGTGAAAGACAACCACTTCTTAATCAATAGATTTGTTTTGAAAGACATGCAATTTAATTTAAAATTTAATTAAAACAAAAATTGCTGTCATTAACATTAAATTGCAAAAATTTAACGTCATTATGATCCTTTGTTCGACGTATACTTTCTTTTCCGTTGTCCCACAACTTGTTCACGTTTTTTCCATTCTTCAACGGTACTTTCATTAGCGCCTAGCTTGGCTATAGCCTGTAATAAAACTCACATAATTTACAATCTAGATAATTAAAAGTACTTATCTTGCAGACAGCAAAACGAGTACCGGGGGCGTGTCTACGCGGTCCTTATCCAGCTATCGGAAACACAACTGCCGCGGGATTTACATCAGGGAATGTGGCTGCATCAATCATGACGAGTTTGCTTAAAATTTCAGAGACAAATCAGGGCTTATGTCATGTAGAGGTTCATATAGAGCTTAAATTGTTGGCCGGCCGAGCTAATTATATTTGTGTTGGATGCAGTGGCGTATCCAGCGGGGGCATATGAGGAGTCATGAAAAAACAAAAGGAAACTTAGTGTTTTTGCGACGGTGTAAAGACGGTTCAGACGTTGTTTGCCCTCCCTGGCACAAAAAGCTGGATACGCTACTGGTTGGATGTGTGAACTTTGTCACAACCAAATTTATTGGCGGAACTCACTAGCAAAAACCATGTGAAGATGATATATATGCCTAAATGAAAATGACGAGATGACATGCACGACGAAGAACCCACTGAAACAAAATCTGATGTGGTGAAGGAACACTGGTGGACAACATAATCAGGGGCGGATCCCTCTTGGGACGCTGAGAAAAGTTGTTTTTCAGCCCATTATGAGAATTTATTTTTTAAACCACAAAAT
The DNA here is from genome assembly GCA_037893225.1 of Hippasteria phrygiana. Lineage (NCBI taxonomy): Eukaryota > Metazoa > Echinodermata > Asteroidea > Valvatida > Goniasteridae > Hippasteria > Hippasteria phrygiana. Next base: position 3,785,152 of record JAZGUH010000390.1, on the reverse strand, counting down.
TATGCAGCTTCAAACGGTGCCCCAGATGCCTTAGATTGTGGAAGAAAGCATCTGGATTTCAAAATGTTCCGGGGTCATGCCCCCGGGACCCCTTGGGAACGCGCCTTAGGCCCGTTCCACGTTTGGTGGGTGAATGGTACAACCCCTCCCTGAACGAAAGGCTAGATCCGCCCTGATCATTGACATGATAAATAACAATTGCGTTAAAGAAGAAGATCTTTATAGATTGTCGTGTAGCTAACAGTCGAAAAAATCCAGGAAGATGGAGAGGCCAATCAGAAACTGTATAGAGATCCCGAAATCCTTGCCCGTCTCCAACCCGATGAATGGTGCGTCACCATGCGGTATTCCTGTAGATTCAGATTTAGGACAACAGAGATCAAAACATCTATATTCCCTTTGTAAGGCCACTGAACAAGTATACTTCAGCCAAAACTTTAATTTCATTGGACCATTTTCTTTCGCTAAAAATCCGATTTCATACACAATAACCGGTGTAGCTACAGGTATAGTTATACGTCAATTAAGAAGTGGTCGAGCAGGGCCTGATACGCGCATTACGCACATTTACTTCAGTAAATCGTCTAAGAAACTACTATGTCGATCACATTATATTTTACCATATAATTCCATCACCTTTCTACTAATAACGCGGTTCTGGCGTGCCCGCCAATTCGTTTCCTTCTCCGCTTCCCGTAAGATAGAAGAATGTAGCCCATTTCTCTCCTTTTCTGTACCACTTTGTTCCTCTTCTCCTTTACACCTTGTAGAAGTTCTTTTCGGGTAGGTCGTGCAGTCTCGAGACGAAACCTAAGCGAATTGCACCTGATGAGTCTCGCTTCCTTTTGGACATACCTTTCTTATAAAAAAACCCACACAAATTAGAATGTAAAATTAGACTGTTAAGAACTTTTACTAACCGTGAAGGTTAGCCTTAATCCCCAATAATTCCTTCTAAAAATATCCTCCTCCCCGCGAGGATGAGTCTTCTCCAATAATTCTTTCTAAAAGAATATCCTCCACACCATGATGATTAGTCTTCTCTAAAAAGTTCTTTGATAGATATTCTTCTGAATTTTTATTTCGTTATGAGGTCGTTGATAATTCTGTTGTCCATGTACTTAAATAATTCTAGTGCAATAAATTCTAGTAATTCTAGTAAAAAATATTTTTTTCAATTTCCGGGCAAAAATACTCTCGTTCCCGCGTTTATCTTTACTGTTTTTTTTTGTATTTTTTTAAATTTTTATAACATCGTATTCTAAATCAATTTCTTCAAACAGTAAGACATTTATAGGTTTTGGCTCATTCGGCAAATCTTTGAGAATAACAATCCTTTATCAAACCAATCAGGGAAATAGGAATAGGATTTAGATCTATTTCGAACGTTTTTGTTGAACCAGAGAACTTCAAAGTTCAAAGAAAGAAAAATCACTTGATTCAAAACCGGTATTAGAGATTGCTTTATTATTATTGCTTTATCCTAAAAAAAGTGCCAGGACCGAATCTAGTCTGCAACTTACTTCCTTAATTTTTCGCGTTCTTTTCGAAAATGTACAGAAATTGATGCGCAAACGGCACTCTAAAATGAGGGCGCCAGCGTTTTTATGGATCTTGTCCTTAATAAATTATTATACGTCGACAAAGGATAAATCAAACGCAATATCCGGCGAACGAAGTATAACGCCCTCAACGGTCAGTTTACAAAAGGCCTATACGACGCGACGTCGATCGACGGATTAAATTTCTCCGATTCCGACTGGACGGCAGTTTCCCTGATCGTCGAACACGAAGCGTGCGAAGTGCTGGTTGTGCCGTTAGTTTCTAATTTCCCATTTTCCAGTTCTGTTCTCATATCTACATGTAAGTATACTGAGAGGTATTGGAAAGATTTTACTTTGATACTCCCAGCAAAATGTGTCGGGACCATACGACAAAATAACATCTATTACATGCATGATTTAGTACTAGGCGTAGTACAGTGACTGAGTGCTGCTGTGCTACTGCTAGTCTAACTGTAGTCCGAGCATGGAGGAAGGTTCCTTCCTCCATGGTCCGAGTAACTTGGACCCTTTATCGCCTTTTTTAACATTTGGGCATGATCTGGCGATAGTAGGGTCCAAGTACGTGTAGGGCGATTTTCTATTCTTTAATTAAATACGTCTAAAATCCCAACAAAATCATAAGAATGCAGGGGCGGATCTAGGTTTTAACTAAGGTAGGGAGGTCAGCGTATTGGGGTCGATCGTCATTTATATCTGTTTGCGTGCAAAAGTGCGTTGCAAACTTGCGCTGTTTTACCTTTTTCTAAAGCTCAAAAAATTACTCTGATGAGGTGATTTCAGAGAGAAAAGATGGATGTTTCCAATGATATTTTTCTTTTTGATGGTCGGCGTATACAAAAAAGTGAAATCTGGTGTTGAAAACGATGCCTATTTTTGGAAAGTTGTGATCGCAGTCGCCCAGAAAGTGGCCATCTTGTTTTTAGCACGTGACATTCACTCATGTTTTGTGACGAGATTTGCCGAGATTTGGTCGGATAAAAATAGAAATGACATCATCGTAAAGACGAAGAAAATCTCTTTCGACTCATACCACGAACATATACGTTCGTTTGTGTTTTGCCTTCCGATTTTGGAGATCTTTTCAGACGAAATAAAGGTACAGATTTTCATGATTTTGGGGCTGCTAAATCGTTAAAAATCTCACATAAGGAGTTCATGAAAGACTAAAAAAGGGGTAGTTTCTGAAAGGGTGGAATTTCAGGAGTTTGTGTAACTTGTTTTTTTTGTATGTTTCCCGTGACGCTTTTTGACGCCGGGGGGTTTTGTTGTCGGGGTGCCTTCGGCAAGGTGATTAAAATATGGCGGTGGTGTCACAATGGCTGCCTATTCCTTCCCCCATGCTGTATGCATTATGAAGCAATAATGCTGCGATTACTGGGGTAACTTTTTGGTGACTGATTGCTTTATTGGTGAAATTTACATTATGACCAATACTCTTTCCATGCACTTGCATGTCAACTTTATTTATTATGCCTGAGGCTGAATATATATGTACATTGTAGTTTTGTACATCTCTGCATGAGGCAAAAAAACAATGAAACCTACATATTGGTAAATTTTGTCTGTCATGAAGGACTTCCATACTTTAAAGATATCCTTCCGCTAAAAGTTCAAAAGCCTTTTTTTGGCCATTATTAATACTTTCAACACGCAGTTTGGTGAATTTTAATGCAAGGTTTCCATGCTGGTTCAACCTTAATTACGACAGCTGCGCGTGCGAGGAAATCTACACATAGGCCTACCAGCTATTTAAAAGACTACTCCATTAAACTTTAAAGGGGACCTGAGAATACTAATTAAAGATGATATGATCTCATCTAAATGAACTTGAAAATGTTTTCCAGACCCTTCTCAAATATTTTGAGCTGCTTTGGAGTTTTTTTGTTTTTTGTACATCCCGCACCATGCCCGCGGAATAATTAGGGCCGGGCATGCCCCTTTAAAGGACCCTAACTTTACCATACTTTAAGGTATACACTTATAATTGGTACCATTAGTTTTCTTTTTGGAAGCTCTTTCCAATGATACCAAGTTTGTAATATTTGGACACATAAAACCCAAAACTGCCGACCACCCTAACTAAGGGGGGGGTTTACCTGAGGTGATTGGCCTACACACCCCAGCGTGCCGAATTTTTGACACCCGACACTGGTTATTTTTATTTTTTTTCCCAGCCCAAGGGGGGGGGGGGGGGGGGGGGAGGGGGGGGGGGGGGGAGGGGGTTTAAACCCCCAAAACCCCCCCCCCCCCGTAGATCCGCCACTGGAATTCAGCCCTACAACGGCCACCAAAATACTAGATACGCCACCTTCAGAACAAGTTGAGTTCTAGCTTGAAAATTCCAGCTCTAGGCTCATGACATGTGAGATTCGCCGTTTGGAGCTGGAAACACTTGTATTAGGCAGATTCACGTGAACCGGCGTTGGTGGCGCTATTTGCGATACCCAATTTTCTGTCAGCACTGTGACCGGCTTATAATTTGTTTTTATTTAGTTTTTGATCATTTATTGGCAAATAATTGGTGTTTGTTAATTGTTACTATTTTAAATGACTCCTAAAATTATATTTATATTGATAACAAATTGATATGAAATAAATGAGGCTCACATTTTCAATTAAAAAATGTAGCAAATAGCAATATGGTCACAACTTTTTAACTGAAATTGTCCTCCAAAATGACCCAAAATTTTAATCAACAAAAATCCATAACTTTGCACAGGGTTAACCTTTCATGACCATGGACCCCTCATTTTATTTCAATTTGTTTACTCTTTCCAGTGATATAATATTTAAAAGGATTGAAGCAACCTAAAATTTTCCTGAATCTGCCTACTTGTATTGAGTTGTCAGTGGTGTGTTGATGTTTTTGCCGATATCTTCCGTTTCCCTGAATATATCAACCAAACACTCACCTTACCGGCAGAGTAGTAATTCATGCAGCTTGTGTCACAAGTTGTGATCTCCTCAAAATGAGAATATGCTCAAGATAAAACCGAAAAATAGTGAATTTTACGTGCAACATCAGTGCATGCACAAACCAGCTGTGTACAAAGTAATGGAACAGATTTTTGAACATGAACGATGTTTTCCAATCGATTATCGGCCAGCAGCGGCACTGCGCGCTCTTCGGGGCTCGATCGGCTGTTTGCTGAAATACTGACAGCGATCAGCAAACAGCCGTTGTATATCGAGCCCCGAGGCGCGCGCAGTGCTGCTGGCCGATAATCGATCGGAAAACATCGTTCATGTTAAAAAATGGATGGTAAGTAAACCTTGGTACCTCCATCTGATCATGGAACTCCACTTGTTCCGAAAGTGGCCGTCGTAAGGGTGAATTCTGATTTTTTTGTTGGAATTTTAGACGTATTTAATTAATGAATAGAAAATCGACGTACACGTACTTGGACCCTACTATCGCCAGATCATGTCAAAATGTTAAAAAAGGCGATAAAGAGTCGAAGTTACTCGGACTAAGTGAGTTCCGGATCACTTTTCGTACAAACCGATGTATGCCCGCTGGTGTTTGGAGTTTCTGTGTCCGAGTGACATCACTTAGTCTTAGTAGTAAAATACCTCTTCTTCATCTTAAAACCAAACATGTCCACATACTAGATTAAATTTAAAGGGAATAAATCTCAGTTTTTGTACAGGATTAAAGTTTAAACGCGACAGTTCCGGATCGTTTGCGACCGTTCCGGATCACGCATTCGCTAACCACCTCTCGCGTGTGCGCCTAATTCCTGCGTGTGCTGCGCTTCCAGCAGCCTGCATTGGGCCTGAGAGTCCGTGCGTCCGAAACATTACTAAACAGTCATCAGCTTAAAAAATAAACACAACAGACTCGCCGGAAAAAGGCAAAAAAATACATTGTTGGCCTTGGATTTATTATAAAGCATCTCCTGCAAGAGTTATTACGACTGTACAGTATGAAAAAAATCAAAATGATACGTCAGTGAATGACGTGGACCCATGGGGAAATTCGCAATTGCAAATTGCAAACGGTGGTGATCCGGAATTGTCTTAAACGTGCATGAAAATCTTTCGGCGAAAACGGCAAGTCAGTAAATTCACTTGCCAAAATATTTTAATCTGTGACATTTGAGATTATTTTCTATCAAGAAAACTACCCTCCTATGCAAACATACATTCTGAGCCATGTTGTTGTATAGGTCAAAATCAGTCAAGGTGATTGTTTTTGACCCTCCTGCCATAGTACAAAACCACATGTAATCTGATCATGTCTGTGTAAAAGTATAGCAGGGAAGGTGGAAGGAAATTTTGACTGATTTTGACCTTTTAAATAGTAGGAGGGTTTTAAAGTCCATACAAAACGATGAATGTTGACTATACATGTACATTGTACATGCCAGGGGAAACGAGAATTTTGACTGGCCGCGCATTTCACGTCTGAAGAGGCCAACTACAAGATAATTACAAATTTCGACGAACTGCATTATGGGTAACAGTTAAGCGATTTTTCAAAATTTCTTTTACGACTATTGCAAAATGATGGACATTGAAATTTGTGAAACAAAATCTTAAAAAACAAATTTGGTTGCACTAGGATTAATTCTTATTTAATCAGGTGATCCGAAACTGTCAATGATCCGGAACTGTCGTACTGACTGTAGCCTACTAGGCCTACTAGGCCAAGGCACACAACATGGTAGGAATTGACCTATCGCCGTTTGTGAGTTAGCCACGCCCCTTGGACGACTTTACACACATGCAGCACGTGGATGCGAAACGCGCAGTAGCGTATTACGGGGAATCATTGCATACACGCTCTTTCTGACCGGATGCAGGAGTTGTCTCAGATTTCTGAGACAACTTTGTCCACGTGTGCATGCTAAGCCTGTTCGATATGACGATATTTTCTGATATTTTGAAAAAAAATTCATATCGAAAATCATATCGGCCCCTTTTAAAAAAAACGGAATATCGGGGAATTCGATATACCGAAGAATATCGCGATATATGTTCCTTTTGGCCGCATTAAGTGTGGATTTGTCCAGTTTACCTTGCTCGAAATTCCAGTTATAGTATACAAATAATGAATGTTTATGAGTGCGATGGTAAGAATAATTTCATGAGGTGACAGATGGCATGTTCCATTCCACGAGGCGAAGCCGAGTGGAATGGGACATTCCATCTGTCACCGAATGAATTTATTCTTACCATTGCACGAATGTGAAACATTCATTATTTGTTTTATACAACGCCTGAATAAATCCGACAGATTGCATGCATGGATTTCTTTGTGTAACGTTACAACGTGCCGTTTACCTTCTCAGTCCCGCATAAAACCGCGAGTTTCGAATCAGTTAAAGCTTCAATTGTTGTTCCTGCGTGTCTTGCAAATTCATCTAATCGTTTCACTGCATATTTGATTTTGTCTCTTTGTATTTGGAGCGTCAGCATCGCCTACGAGTTCCAATATTTTGTCGTCTGTTAGGAGAACAAACCGCGGCAGTTCGGGAAACTCGGCCGCCATGTTGTGTGATGTGAATGACAGCCCTGTTGTAGCGCCACCAATGTGACCGTGAAATTAGGGAAGTTCTTTTGGTTCTATCAATGCGCGCGCACCGTTTGATAGAACCATGTGATAGAACGTTTTGGGCGGTGCGGGTTCGCGTCGTGTGATGGGTCGAATAATTCAATGCACGTGATCGACGATCCACCAATCGGATGGCTGGGATTTATTCAGGTGTTGTATAATATATAATGTACCATGGAGAAATACAAAAATACATACATGCACTAAATGTGTCGTTTCTTTGACCGTTTAAACCCCGACATGACATCTCTGCTCCGCGCGATTTACCCTCCGCGCCATGCGTTGTCAAGTGCAAACAATAACACTGAATGCTACCGTCTTATTCCCAGTGTACAGTGTACGTACCTACACGCTTGCGAACTCGTCTTGAGATCGAGGGGTATGGCAATTGTTTGCAATAAGGTCAACCCCTGTAGCGCATCTGCGCGTGCGCGTTGCTTTGTTGCTAGCCTTGGTCAAGTGCAAGCAACTGCACTGAATGCCACCGTCTTTCCCCGGCCCCTGCAGTGTACAAGGCACACGTACGAGAAAAGATTAAAACACGTGCCGCGCATCTATTGTACATAGTGCAATGTCATGTCGTCTTCACAAAAAGTACGACATTATCGTTTTTTGACAGCTCGCATGTGATCGTCCATGGTATTACTAATCAACAATGCTGAAATAGAAACAAACGCTAGTCTTTCTGGAGTGCCATAAAGAAGCCAACTGAAGGTAAATGTCGTAAAACTCCAAATACTCAACGAGCGGAGGGAAGCCTTGTCAACCCGGCCCCCCGTTCCTGCCGCGTGCCGGCCCCGATCTCATGATGCCGTGGTGACTTCCATCATGTATTTTTGTTTTATTCCTCCGTTCTTCCGGTAAGGAAAAAGTGACGTCATCACGATAATATCGAATATCGCGATATTTTTTTGCCGATATTTTGGTATCAAAATAAATGGATATCGAACAGCCTTAGTGCATGCAGACTTTCGTGCGACCACTTATTGCAAAAAGTTGGAAAATAGCTTTTCCCAATTTCCAGCTGCTCGTTATAACGCGTATCTGAATAATGCAGACATAATTTTCACCGTCCGAGAATCGGAAAAACTTAATAAATATAAACAAAACAAACTATGCTAAATGGGCTTGGCCAATGTGCTGCAAACAAAATTAGTATAATGAAAACGTGATGGACCGGTTTAGCGTTTGCGTTAAATTTGACGTGTATTCGCGTACTGCGTTTCAAGGAACAGGGGCGCACATGCGGCCGAATAATGCGCGTATTTGGAATGTTTTTGGTTTGTCCAAGATTTGGAATATCACGTGATGTTTAACAGACGCTACGATTGGATAATGGTCATTGTAAAGTTTAGGAGAAAACTTTGTTATTTTCCCTGCATCTCAGACCATCAGACTATATAGCGCCCTCAATAGTTTATCTTACTTGTTTGTGATTATAGTCTGACGCCCCGCACACATATTGCTTTATTTGTATTCTCTAGGCTGGATGCCAGACCTAATCTTGCCACATGAACATTGCCACATACAATGTATGCATTGTCTTAAACCATATGATTATCTGCTAGAGAGACAATCTTCGTGCAACTTTGTGCATTTCTTCTAGCAAATTCCAGTGAAAGTCAGAATCAGATATTGTGTTGAGTTAAAGATGTATCAAGTGTACAATCCATAGATCATGCCTAATCTTCACCTTTGAGATTTCCTGAGGTTTTTTGCCAAATTTGGACGCACAACAGTATTTCGAACGCATTTATCCTGAGAGATGTAACCTGAGAAACACTTTGGAGGTTATAAATAAAGGAGTTTGAAAACGTTGAAGCGCAAACCCAGGCAAATCTTACATTCGAAATACTTCGTCAACGGAGCAGTCAGCTGTTAACATGACTTTGCATGTGCCTCACATGTACATGGCGTGTCCCGTGTGATGGTGATTGAGTCATCGTATTGAGAGCCAGTCTACACATATGCACAACATGTTTTCTCCTTGAAACAAGATGGCGTACACTGAGGCGATTAAGAAGAGAAGTGTTGCCAAGGGGAGATTCACCAGAATCTGCCATTCTATAAGTACGGCTGTCGACCAGAGCAAGCCTTTAGAATTTATTGATCTACTCGCATTGGATCTAAAGGCAGCATATGACATGGTGTGTGCTAGACATGATGACGTCATCCTGCATGCGGATGCTGACGATGATGACAACGAAGAGTGGATTGCAGAAATTGAGCAGAGACATGACAACATGCGAGAGACGGTGCTCAATTATAAGACACTGACAAAGGAGAATCAGAATGAGGCCTCACGAGAGAAACAAGAAAAACACGACAGTGAAGCAAGACAGGTGCTGCTGAACAAAGCCCGCACTTTGCGCAGTGTTCAAGAGGCTGATTTCAAGCAACTTTGCGACGGGATTAATAAATCCATCGAACACAAATCATGCGAGGCTGTGAAATCTGGCAAGGCTGACCTCGGCCGCATAATGGAGGAAATAAAGGCAGCGCATGTAAATTACGTTGCCATGATGCCTGAAGATCAAGCCGACGGTGAGAGTGTGTGGTTGCAACCCATCCGTGAGTTGTACAATGAGACCAGTGATGCAGTTGGCAAGTTCTTGGATGGACATACTACTAACGCATCATCCCATACCGAGAAAAAACCCAAATCCAGCATTCACCTTGAGAAAATGCGACTACCAGTCTTTGAAGGTGACATACGTCAGTACCCCCGATTCCGGTCTGATTTTAAGAAGTTTGTGCAAACCGAAGCTTCTGAGGATCAGGCTGCTTTTGTACTACGCCGATCGCTGGGTAAGAAGCCACTACAAGTCGTCGGGGCCGTAGACGACAACGTTGATGAGATATGGGAGCGACTGGACGAACGGTATGGGGACCCAATCAAGATGGCCGACACAATTATGCAGGAGTTCGAGAAAATGAAACCTGTCAGAGATGGAGAAGACAAGAGGCTCGTTGACTTCGTGGAAGTCATTGAGAAAAGCTATATCGACCTCGCAAAGATGGGGATGGAAAAGGAGATATCGAACACCAGAGTTGTCGGTGATATCGAGAGAAGACTGCCCCCTACTGTCCGTCGGGAATGGTCAAGATCATTGTATGATGGGAAATCTGATATTGATCGATCTGACAGATTTCCAGCTCTCCTTCAGTTCCTGCTAAAGGAGAAGAAAAGCGTCGAATACGAAATGTCAGAGATCAGGAGCTGCACCCACAGCACCCCACGAGCCAGCATCAATGCTACGCAGGTAAAGGAGAAGAATGAGTCAGCGAAACAGCACACAACAAAGAAATGCCTCATTCACGACGCAGGGCACCACAGCACATGGGAGTGCCGCGCCTACATAGAGAAGAGCTTGCAAGAAAAAACCCAACTAGTGAAGGAGAAAGGCGCGTGCTTCTGCTGCTTGAACCGAGGCCACAGAGTGTCCGATTGCAGGAAGAGGAGACAGTGCAGCGTTCAGAACTGCACAAGGCTCCATCATCCAACCCTTCATGAAGATGCAACGGTGAGCAATGGTGTAGTCACAGCTGCAACAGTGAACAACCACACTGTTGCCTCTTCAATGAGAAATGAAGCATGCTTACTTCAGCTTATGAAGATAAAGGTTGGGCGCACTCATATGAATGTGTTGTGGGATGGGTGCGCAACATCTTCCCTTGTTACCAATGCCGCCGCCAGGACGGCACGTTTGAGGGGCACCCCTGTTAAAGTGTGTATCACCAAGGTGGGCGGAGTAACAGAGGAAATCGATACCTTTCGTTATCCCGTTCCTCTCATCGACAAGCAGGGGCACACAATCCAGATTTTCGCCTACGGCATTGACTGCATCACGGCCGACATAGAGAAAATAGATATACGTAATGTGCTGAGTCTGTTCGGTGATGTCAGTGCGACACAGATCGAACGCCCCAGAGGCCAAGTTGACCTACTCATTGGGTACGAGTATGCAGGATATCACCCCACAAAGCTGAAAGCGGTAGATCATCTACTCATCTTGGGGAACAGATTCGGGAAATGCTTAGGAGGTACCCACCCAGCCATCCGGGAGAGAACAAGACGAGTTTTCACTGCAGCTGCGATGATTCACCATGTTACAGCATGCAGCATAGATGAATTCCTTCGGCTGGAGAGCATGGGAGTTGAATGCAAGCCCCGTTGCGGTAACTGCAGATGTGGCAAGTGTCCCATTGGGTCCAAGGATTTCACCTTGAAAGAGGAGAGAGAGCTCGCCCTGATCGAGGAGAATCTAACATTCCGTGGCTCCCATTGGGAAGCAAGGTACCCCTGGATCAAGGATCCTGCCAACCTGCCGGATAATAGACACGTTGCCCTCGCAACCCTGAAGATGCTCGAACGGAGGCTGAATCGTGACACCACTAGAGCGGCTGTTTATGACGCGCAGATCAAGGATATGCTAGATCGAGGCGTGGCTCGGTTGATACCCCAGGAGGAGATGGCCTCGTACAAGGGACCAGTGCACTATATAGCCCATCATGAGGTACTGAAGCCAGACAGCAAGAGCACCCCCGTGCGGATCGTGTTCAATAGCAGTGCCAACTACAAGGGGCATATTCTCAATGACTACTGGGCGAAGGGACCAGACATGATGAATTCTCTTCTCGGAGTGTTGCTTCGCTTCAGGGAGAATGAAGTCGCCTTGGTTGGGGATATCCGCAAGATGTATCACAGCATCTTCACAACTTTGGAAGACCAGCACTGCCACAGATTCCTTTGGAGAGACATGCAGATAAATCAAGAACCAAAGACGTACTGCATGAGAGCAGTCAACATGGGCGACAGGCCGTCAGCTACAATCGCCACAGTAGCACTGAAGAAAACTGCCGAGCTGGGCATGGGTGAATATCCCGAGGCCAATGGAACGATCCAAAGGAACGTATATGTTGATGACATCCTTGAGTCAGTGAAGACATCAGACGAGGCCAGAGTTCGTGCCGCAGAGATTGATCAACTGATCAAGCCTGGGAACTTTGCTGTAAAGAAGTGGGTGTTCTCAGGGGAAGAGAGTGATGCTGCTGACCAAGAGTGGCCCAACAGAGAGAGCAGCGAGAAAGTACTTGGTGTATCATGGAACGCCAAGAAGGACGTGTTCCACTTCATCACCAAAGTCAACTTCACCCCCAGGAAGAAGAAGATAAGGCAAGGACCCGACCTGAGAAGCAACCAAGTTCCAAATGAAATTCCAGCTGTTCTGACGAAGAGGATGTGTCTGAGTCAGGTGAATGGGATCTATGACCCACTTGGTCTGGTGGCACCTTTCACAATCAAAGCAAAGATGCTACTGAGGAAGATGTGGGGTTTGAAGCTAGGTTGGGACGAGGCCATGCCGGATGAGATGAGAAATGAGTGGCTTACTTTCTTCAAGGAACTGTATGAAGTTGCCACAATCTCCTTCCGTCGTTGCATCAAACCAGAGGGAGCTGATCCTACAGCAAAACCAATACTTGTCGTCTTCTCCGATGCTTCAGAACAAGCCTTTGGCACCGTAGCCTATGCTCGCTGGTTGCTCAAGGATGGTGGATATGCTTGCAACCTAGTCGCCAGCAAGAGCCGCATCGCCCCCTTAGAGATAGCAAGCATCGTCAGACTTGAGCTAAGTGGAGCAGTACTCAACAAGTGACTCACCTGCTTCATCAAGAAGGAGATGAGAACAGAGGTCGAGAGGGAATTCCACATAGTCGATAGCGAGATCGTGAGATCAATGATCCAGAAGCAGAGCTATGGGTTCAAGACGTTTGTCGCTACCCGTATTGGCGAAATACAGGAGGCCACTGAACCTCAAGACTGGTGGTGGTGCAGAGGAGATCTGAATATCGCAGATTGCATCACCAGAGGCAAAACTCCATCCGAGATTGGACCTGATAGTGTCTGGCAGCAGGGACCAGCATTTCTGCAACAGCCAGTGGACCAGTGGCCAATCGAACAAAGCTGCTCAGAACGTACCCTTCCTGAGAGAAACAAAGTTGTGATGGTTGCTGCTACAAAGGAAGTTGACACCCTGGCCAGTAGAATCAATATCAGCAGGTACAGTAGCTACAGCAAGCTCATGAAGGTGACGGCCAGAGTCCTAGCCATGTATGACAGGAAAACATTCAGGGGAGCAACAAAGGTTCTCACAGCGGGAGACCTCGAGCAAGCTGAGCTGTTCTGGATCAGAGAGTGTCAGGGGCCTCTGATGAAGACTTTGAAGGATGACAAAGGAGCCTTCGACAAACACTATGCCAAGCTGTGTCCTAAGATTCGAGATGATGGTGTCATTGTTGTCGGAGCCCGTGCTGAGAGACACGTCCACTTCAGCTATAACAAGCAAGAGGTACCTCTCCTGCCCTATCATCACGAATTCTCCAAGCTGTATGCAGCCCACGTGCACGGTAAAGGCCACCCAGGTGTCCAGACTACTGTGTCTAAGATCCGTTCCAGATATTGGATCGTCAATCTATACAAGATGGTCAAGAGCATACGGCATCGCTGTGTGTCATGCAGACAACACGAACGAGACATGGCTGGCCAGCAGATGGGACAACTGCCAGTGGAGAGATTAAAGCCTTCTCCACCCTGGACCTACGTTGGAGTGGATCTGTTTGGACCGTACACCACTCGTGGCGAGGTGAATAAGAGGGCTAGAGGTAAAGCATATGGAGTCATGTTTAACTGCTTTGCCACCCGAGCTGTCCACGTAGATGTTGCTGTCGATTACAGCGCGCAAGGGTTCTTGCAAGTCTTCAGAAGATTTGTATCCCTCAGAGGCTACCCCAGCGAGATGTACAGTGATGGAGGGAGCCAGCTTGTCGCAGCTTCCAAAGAATTGAAGCAAGCCATGGATGGTTGGGATTGGGACAGTCTACGCGAATTTGGAGTTACCAATGGCATGACCTGGAAGTTCTCCATAGCAGACTCACCTTGGCAGAATGGAGTGACTGAGATTCTCATCAAAGGCGTCAAGAAGGCCATAAGTCACGCCATCGGAGACCAGATCCTGCAGTTTCATGAGCTCCAGACTGTGTTCTATGAAGTAGCCAATCTGATAAACGAGAGACCCATTGGACGACATCCCACAGATCCTGAGGACGGAACCTACCTCTGCCCCAACAACATGCTCCTTGGACGTGCCACAGCGAGGGTACCGAGCGGGCCTTGGAGGGAAACCAACAACCCTCGACATCGCGTCGAATTCATTCAGAACATCGTCAAGTCCTTCTGGATCAAGTGGACCAGAGATTACTTCCCATCTCTCATCATCAGGCAGAAGTGGCATCACGAGAAGAGAAACGTGCAGAAGGGAGATGTGGTGCTGGTCCAAGACAGCAACGCTGTTCGTGGCAACTGGAGAATGGGGCTCATCGATGAAGTCTACCCTGATGAAGCTGGTAGGGTGAGGAACGTCCAGGTGAAGCTGAAGAGTGTCGACAAGTCTCTCCCGAGCGGAAGAGCCAGCTACACCCGCATCCGACGAGCTGTCCAGAGGCTGATAGTTCTTGTTCCCGTGGATCATGAAGATGACTAAATCCGACATGATGGACTGAGAACTTTGGTGGGCGGAGTGTAAAGTTTAGGAGAAAACTTTGTTATTTTCCCTGCATCTCAGACCATCAGACTATATAGCGCCCTCAATAGTTTATCTTACTTGTTTGTGATTATAGTCTGACGCCCCGCACACATATTGCTTTATTTGTATTCTCTAGGCTGGATGCCAGACCTAATCTTGCCACATGAACATTGCCACATACAATGTATGCATTGTCTTAAACCATATGATTATCTGCTAGAGAGACAATCTTCGTGCAACTTTGTGCATTTCTTCTAGCAAATTCCAGTGAAAGTCAGAATCAGATATTGTGTTGAGTTAAAGATGTATCAAGTGTACAATCCATAGATCATGCCTAATCTTCACCTTTGAGATTTCCTGAGGTTTTTTGCCAAATTTGGACGCACAACAGTATTTCGAACGCATTTATCCTGAGAGATGTAACCTGAGAAACACTTTGGAGGTTATAAATAAAGGAGTTTGAAAACGTTGAAGCGCAAACCCAGGCAAATCTTACAGTCATGAACGGCGATAGGTCAATTGACGAGGACCCTGACATTTTGGTTAACAGGCAAATTTTACTGGCAATGTATTCATTGGGACTCTAGCTACCTGTACCTAACGGCTTCTGCCCTCAAAATTCTTTAAGATTTTTGGGAAGAGATGGCCCTAAATAATAATGAAAATATTATTCCAATTAGGCCACGTAAAAAAAATTGAGTTTCTCGTAGGGCTAACCCGAATATACCGAATATTTGAATATTCGATCATCAATTGAATATTTGAATATTCGATCATCAATCGAATATTCGAATACCTTTTTGCCGGTTCGAATATTCGATAAAGTATATATGCACGTACATACATGTATACGACTCTGATGCTATTTTAATAGAAAAGTTACGGTGCTTAGCAGTGTCAAATGCAGCATTTTTGTCAACGGTAACTTTTTGTGGACAGAGGTTCATTGTTATCATTTCGGTTTGCGGTAACACCATGTATTTATCTCAACTAACGTGAGGTACGGGTTCTGAAAAAAACTTATCACACAACTCGTATCTCAACCTTCGTTAAGTGAGAAGGGTTCAAGAGTTCATTTTTCCCATCTGTAAAACCTGTGACAAAAACGCAGGCTGGAGTTTGGTTCCTTGTTAAATACACTGTACGTACCCGTAATGATCTTGATACAACAGGCACATGCAAAAAATGTTGATCGGGCGGTCCATAATATCGATCGCCGCACGTAAAACACTGGCGTACTTTGCGTGCAACTTTTTACTGGTGCGGCATGCAATTGCAGCTGACGCGTGAAAACTTGATCGGCGAGTATCGAATATTTGAATATTCGGTCAAACCTAGTTTCGAATAATTGAATACTAAATTATTTGAAAATGAACAGCCCTAGTTTCTCGTCCGGACTTTTTCAAAAAGTAGGAGGCTACGCTTTACTATTTTCCTATTTTTTTCCAAGATGGCCGCCATGTTTAATATGGCCAACACGGTATATTTAATAAGAGTTTTTTGTGCTATTTGAGTTATACTGATGCAATATACATGTATGACAAACAAATGATTTGTAGCATTTTAGTCCACTTGCTGAAGTTTCCAAATTCAGAAACAGTAAAAAATGTAACACTGTCTGATCTAAATGTCTACATACAGGACCATCAGTTGCCATGAATGCCACCATGGTCAACAAAAATACTGGCTCTGCATGCTATATCAATCATGTCATGACTTATCTACCAGGGTTGTTTGATTTAAATCACTCGATTTAAATCATGATTTAAATCAATGGAAACAAATTAATAAAATCACTAATAAAAATCACGTTTTGATTTTAAAAAAATTCTTTTATTTTTTAATGTAAAAACAATGTATGCTTATTCAAACCTGACTTTTTTATTAACTTTAAATCGCTTTTACTCACTCTAAAGGGATGTATAAGGCAAGTTTCCTGAAACTGTACATGTACTTCATTTATCTTGTGTACAATGCATACATGTATATGATTTTGAAGTAATGTACGTACTGCCTACATGTACATGTACATGTACATGCACATGTACGATACAGTATTCATCTCTATAGGTTTAATGTAATGTGCCTATCAATTGATTCCCCCCTCCGATCCTCGATCCTTTTGCAAGGCATTTTGTAATCAAAACAAATCATACATGTACATGTACATGATAGCATCAAAATTATAATTCCCACCCTATAAGGTGGGGGTGTCCCCACCCATTGAGGTTGGGATTGTCGCTAGATTTTTACCCCAGAGGTGGGGATTTTGTCACTTCAAAGTGACAATCCCCACCTCAGAGGTAGGGTGGCCCGGGGGGGGGGGGGGGGTGAAACAATTGATACGCGCATAAGCTCAATGTAAAGTGGGAACATAAACATAATTATATAATTGAAAACAAGATCAGAGATGGAAGCCGATTATTAAACCTAACATAATTGTTTGATTTGCAATTCATTTAAATGATGTCTTAACCATAACAGTCTTCAATTCTCAGATGATGATTTTTCACACACCCTATGGTTATTAGGGTAATAGTTTGTACATTGTATGCAATCTGTTCTGACTCTATGAAAATAAACTTTAAAAGAAAACAAAACATACTGTACATGACAACATGGTGATATTTATGGTGGCTGCATTAAATAGTTTTATTCCACCATGGTTGTGTAGAGTGGGGGGGGGGGGGGGTGGGGGTGGGGGGTGGGGGGTGGGGGGTGGGGGGTGGGGGGTGGGGGGTGGGGGGTGGGGGGAGGGTCCTGTTATCAACTTGGATGAGAAATGTGCAGTATGATGGTGACTTATTTAAAACAATGTTTTATGCAAATGGTAAAACAAAATCGATTTAAATAAAAAGAAAAACTGATTTAAATAAACAAATTCTGATTTAAAAAAGAAAAAAGAAAAAAATCATGATTTTTATCAACCCGGTTATCTACACACCACAGCCATTGCAGCACAGTCATCATTATTGTCATGACATGTCGTCATGACCCAGTCAGTGTCAGCCCGGTCAGTATTTTCAGTGTATTTTCTAAGCTTCCACACTTATGATGTTGTCATTTGTATTGGATCGCCACAAAACTCTCTTGTTTTGTAATTACAACCTTAAATATAGAAGGAAAAATAAGGATGTCAAGACATGATTTATGTACACCATGTCATGACAGCGTTTTACTCACCAGGGTCGTCTGGTATTCATCACCAATGTCATTTCCTTGGTCAAATTCGCCGCTGGCGAATTGTGAAAAAACATCACACAACTTCGTCGAACTACATTGTGTCTGCCTGTTCTAGCATACCATGGCTTAACAACCTTCTTCGCCGTACGTATGCTAACGCACACAAATATAGCCATTTGTGTGTTTTCGCAAGTAAATGCAACAAATTCGTCCCACGAAAATCAGTTCTTCAGGTATGGTGGGGTTGGCGTGAAACAGCTGGGTGGTTCCAAAATTACTTTGGCTGGCATGCCATAAAAACGAAGCACGGGTACCAAATTGCACAGAAAGCTAGGTGCAATTTCAGTCGTTTTGTATGCTGCTACCGTACTACACATCAAGAAGCTGAAGCACACCAATTTTTTTTAGCGACTGTACATGTACATGTATATGATAGACCTTTATCATGGTACAGCCATCTTGTTTTTCGCCTATTAAAATCAATGTAACCAAATCGAGGCTGGAAGAAAAAATAGTCTGGCACCTTCATTTAATAATGGGAATCACGATTCATAATTGCTAATGCATACAGGAAACAAGACAAAGATGGTGACAACTTGATAAAGGTCTATACAACGAAAAGCGCCGGGCTCATACATACTCGATTAGACTTTACGCACAGTCATGCAATATCAGTATACATGTACCACGAACATTTGTATTTCTAACGTGGAAAAAGTCTAGACGTCGGGCTCATATACTCAATGGATAGACTCTATGCATAGTCATGCATTATACAACACCTGAATAAATCCCAGCCATCCGATTGGTGGATCGTCGATCACGTGCATTGAATTATTCGTCCCATCGCACGGCGCGAAGTTACATCGCACGGTAGGGGCGTTGCGATGTAACTTCCCTAATTTCACGGTCACTACTGTTGGTGCCGCTACAACAGACTGGTTTCCGATCCCTCCATTGTTCTTTGGACATAAATGTATATTATATACATATGGGGACCGGGAGCCAGTCTAGGCTGTCATTCACACAAAATGGCGGACGGTGTTTCCGAACTGCGGTTTACAGAAATATTGGAACTCGTAGGCGATGCTGATGCTGCTAACACAAAGAGGCAAATGAAATATGCAGTCAAACGATTAGAGAAATTTGCAAGACACGCAGGAACAACAATTAAAGCTTTAAGGCCTAACTGATTCGGAACTGATGGACCACTTTTTGTCGCGGTTTTGTGCGGGACTGAGAAGGTAAACGGCACGTTCCACAAAGAAATCCATGCATGCAATCCGATGAGGATTTATTCAGGTGTTGTATAAAACAAATAATGAATGTTTCACATTCGTGCAATGGTAAGAATAATTTCATTCGGTGACAGATGGAATGTCCAATTCCACTCGGTTTCGTCTCGTGGAATGGAACATTAAATCTGTCACCTCATGAAATTATTCTTACCATCGCACTCATAAACATTCATTATTTGTATAATGTTAGTATGGTATACCATGAGCAGTTGTATTGTGAACGTGGAAAAGGAGTCTAGACCAATACTTACGGCAAAATAAACCAAGGAACTTCGTTTTTGTTTAGAATATTTTCACGATTTTCTTTCTTTTTTTCCTTTTTTTCTTCTGATTAGTAAATAATAAACAAAAGGAGGCGGCAACTAAAAAGGAGGCAGGTGGGGACAAGAAACTCGTAATTTTTTTACTTGGCCATACTGATCCGAATACGGTTTTATAGTAGTGTAATGGGTACGGGGGCATTGTGACACGCCCCCCTCCACCATTGAGGCCTTCCCCCTTCACCAGTTGTGCTCCCCATCCCCGTTAGAACTTTGGGAGAAAGGAATACGTTTTTTATTGTTAAAACTCATTAATTGCTTCCACAGCAGCAAAGAATCGGGTAAAACTTTATGGAATTAGCCCGATTGAGGGTAATTTGACCATTTTTGTTTTTTTTACAGAAATGTAAACTTTAAAAAAAATTTGCATAAAACCCTAAAATCAGACATCAACTAAGAACAAATTTTGTCGACAAGTTATTTTATCTGGCTACAAAATAATATCAATCCGGTTAATAACATTAGTTCGGTTAAAATATGGCAATATAACTAAGTCTGTGATGGAATAAAAAAAGTACAAATTTGGCTACAATGGTTATACGTGACATGCTTTATTGCCCATATTGGATTCTTACCAACATTTGTATGATGAGCCTGTATAATCATTGTTCCAATTTAGGCATCGGTAATTGGGTAATAGCACATTCACATTAGAAATTGGCATTTTTAAGAGCTTAAAAATCACATTTCCCCCCCAAGTTAAAAATTTGTTGAATTTTGTGTGTGTGTTCAGGGCAACCATATAAAGGTTTCTGAGTACATGTAGAAATTCGGTTAACAACTAAAATGTCAGGGTTGGGCATTTTTCATGTCAATTCTTACTGGACTATAGCCTAACTTGTTAATCATCATGTTTAATAATAATAATAATTATAATAATAATAATAATAATAATAATAAAAAACCTTTTTGACATTCTCAATGCATTGTGGGTATGGAGGCCAAATAAACCAAGTAACCTATAGTATAAGCCATATCGCATATACCGCCTGGTTGAGACATCACAATGGTCAAAAGGCATTGTGTAAAGGAAAAAGGAGCAATGTTTACTCATTTTTCATTCCCACAATCCCTTTTGATTGACTATTGACAATAGTTGAGACGTCACAATTTGCAATTTTCTCGCACCTAAGAAATTTTTGCGCACCTAACAATGAGTTTCCCTCACGTGAACAAAATAAATAAGCCTTTGACTTGAAAATTCCAGCTCTAGGCTCATGACGTGAGATTCACCGTTTAGAGCTGGAAGGGTTCATCAGTGTTTTTTTTTAGTTCCGATATCTTCCGTTTCCCTGAATATATAACCCAAACACTCACCAAAAACGCAGAGTAGTCATTCATGCAGCGACTGATCCCCTCAAAACGAGAATACGACCAAGTTGAACCTAAAAAATAGATGAATTTTTCGTGCAACTCGGAGCATGCACGTGGGTCTTTCCACACTAACGGTTAAAAGTGTGACATTTAGAGAGAACTAGGGATTTGCCATGTTTTCCCTCTTTCTACAGCCTATATCCCAGTAAGAACATTGCCCACCAAAACGTTTGCTAAATTTCTCAGGTTTGGAGGAATTACAGAGGATTATTGTCAAGATTTAATGTTCATAACAAACATGGACAGACATTTTATTTTAAAGTGTTGGGAAGTAGTTATGAAATGCATGAATTATCCCAAATTTGGTTCCTAATGCAAAGGGATTGCCACCGAAAGGGGATCTCTATTGAGGGATTGCCACTGGCCAATCTTAGGTTAAACCTCCAGGTATTTTTAAACTACAGGGTGTACTTCATGTTCATAACAGGGACGAATATTTGTCACAAAATTCTGTCCATGTTATAAACATTGTTCGAGTCGCATCCTAATTTCATAATAAATAGGTTGCTTTAATGTTGAGTGATAACAATTCTACACTGAACGAGTAATATAAATGGAACAAGGGCTGGATTAATTATAACAAGAATATACCTGTATAATTCAAGAATGTCTGTCCATGTTATGAACATTATCCTTCATTTCATCTTAAAGATGGCCCAGTAATTTCCTACATATCCAGTGAATCAGTCTATTTATTTATCAGTGCAATCACGAATGATACAGGAATGTCAACAAAACAAAAATTAGCAAAAAACCTGATTTGAAATTCACCTCCCATGTCTCAACCGCAAAGTTATCAGTTGTAACCGTTAATGTTGACACACCCGCCACAAACCAGCTGTGTACAAAACAATGAGTGGATTCTTGTTGCCAGAACAAAACACGAAGGGGCTAGACCAAAACAATTTACCATTTTAAGCTAACAACATGAACGACATGACATGAACGATGGTTTGCGATTTTAACACAAAACTGCTTTGGATTAGCGAATATTAACCCTAACCCTCCAGGGTATTTTGGCTAGAAACCCTGCCAGACGCATCAGATTGCATACTTTGTCACATTGACTTGTGTGCAGAGTGCAGCAAGGTCAAGCTGTCACCACAGATGCACTGTGCTGCGTCTGGCAGGGTTAGGGTTAATGACCGTTCTTCAAAATTAACAGAACTTCCTTTAGTCTGGTTCCCTGACCTGAAGATTCCCTGAAGTCTAAATCTTAGGTCAGGTAGCTATCACGGTTTAAAATAGATCATGACGTACGTTAGGCGTAGGCGACTAGTCGGCTAGTCGCCAATATTAAAAGAAATCGGTAGTCACGACTGTCAATTTTCAGATAGTCGCCTAGTCTCAGAATGACGACTAGTGGTCATTTCAGTGACTAGTCGTCATTCGGCAACTAGTGTTCGGCATGTCGCGACTTGCGGTTGCGCGTGCCGCGATGATCGATTACACACCACACGGCCGCGCGACTATTAATAGTCACCACGCACGGAGCGCTGCATGCAGTTCCGAAGTGACTCGACTAGTCACAACATACCTCACGCACTGGCAATTCACAAGCGCAATCACAAGAGACACTCACCAAACGAATGTACATGACGTTGCAGGCACATACAGGGCCGATGCATATATAACACTGTACACACCACGTATCTACAGAGTTTGTTTTATACAAAGAACCTCCATGTGCATGATGTGTCCATCTAATTGTTACTTGTCAGGAGATCTTTGTAGCACAAAAACTGGGCCGGTAGACGTGTTCAACAAGTATTTTTTACCCCAGATTTCTTTCGACCGAGCGACTCTCCTTCAAGCCGAAAAAAATCTGAGAACCATAGAAATAAAAGGGGACGAACCCTGCTCCGATTGCATGAGAATTTTTTATTTTTTTAACTGGCAGAGTATACATGTACATGCAAGTGAAATGAAAGATGTTTTTGTTTAGTAACAAAACACAATACACCATGATCCAACCTTTATTTGTCACAACTTGTCTCAATTTTATAAAAAAAAAGAAAAAAGTATGTATGTGTAATGTTTACCTCTGTTAATAGTTGATCCCATTGCGTTCAGGTTAACTCCACACAGCATGTAATGCCACGCAACAACTTCCCGGGGTTGCTTTTCAGTGTTGTAGTCGAGTACTTTTTCCAAATACCAAGTACTGCTGAGTACTTAGATTGCCGAGTACTATTTAAGCCTGAATACTTTGCCAACCGAGTACAAGTACAGGTCTCCGAGTACAAGTACTTGTACTCCTGAGTATGAGTACTTGTACTTCCGAGTACGAGTACGAGTACAAGTCCGAGTACATTGTGCTTGAAGCCGAAAATAGAAACTACGGATCATCTTTGTAAGCATTTTTCAACAATTTGAAATTCTTTTCTTTTTAATCTGCAATAGCAGTCCCAAATCTAAGTGTTTTCCAAGGAAATGCTACACAGCTCACATACAGACATGACATGAAAGGTCATTTAATAAAATTAATCTACTGTGCATTTTTCGTCTCGAACAACTCTTGTGGGCAAAAATTCTTCAAAAGCCGACAAGCGAACAACACGTGGATGGAACGTTGCTGTTGGAAGCTAAGCGTGCGTGACGATGTGGCGTGCGTACATATATTTTTGTTTAGCTATACACGTGAGGACTTTCCATTGTTCCCTTTAATATAACCAATCCACATAGACTATAAAGCACTAGTTTGCCTGTCCTCACTTTTTCCTGAACAAAGAAATAAATGTGAGGACAGTATTGTTCCCTTTGTTATACCCTCTTTTCAGTCCTCACGTGTAATGCGATACCATGACACGTACATGTATGCATATATGTCTGTGGGCCTGACGCGTTGTCTATATTCTCTTCAATGGTCAAAATTTTTGGTCGGGGAACCAAACTATCCTTGCTCCATTCACCCAAGTTAATTGAATGACCATTTTGAGAACACCTCTGCGTTTCACGTACATGATTGGCCAGTGTGCGCACATACGGCAAATGGTCCATTGTGCGTAATTGGCCCACTCACGGCTAGCTGTTTGTCCGGTTCAACAGGATGCTGGCTGCATGCGAAGGTCATGATAAGTTACCATAATGTCATCCGTACTTCCTTCACAAGATTCTGTGAACTTGCATCAGCCCAAACGCCCTGTTTGCAGGGCGGGGGGTACGAGCGAATTTGTCTGGACGGTGCGCAGAGGAAGTCGATTTCTCCGCCACCAACCATTTGAAAGTATCAATAAAATAACCAGTGAGGCTGTGGTAAGCCAAGCCATACATTTTTTTTTATCGAGTATTGCTGTTCGAGTATTGCTGTACGAGTACTTTGACATTCGAGTACAAGTACAAGTACTTGTATGAGTACTCTAAAAATGGTACTCGAGTAGTACTCGAGTACGAGTACCGAGTATGAGTACTACAACACAGTTGCTTTTTAAGTTAAATGATTCCCCATATGAATTTCAAAAGTATTATCAAGCAGACAGTTGTCCGTCAAAACAAAAACAGGCACGATATTTCTTTTATGAAAAGTCCAGAGACTTTATTTCCCTTCGTTTTACACATCTGACATGTCGACAATACATAGCTGATAGGTAAGGGCGCTTGCGTTCGCGGCTGGCACGGCGGGGCATGCGAAACTGCCAAGGAAGCTGTCTTGCTCCCACAAGAACAACTTGTCCATGTAAAATAAGCAACCATTTATAGAATTCTTCGCAATGATGATTCGTGAATCATTTAACCGATGATAATGTAGGAATAATAGCCATTTGATCTTACAAAACTGAGTCATAAATTTCTATAATCCGCTTAGAAAAGTATCGTGTTAAACACGAAAGTGTGAAACTGCCACAAATTCAAGCACAGACCCACACGTACGCTATTACTGTTGCATTGTACATAGCTTAGCAGTATTAATGGATGAATAAACAATGGTTACTTGTCGTGCCTAGTCGATTAGTCGCGACTATTTTTCAATAGTTGCCGCGACTTTTGAAATTAACTAGTAGCCCATGCCTAACGTACGTGTTAAGTCCGAGTGACGTCAGTGGCATCATTCAAATTTAATATTCTTGCAAAATTCAGTCTGCAAAATACTGCAAGAGTATGGCATTGATTTTTCAGTTTTTATATATAATTGAGAATTTAAATTCCAGGATCTGTAATGGGCCTGACACACATTTTGCTATTGTAAACATCAACGTTAACAGCTTAATGTTACCGAAAACAAGTTCGGAAACTGGCAGAATTCTGCCAGTTTTCGTCACGTGACATTGGCGTCTACCGGACCTAACATTCATCAGAAATAGTCAGAATATTTTGGTCTGGGAACCGGACTAAACTTCCTTATCTCAGCAGGATGACAGAAGTCATTTATTTTAATAGCGAAACTGTGGCAAAAATGTTAACCAGTGTAAAATTCTTATAAATATATCTAATAAAAAAATTAGCTGGCCTAACGTTATTGTATCATTTAGTCAAAGGCTTCGACATGGAAAGTGTAAATAAACCCCGTGTTTGTAAAAGTTCCCTTTCTAAATGTTAATTAAATAAAGAACAAGGCATACAGGTCACATGTACATGTATGTACATGTACATTAATTTCTAGTTCATTAAATTAAAGAAAAGCAGTAAACAAAATTTAACCATTTACACTGTTAGCTTTTCGCAGTACCTCAAAATGTATTTCCAATACAGTACTTAAAGGTGACTCGTAACTCGGACTCATGACTCAGACTCGTGACTCATGACTCAGACTCGTAACTTATGACTCAGACTCGTGACTTGACCTTTGTGACTCGTGACTCGGACTCGGACTCGGACTCGGACTCGACCTGTATGACTCGGGACTCGGACTCGGGAGAGGTGACTCTGACTCGAACTCGATGTTTGGTTACTCGAATACAAGTCTGTCACGATGTCACTTCATTCATACATACATACATACATATACATACATGTACATACATGTACATACATGTACAATGTAATGTACATCACACAAACGACCTAACTTCGTGCATTATATCTTTGTTACATAAAGCTATGTACATGTACATAAATGTATGTACATGTACATGTACATTGTATGACATAAAGAATTTTGAAAATACCTTGTTTTGTGCGGTACATGAACATGTAGACATTCAACTACAATGTATTTGCAAAAGATCACATGATGACGTTATCATGACAACAGCCCATTTTCATGTATACTCCTGTCGGTGTACAACAACTTCAGCCCGATTGTACATGTACATATACATATGTACATGTAGTAGGGTCCGTCTATCAGAATTTTCAATTATCAATATATCGGAGATCCAACATCGATAATATTCGATATATCGATTATACACACGTACAAGTTCGACTATAATTATTTTTCGTCAAACAATCCACAAGGGAAACTGACTAGGTAAATTTGAATAAATTTTCAAAGTGAACAAAGAAACTGGCAGGAAACTGCCAGTTTCTTTGTTCACTTTGAAAATATAATTATTATTATTATTATTATTTTTTCAACAACATCCAACAGCGCGAGCGCCAAAATAGGATGGATATAACAAATATAAGTAAAATAAGTAAACAGAAGAGACATATATATTATATTAAATTGCACTCAGTACGGGTAAACATGAGAAACATCAAGAGACCTACATTGTACAATATGGAGGATGGAAAATAACTATAAAATCTGCTTAACTGTTGATTTGAAACTAAAAAAGGACTGACTAAAAGTATCAATATTAGAACTAACACGAGCAATGGAATTTTATGAAGAAGTCAATCGATGAATAAACCCATTTTTTGTAGCACTGACCCTATTATTTGGAACATAAAACGCATCAGGAAATCGGAGGTTAGAATGAGGAACCTTTAAAGGAAAAAAAGAAATCAAATTACAAGAAAAATAAGAATTTATACATTTGTAAAGAAAAGTCAGATCCAGAGTTTGCCTACGTTGCTTAAGTGAATCCAGAGAAATATCAACCACATTGCTGCCAAGAAAGCGATAAAATTTGATTTGTACACGTTCAATACCTGCATCTTGGGATGCAGGTATTGAGTTGAAACAAACCGAAGAAAATTCAAGACTTGGCCTTACAAGAGAACAGTAAAGCACTTTTTTAGTTTGGGAGTCTAAATTTTTGCAGTGACTCAATAATACCCAACATACGATTTGCTTTGCAACAATGTGGTCAATACATGTACATGTATGTGGATTGAATGTTAATTTCGAGTCAATTAGAATACCAAGATCTTAGTGAATGTTTACCCTTTCCAGATGTGATTGAGCTAATTCAAAATTATGTAAGATGGGCTGCTTCTTGTGTGTTAAAGTGAGAATCTTACATTTAGAAGGATTCAGCATTAACCTCCAAGTAGAAGACCATGCAGAGAGCCTATCCAGATCCTCCTGAAGAAGTAGTGCATCGTCTGGTACCCGGATCGTGCGGAACAGCTTCAAATCATCAGCAAATAAAAGACTTTGAGAATGATCGAAAATCAGGGGAATATCGTTGACAAACATGTTAAAAAATAAAGGGCCCAAAACAGACCCTTGAGGGACACCAGAAGTCACAGGTTGCCAGCTGGAAAAGCTTCCGCTGAGTAAAACCTGTTGCTGTCGATTAGTCAAGTAGCTGTGGATCCAACTGTACAAGTTTTCTTGAAATACCGTACTTACTGATTTTGTACAATAAGAGATCGTGACAGACTGTGTCAAATGCTTTTGTCGAAAGTACAGTGTAAATAACATCACACTGTACCTTCTCATCCAGTGCCTGATAAGCACTGGAAAGCATTGTGACAAGATTAGTTTCACATGAACGACCAGGAACAAAACCATGCTGATTATCACACACCACTGGAGATATGTGATCTACTATGTTCTCAGCAACAATTTTCTCAATTTTTTGTTGACAATGTGGATAAAAGTGAAATCGGACGAAAGTTTGTAACAGAAGTACGGGAACCTCCCTTATGCACTGGGCATATATATTCGCCGATTTCCAAAGGGTAGGGAAAATGCCAGAATTCAAGGATTTCTGAAAAATCCTGGTGAGGGGAATGCTCAGGGGAACAGCACAGGATTTCAGAACTTTGTTACTGACATTATCACAGCCAGAGCTTTTGTGAGGTTGAATTTTCTTGAGAAGCTGTTCCACACGATCACGGTTCACCAAAATTGTTGACAAAGCTCCAACAGGGTACTCAGGAAGATCTGGAAAAGCATCAAAGCGGTCAATCCTGAAAACAGAACAGAAATAATCATTAAACAAGGAATTTTGAATTGTCCGTAAGAGCGTATCTATTATCTAAACTAATCACGGAGGTAGTGGGAGACTGTTTATAGTTGGATTTCAACCAAGACCAAAATCTGTTGGGGTTTTCATGCAATTTTGTAGATAATTTGGCAATGTACATTTCACGTTTAGCCCGTTAATATTCCTTCTGGCAACCCTGAATTCTTCATTATGAAAATGTGTTTGGTAGGCTTTCATAAGTTTGTGTTTAGAATTCTTAAGCTTGAAGGCCTTTCTAACTTCTTTGTCGAACCATGGGGGACTACGTTAACCCTAACCATCCCTAACCTGCCAAAATCAAACACCCCATTTGTGTTGAATTTTGTGTGATTGGGTACTGTAGAGCCTTGGCACCATCACTTTGCATGGGACTTGATGCCCTGATTTTGTCCAAGTACAAAGAATGTGCCATTGGTTTACTACACAGTGTTGGAGTTTGTGTGGTTAGGGAAGGATTCTAGTAAAAAGCCTTGGGCTGTTAGGGTTAAGAAGACCTTACTGTAGGAACACACTCTTTACTGTGTTTTCAACGACAGAGTAAAACAAATTAAGGGCATCATTGACATCATCATAAAAATCCATTACACCCCAAGGAAAATTGTAAAATTTAGTCAACATGAGCAACCAATCTGCCTCAGCAAAATTATACACAGTTCTATTGTTGTGTTTGCTGTAAAGACTTCTCTCTAAATCAAAATCAATATGTAGAGATTCATGATCAGAATCAAAAATCCTATCGCCAATACTGATATCGCAATTAAGGCTAGAATGGTCACTACAAAGGATTAAATCCAAATCGATCACTAAAAAAGTTGTTTGTAGCATTATTTTTGGTTAAAACATACGAATCATCGTCATACCATTTAAAATCAGGGAGGTTAAAATCACCTAACAATATAACATCGTGTCTATTATATTGCACTAAAATCGACACTAAGGAAAGCTGTAATGCATTTAATGAATCTATGCTTGCATTTGGTGGGCGATAATACAGTCCAACAATTCATTTCTTTCTCGAAGAAACTCCAAGTTCAATCCACATCAGTTCACAGTCAACATTTTCAAATTCCTGGAGCCTTCTTGAAATAATCGCATTGTTGACCAATGGTAGTAATCCTCCTCCTCTCCTGTTGTTAATCCTATCACGTCGATACACGGCACAGTCAGTGAAGCTCAGCTCAGCATCCAGAACATGATCATTCAGCCACGTCTCGGTTTATAAACACACAAACTGGTAGTTGTTGCTCTCAATATTAACACGAAGAGAAGATTTATAATCATCGAGTTTGTTTTTAAGGCTACGCACATTCTGGTAGTAGAGAGACACACCTTGTGGTGGTTAGTTCCTGGACCAGGATTCAGCTCGATGTCTCCTGCTAACATGGGCTGGCCAAGTTGAGCACGAAACGTGGCAACGTGGTTGGAATAATACGACACGCGTTTCCAAGCATTCTGAGAATGACGAGTACCAGCAATGTCTGGCATGGACAGTACTCTTCTATATTTTAGCGATGAAGCAGCATGCAAAGTTGAGCCCAAATTCAAAGATGTCGGATGGTGGGCATGGTGGAGTGGGAAACAAATGAGTATTACACTCCTGCAATTAGCACTGGCATACACACAGCATGGTTGGTTCATTATATGGCTGGAATTCCAAACATGGCAGAAGTGCCAAGAGATCCCCACACTGCAACTGGCACCAGTGCTATCGGTGGTTGTCAAAAGTTTACAGTTTAAAAGGAAACTGGAACAAAGGCCCACACTCACGTCCAAAGTGAAGTTGTCTAGCAATGTTGTCCTTTGAAAAGAGCTTTGGTTCACAGGACTCACGCAGCTGAGACCTCCAAAGCGACCAAAAATGGGCCGACGAGTATGCATGTAGCTACATGTATGCATATAGCCATGCATATAGCCATGCATATAGCCATGCAAATAGCCATGCATATAGCCATGCATATAGCCATGCAAATAGCCATGCAAATAGCCATGCAAATAGCCATGCAAATAGCCATGCAAATAGCCATGCAAATAGCCATGCAAATAGCCATGCAAATAGCCATGCAAATAGCCATGCAAATAGCCATGCAAATAGCCATGCAAATAGCCATGCAAATAGCCATGCAAATAGCCATGCAAATAGCCATGCAAATAGCCATGCAAATAGCCATGCAAATAGCCATGCAAATAGCCATGCAAATAGCCATGCAAATAGCCATGCAAATAGCCATGCAAATAGCCATGCAAATAGCCATGCAAATAGCCATGCAAATAGCCATGCATATAGCCATGCATATAGCCATGCATATAGCCATGCATACACATAGCCATGCATACACATAGCCATGCATACACATAGCCATGCATACACATAGCCATGCATACACATAGCCATGCATATAGCCATGGTGGGCCGCAACAGCGATGCACATGATCAGCACAAGGATGCCTCTGTCGTAAACATGATGTACCTGGGAAACATTCTGTCAAAAGTTTTTGATCCCAGAGATGCAAAAATCTTAAAATACTGAACTCATCAAATTCTACAAAATATAGGCTACACGATAAAGCAAAAATTGAAACTTGATGGTCTATTTTAAACAAGTATTGAAACGGATAAAATTATGACAACAGGAGAGGAGGAATAGTTATGTCAGCCATGATGAACAGCGCCCCCATAGATCCATGTCGGGTACGGGGCATACATGTGTATTTTACAGTCAAGTTGAGGCCTGTTCATACCGAACGCGAATTTGTGATGTCATTGCAAGTTTTTGCACTGCGAATTCTCAAAAGTTGAACACGTTTTGATAAATTGCTTTTTC
Source organism: Hippasteria phrygiana (assembly GCA_037893225.1). Lineage (NCBI taxonomy): Eukaryota > Metazoa > Echinodermata > Asteroidea > Valvatida > Goniasteridae > Hippasteria > Hippasteria phrygiana. The sequence continues at coordinate 3,754,149 of JAZGUH010000390.1, read as the reverse complement.
AACTTATGCCGCAAAAAATATGCCAATTCCGAGACATACATGTACATGTACATGTAAGCACAGCTCGTGGGAAGAATTTGGTAACGATCAACTGTGTATGCATGGTTCAGCGTTGAAGTGTTTATGATTTTGCCAAATTCTCTCTACATTCGTGGTTGCCGCCTAATGCGTGCCTATCATCTACATGTAGTAACCACGCCCTTAAGTTCCATAATTGGTCAGCGATGCAATGCGCCTAGTATATTGCACACACGTGGCACATCAAGTCTAGGCTGCATCTAGTATCTGGGCCGGGAACTGGAGCTACATGTACATGTACAGTATACTGATCATGGATTGCGTTTAGCAAGCTAAAAAATATTACATACAGGATTGCTGGAACAGCATGTATCTTTTTTATACAACAAAAATATGTCTGTCAGTAGAAAACTTGACTGATTCTCTTATTTATCCATCGGCTTATCCGAGCACATCCACTTTCGGTCAGAAAATATGTGACGTGGTCGGGAAAATACCCAATGCTTGGAGAGAGAATGCGGGGATAGTTGCAGACAACGGAACTTCTAAAAATCAATTAAGTTAAAAATCTTAATTCTCAATGTCACACGGCTTTATCTGAAGCAAAATTGCTCAAATATTTATTTTAACAAATCTCAGCAATGGGAGTTTGATCCTCCCGAACATCTGTTGGGGCGGTTTCTTTTGAGGTTTACACAGATACGTGAGATAAATTGGAATTCGCCGAGAACAAAGAACACGAAACGTCGCCGCTTGACATGTTGCGATAGACCGGTATTATTTCTTTTTGTTCCCAGTCACAAGCATAATTGCCGGCAAGTTGTTCTATTTTACAGAACACCAACGTGAGGTTTATTTTGACGATGATCTGACACATTTTCAATACTTTCGATATCAGTCCTCAATATCGATTTTCGCGATATTTCGATATGATTAAAAAAATGCTATTGGTGATATCGATATCAAAGTAATATCGAATAATCGAGTAATATCAATACATTGACGGACCCTAACATGTAGTTTGGCCGATATTGGACTTTGAAAATTGCAGTTTTGACATGACATGTGACGCCCCATGACATCATCATGGCGTCATTGACCATCTATGCCACATGTATGTGGTAGGCCTTTGGACCAACTTTGATGACAGTGCGAGTTTGCACAGTGACCAAAGTCCCACATAGAAATATTGTGCACAAATTCTTTTGGATTTGGGGGAGAAAAATTACAAGAAAAACTAGAGGTTTGTGTCTGTCACACAGACAGAACAAATGGCTTTTCCGCAGGTTTCCAATTCTTACCAAAATCTACCTTGTGAAAGTAAAAATTAAAGTGAAATCATGTTTTTAACGAGATTTTGCTAAGCATCCGACAACTCAGATCACTGGAACGCATCACCACCAAGTGTGCCAGACTCATCAACAACCTGAACTTCCTGAAAAGATGCAGAGACTCCAATATTATCCCCAAGGGCCTCCTCATCCATGATCCCCTCCGCAACAACCGTTCCTAGATTGGGCCAGCAAAGCACTCCTCCGAGAATGCATAGCCAGCACCAGGGCCCAACTTGCACATCTGGACCAACACACTTCCAGCCTCAATAGAGCACTCCAAGCCATGCACCAGCCCCCAAGATTTTACCAAGATCCAAGACCTCAACAAGTCAACAGGCACCCATCATTTCCAGGCCTCCCGCACCAAGCAGATCAAGAAGTTCAACCGCTGCTTCTAGACCCTGGTCCAGGGGGTTTGGCACCAACAAAAGAGATTGTAACGAAAGAGATTGCTGTTGCGCCCAACCACCCACGACCAAACCCCACCTCGGCAACAACGTGACTTTCACCCAGCACACAGTCGTCAACACCCGTCATCGTACTTTCACCGCCCAAGAAACCAAGATCCTGTCCAAGGGAATAAACTTCGCTCTCACTCCACGCAGTATCCCCGTGGAAGACATCATCCAGTCCGTGGAACCAGCCCTCAAACACCTAGACAAGACCACCGGCAACGAAGTCCGCATCCAAGTCCAGCAAACCCTCAAGAATGCCAAGCCCCCCAAGCCCAACACAACTAAGAGTGAACGAGCCTTCATCCACAGCCTTTCTCAAGACCGATCCATCCACATCTTTTTACCTGTAAAGTGATATACATGCAGACCAATAGAAACAGGTATTTTAACCCCTTGCGTACGGAAGACGCCAAATGGCGCAAAAAAACTACCACCAAGCCGGATGACGCCATTTGCTGCTATTTGTGCAGTTTCAAGCCATTGTTGGATTATTGTGTATGTTACATTGTGCCCATTTCGCTTGGCTGCCAAAGCCGACGCGACACCCCGACGCCTCCTGTAAATAACCGTACTCAAGGGGTTTTAAGGGGTGCCTTTAGGCAAATAAAAACCAGAGACCCTATGTTGCTCTGGGGTCCTTAGTGACCCCCAAATACTGCAGATTTTGTTGATTTTTCATTTTTGGCCAATCTCACCCCTGGTCATGCTGGGCTGTATAATAGTCAAAAAAGGCTTTGTTTTTGTTCGTTTTTTTTTAGCTTTCTTCTTCTTTTTCTTATTATTTTAGTTCTATCCCCCAAATCCTATAGACTTTGTACACAAATTTTATCGGCGGCACTTTGGTCATTAAACAATCTCTGATCTTAATCAAATTTAACATAAGTCACGATGTCATCACGTGTCATGTGACATTATCTTAAAGGTGCATTTTTCAAGGGCCCATATCTGGAGAACCGTAGGTCCGATTGCGTTCAAACCAGGTACATGTATGTTTGTAGACCAGCACGTGTCGTAGATAAAAATGGAGGTGACGTCATGATGACGTCGTCATATGATTTTATAGTAATTTTCAAGTTTTTTAACCTTAAAGTTTCTTAAAGCCATATTTCTTAAAGCCAGAACATGCTAAATTCAAAATTCTTTTTGTAATGGGTTTGTTAGCTCCTATATTCTTTCATATCAATGTGAAAAATGTTTGACGTCATCAAAACTGTGCTTTTTAAAAACACATAAGGGTAGGTCTGATCATCATAAAAACTGGCGGGTAGGTAGATAGTGCCACTAGCATGTAAAATCCAAAGTGACGTCATGTTGACATCATCGGCTGATTTTCTATGAATTTGTAGGACTATCTCAAATCCCATAGACTATGTACACGAATTTTGTATGCGGCACTTTGGTCATTAAACCTAAGATCTTAATCAAACTTAACACAAACATAGACCCCAATCTGAAATTGTGCGCTGAAAAGTGACGTCATCATGACGTCATCAGGTGTCACGTGACGTCATCTTCAAGGTGCATTTTTCAAGGGCCCATATATAGAGAACCGTAGGTCCGATTGCTTTCAAACCTGGTATGTTGGTAGACCAGCACGTGTCATAGATAAAAATTTAGGTGACGTCATGATGATGTCATCAAACGATTTTATAGTAATTTTAACCTAAAAGTTTCTTAAAGCCATATCTCATCAACAGAACATGCTAAATTAAACATTATTTTTGTAATAGCTTTGTTAGCTCCTATATTCTTTCACATCAATGTGAAAAATGTGTGACGTCATCATGATGTCATCATAAAAATTGGTGGGTAGGTAGATAGTGCCACTAGTATGTAAAATCGCACGTGACGTCATGATGACGTCATGATGACGTTTCAAATTTCATTGTACAGATTGCCTCCAATTTGACACATGCCAACACCACGTTGCAATAATTGTTTTGACAAGTAACGTTGTAATAACGTCACACAGGTCATGTGACGTCATCTTAAAGGTGCATTTTTGAAGGGTCTATATGTAGAGAACCGTAGGTCTGATTGAGTTCAAACTTGATATCTAGGTAGGCCAGCAGGTGTTGTAGTGACGTCATGATGACATCATACTACGATTTTGTATCATTTTCTTAGCTTTTTAAACCTTGAAGCCATATCTCATCAACAGAACATGCTAAATTCAAAATTATTTTGGTTTAGGTTTGTTAGCTCATACATAAACTGTGTGACGTCATGATGACATCATCAAAAATATGATATTTTGAAACAAGTGGTGGCCCGACCATCATGAACATTGGTGGATAGGTAGAAAGTGCCACAAGCATGCACAATCCGACGTCATCTCTATTTTCGGCGAGCTGTGAAGCAGATACGAACCTACATGTACATGATGTGATGTGGGATGGGGTGATGTGGCATGATGTGTTGTGGGGTGGGGTGATGTTGGGCGGGGTGGGATGGGGTGATGTCGGGTGGGGTGGGGTGATGTTGGGTGGGGTGGGGTGGGGTGGGGTGATGTTGGGTGGGGTGGGGTGGGGTGATGTGTGGGGTGGGATGTGTATGGTACAGGTAATTGGGTGACCTATTGGTATTGACATAAAGAGCTGACACACTCCACCATGATGCCCTTTTACCTTACCCAATCTGACGCACAATATTTCAAATTTGTCATTTTGTTTATTCAAATGGATAGAATGAGATTCGGGTAGAGATGGGATGGAATTAATTAATATTGGTTGTAGTGAGGGTGGAGAGGGGTGGTGTGGGGCCTCCCCTCCCACCTTTGGCAGCGAGCCATGGTGGCTTTGCTGTTCTAGATTTTATTATTTAAAAAAATTATATTTAGTTATAATTGCAAAATCTTGTTAAACAACATGATGAATTAACTTTTATTTGAACTTTACAAGGTAGATTTTGGTGAGAATTAGAAACCCCCGGAAAAGCCATGTGTTCTGTCTTGTATGACAGACATGTGTAAGATACATGATGTACATGTACATTGTACAATCACATACTACACATGTACATCATACATGTGCAGTATACATGTAGAATATATAGTAGTGTAAGTTCACCTAAGCATGATGTGCTATACACAGACGGTGAGCAGTAGCGACGGAGCCAGTCTGACGAACATGTAGTACCGGTAGGTTGTTGCCCAAGATATTACACATTGAAACAAAATCGAAGAAGCAGGAACAATCACAAAATAATTCCCTAAACACTTTCATACCTTTCAATGCATACATGTACATCAGTTTTGCTCTTGTACCTGGGACGCAGCGCAACAAGATACCGCTGAGCTGAGGACGCTGATGCTGGACCGGGATGCATGAAATGCGACCATCAGAGTCTCCCGAGAAGGCGTCGGTTGAAGACGTTCTCTCGCATGATGATGATGACCTGTGTCTTGGCCAGTAGTTTTTGTTAGAAACATTCTTTTCCATTTTGAACAGACCATGTGACGGCAGCAACAGGCCATTTGAAGCAAGATATAGGACGGAGGGAACCCCCTCTTTTGTGTTGGTCATTGTGTTCCTGGAATCTTAGGAATTCCTTTCAGATATGGGGGGGGGATGTGTTGCATGTACATGTAGGTAACAATACTATGGAGTGTAATAGGGACAAGAGGTGGGGGGGGGGGGGGGGGGGGTACCCCTTGGTCCCATATCGTGCCAGGTATACACGGACCATTGCGTGCATTTTTCCCAAGATGATGGATAGTCTTTTTAAAAGTATACATAAATGTACAATGTAGATGAAAGAAACAAATTCATGCATGTAAAATATACACAATATACACAAAATCCAGACATATGGTACATACACCCAACAACCACCACAGTCTTGGTGATGAATCATTGTTGCAGCTACATATGTACGTGTACATGTATTGTTCAAAACAGTTGCCACATTGTTGCAGTAGAAACTGTGGTGACGTCAGGTGTATTTAGGCATGCAATCGGATTTGTGTTCACATTGTACACATTTTGCCAGCTGCCTTCAACTCATTTTTTGTTCTTTTCATCCTTTTAGGGTGGAAATTGACATTGGTAACTTTGGAAAAAGGATGGAGGAGTTTTTGTTGCATCACTTGCATGAAACACCACCAAGTCCAGATGAGCAGGTAATTGTTTGATGTCCTTCGAGTGCAAAAGAACAAACAAAAAATTATAAACTAGAGATTGCAGTTGTAATTAACAACCATAGAGCAATTCCCATTTACGTTGATTTACTGATTGGAAGTAGAAATACACCACATTTACACTGGATCCGGCAAAGGTGGATCTGGTTTTGCAGGGTAATAAAACCACAGGGAAGCTTAAAGGTTCACTGAAATAGAAGTTAAACATTCACTGAAATGATAGAATACATCGTTTAGAGTTATAATCAATAACTATTAACTTGATATTTCGCATTTTTATTGTGATACGAACCTTTTTAAGTGCAAAATTCCGAGCCGATCGCCCCGCCCCTAAAAAATCCCCTTTACGGTGCACCGTGGTGGTAGCCCGGATGTCTTAACCATGACGTCACGCCTAGAACCTGGCAGCACAGCAACGATGTGCGTGCTGCATGCAACGCGTGTATTGGGATAGCGTCGAGTCTTCATTTTGTACCGATACGGAGCAGAAAAACATGGCAAAATTATCAAGCTCAGAGAGAGAGTTCGATGCCGATTTTTCGGAAGATGATTTTTACATTTCTGAGTTGGAGGAGGAGCATGGGGAGGAAGCCGGAGGGATTGTTCCCTACATGTATGAGCCTGAAGTCCAGAGCGACGACAGCGATGACCGAGACGACAACGCAATTCCTGGCGTGCACAACGACAGAGAGGATCTAGAAGGAAGGCTCGGTAACAACAGCTGGTAAGTCATAAAAAGACGGCGAAAGCAATTTCTATTCAAATATTAACCAGTACATGAATAGTTTGGTTCACAAATGGTGATCTGTGATCGATTTCTCGCATGAATTTTGGTAAATGTTACCGTGTAAAAGAACATGGGAGGAGGCTAGGCCAACGTGCACGGGAATATGCTGATATGTAATAACGTTACATGTACACGTGGGTACATGCATGGAGGTAGGAAATTTTTCCTACCTCCATGGTACATGGTACATGGATGGACAAGAGGGTTGTTTCCAGGACATAGCTGCGACCCCATACTCATCGAAATAGTCAATTTTGGAAATAGAGTTCTTTCGTCGGGGGATAATAAAAAGGAAAGGCAGTATCCTGCAGCCAGTTGTTTCTCGATAGTGATCTTTTTTACCATAAACAATTTACATGTTCATGATATACAACTGTTTGAGCCTGTCTTGACAAGTTTTTGTGCAGTGGGATTACTGGAACAACGGTCACTGTTTCTTGTACATGTACTTCTTTAATTCCCATACGTACATGTTGCATCTGTACATGGTACTACACACTTTGAGTATTCGTACCTTGAGTTTTAATACCTAAATTTTTAATCTTACAGGTGCTCTTGTGGTGGCTGTGTGGCAATGCCAGTTGTGAGAGAATCGGTGTGTTGCAAGGAACTCGACCAGGTTGTGCAGAAAATGGACGAATATGAAGCTGCCCTCAATTGCATAACGGAGCATCCAGGCTTCCATCCCATATGTCTCAACAGATGGGTGTTGGATACGATATATTTACAGTATCGTCAGCAGTATGGCAATCCAAGACGGGATGCAACCGAAAACGAGTAAGAACCCAAGTTTCAATAATTTAGACTTTAGTATAATATCACAATAAACTTTAAACCCTTCCCAAGCGATTATTAGGGCTTATTTACAAAACTGTACTTGTGCATGCTCTTGTAATTTGTTTTGACCATCCTTGTCTCCTTTCCGACTGCCCCCCCCCCCTTTATTAAACAAATCAATGCACTAGGGTGGGGGTGGGACAAGCTTTATATGGTCTGTGCATGTGACTGGGATTCTGACCTCATTAGTTCAACAATAATAGCTAGCTTGCGCACCCCCCCCCCCCCAGTCTTCTGCAGTCACCATCGAAAGAAAAGGCGTTTTATTCTAACTACATGTACATGTATAATTTATGTACCGGTCTACCAGCACGCCCCCTCCCTGATTTCAGTATGATTAATTGTATTCCCCATTTGTTCCCATACAGGAAGCACAGACACACAGGCTATCGCCAGATGGCAAGATGGTGCTGGGGATTCCTGGGAAGAAGTGTTCGTGTGCCGCTGCCTTCTTGTGTCGTCTCCAAGATACTAGAAGAGTATCCATCCAATCAGTACAAGGGTTTTCAGGAAGTTCAAATATAGAATACACAGCTTAAACCACAAAGTTTAGAGTTGCCTTTTTTTCTGAGCACGTTTAATATTTACAGGTACATGTACATGTACATTTCCTTTTTCTGTAATTTTCAGAAATGAAAGAATTTGGAGTTAACATTTTAAAGCAGACACCTAAGCCCGGTTCATACTCCATGCGAAACAAATTTTTAAGGTTACGGAGAACGTCACAATAAAACTTAAATTGTTGACTTCATAAAATTCGCTTCGCATGAAGTATGAACCGGGCTTAACACCGACCGGTTGAACGTGTTGTGTGCATAGATGCCGGGAAGGAGAGAAACTGCCCCGTCGTAGTTTGGTTCCATGACTACTTCAAACATGTACTTGGTAAAAGTAAGGTATTTCAGAATAATTCAATATTTTTGTTGGTTGTTTGCAAATGTTCATCAAACCTTTGAAAATGTCTTTATTAGGAATGTACATGTAATACAATATTCAGGGTTTAATTAATTATTCAACAGAGCTCATACCACTAAAAAGAAATTCACTGACCCATTTGTAATTTCATAGCAATAAAGGCCATTAACAAAAACTGCATGTCATGTCTTCCATGTACATGCACTAATTTAAAACATACTTTTTCAAATCAACAAAATTACCTGGCCCTAACATTTTGGACTTTTTCAAAGGCAAGTGACGGCAGTTAACATCATTTTGAGACAGTAGATAAGTACATGTATTGCTTGTTGTTTTTGTACAAGTTTCTTAGAATGTATGCTTTTCAGAATTTGTGAATTAAACTATTTAAACTTAACAAAACGTGTGTATTCTATCCACTCAGTTATTAAAACAAAACAAAAATTGCAAATAAACAATTAGCTGGCCTAACATTTTAAACTTAAACATGTTTTTTTCTTGGAGGCAAATGACACTAGTACCAGAGAAAAAAAACATGGGGTAGAGAGATTGAAGACCAATAAGTGTGACAAAACAGGGGAGAATGAATAACTTCAGAAATCCATGTACAAATGATGGATGTTTGTTTTCGCTATATCTATTTGAGGTTAAATCTACTACAGTGTGATGCGATTATCTCTTCTTTAGGTGGGTAGGTGAACTTGCTAGCCAGACTAGGTGGTGCCTTCTTCCTCTTGGCCTTTTTGGATTTGCAGGCGCGTTAGGCCACAGCTGCCATCAAGTTGTCAACATAAGCTGTAAATTGAGAGAAAAATCACCATAGTTACAGATCCATTTTTGCATCTCTGCACGTCTCCATTGACTTAAAGACACTGGCTCGTCAATGCGCGATGGACAAATTCGTGCCACGAAAAGTCACCTTGGACCTTACGACTGCCACCTCTTACACGTTAAAAAAGTCGCCTCTTTCATTGCGAGTGACTGAGGGTGCTTTTGTAAATAGTGACGAGCCTGCGTCTTTAAGAAAAACAGAAAACGGCTAATTTCACTCCCAATTTTTTGATCGTGGTCCTCTTTACTGATAACCCCAACCCGGAAAAATTCCTCTAAAGCTGCTTTTCAGAGGGGGAAACGTGAGCAAGTCCAGAAACCCATCCCTCTTCTGCCCGCTGCGGACATCTTTTGTTCACATTTCCACAAAGAGTATGCAAGGTTAGAGCACCTGTCCATGTTCTTGGTTTAAACTTACTCAAGCGAACTGGCTCCATGATTGCTTTGACGGTAGCATTCCCCTTCTTGAACTTGGGCTTGGAAAGGCGGTAGCGCTTCACACCTTCCTGGGTAGTTGCCTGCTCTCTCTCACTATTCTCATTGAAGTGTATGGCAGCTAAGTGAAGTCTTCAAAGCGACAAGGCAAAATTAAAGGGATATTAAACCAATTGCCAAACTTTTCAGGAAAACTTTACCAACTTAGACTTCATTGAAATAAATCCTTGTTCTTAGATAATTTACAAATTTAATAGGAGCTGCATGAAAATGCAGTTCTGGTTTTATAACGTATATGCTCCTTTAATTCTCATTGGGGAAAGTTGTTTCATCATTCATATATGAAGTTAACAGCACCCAAGTTTTGTTGCGTCACTTCTTTAAATGATAACACATGCTGGAGAGGCTGTAAAAATCAGTGTTCTTCCTGAAACCAGACATAGTGTACATATACATGTTTACTATTACCTGCTCACCATTCCATAGTAAGAGAAGGACAACATCTTCGGAGCAAAATGATTCACGACACTATGGAATGACTCCAGGGATGACGTTTGCTGAGTGCTCGACATCCGCTGTACATCCTTCACCAACGTAGTGTTTTCTATGATCGAACACACCTTCACGGTGATCTCTGAGCCTGAATCAAAATTACACAAACTTAGCATTTTCAAGATGGCCGTCATTCTTTTTAAAATTTCTGACAACCGTATGTTTTTCAACTGTTCACAAATACAATAAAGGAAAGACATGGTGAAAAAGGGAATTGAACATGTTTGCAGTAGTTTTAATAGTTTTGTAAGCTTGTATTTTGTTTTCCGATGGATTGGGTGAAAACAAATTTTCACCTCATTTCCACCGTTAAAAATGAAAAAAATATCAAGGCAGCCCCAAAAACGAAGCGGGTGGAAACACTAAACATGTTTTTTTTACTTTGCCTTATGCTAATTTTTTGTTGTAAAATTCAACGCATAAACACAGCAGGGCCCAATTTTATGGCTCTGCTAACCACAGCTTTCCACGCTGTTTTTGCTGCTTTTTTCACTAACGGCGCTAGCAGAAATATTCCGCTAACCCTATAAGCACAGAATCCTTAGTTACGGGATGTACGCATGCTCAGGAGCCAAAATTCCCCGCTAACGCGTGAAATACGCTTGCCATAAGCACAGAATTTTCTGCTAATGGTAAGCAGAGCCATAAAATTGGCCCCCGGTCACAAACAGAACTGAATAACTACATGTACCTGGATTGAGCCACTTCTTCTTGCGCTGTCCTTGCTCGAGGTCTCCGTGTAAACATCGAGGGAATATTTCGGAGTGACCTTCATGTCGCCCCTGGATGTGATTGGCCAATGACATCCACCTTGCGACTCGCATCTCCTCCTCTTGATCAGTCGTTGATGATGCTACCCAGTATACATGATGGTTGATGCTTCTTTTCAACTCTCCAACGCTTTCAAAGTTTTTCTTCATAGCTAGGCTGTGAACCTTTTTCTTGACCGCTGAAACATAAAACAAATGTAATTCAAGAGCATACTGAACTAAGTTGGAAAGGAAAAAAAATGCATGTATATGTACAACAATTACAGGAAAACAGTGTGTGGGGTATAAGTCAACTCACTCAAATCAAATGATCAAAACCTACTACAATGTGAAGCTTTAAAATCATTAAAATTGATTTTTAAACACAATGTACTGAATTGGGCACTCACTTATTACTGTTCTGCTTTACAACTGGGGAATCAACTTTCAAAATAAGGTACATGTATTACTCTAATGTAAAAGGGAGAGGATTGTGTGTAAAACACTAACTAAAGGCTTTGCTGTGAATGGCCGAACTCTGAAAGCTTTGCTGCAAGTTGTCATAATATATTCTTACCCTTTGCAACATGCCATACATCATACAAGTGGACAATGTCAGGTAGCTGTTCGCGTACATACTTGGCAAGCTGGCGATGTCGGTCGGTCACCAACTTACCAACAGTAAGGCCAGCCTTCCGCAGTTTTGTCATCGCCCTCTTGAAACCTTCTAGTTCCATGTTATTGCTATTCTTCACTTCGTTGCTCTGTATTGATAAAAAAAAATATGCGATATAAAGTATGTCCAACTAAAACATTTTTTGAGGCACGGATTGGTTAGCAGAGGTAAAATAAGTATAAACTGACCTGTACTAATTGTATGTCAATAATCTTCTGTTGGTTAAGTTCAATTGTAGTGTATGCACCAAACTCGGCCGAATGGCCTTGGCTGTCAGCCCGGCCATCTCCCCCAATAGTCAAAGGCTGCTTGGCCATCTTCAGCCCCTCTATCAGTGTGCGCTGTGCTGCCTTCCAATGAGGTTCAACAACTGGGTGGAGAATGACAGCCTGGTGGTTGTAAAACGACCGCTCACTGATGGAGGCTATCTTCAGATAGTTGAAGATCTTTAACGTAGCTGCACAACTGCCACCTGAAAAAAGAACTGCAGCCGAAAGCAGCACGTTCAATGATGGTATGCTGCCATACCACGGTTGGCTCTCCCAGGTCCTAGTTCCCTGTTGGCATGAGTTGCAGTCCTGGGTGATTATGAGTAAAGTCCCAATTACTCTCTCCTTCACAATAACATCCAAGGATGAGCAGCTCCGACATCTCTCGAACAGTTGCAAAAGGCGGGAAGCACACACAAGATATTTTTTTTCAGTGTGAACGTCTGGGTTTCCAACAAAATTTGAATTTTACCGCTGACCGTGGGCTTCGTCCTCCTTTCCTGTAAATGAAGAACTTAAATATTCATTGATGATTTCAATATCCCAATTTATTATCCCGATAAAATGACTTCTGCACATAAACTCCCATAATTTAAATAACAGTTGTACAAGGTATAAATGACTAGTTTAAATTAGGCAAAAAAAAAATAGTTATGTTGTCCGCGACTGACCTAAAAGTAACAAAAGTCAGGTCGCGTTACGATTTCTTTTATTGTTTATTTGTAAAGGAATTTTCCAAATCTCACTTTTCCTGCACAAAATGAATGTTTTATTAAATCATTGTATTTATATACAGCTATGACAGCACCGCCGTACATTTCTCCATCTCACTTTTAAATAAGCTTACTTTTTACCCCCCAACTTTTAAGTTCGTGGATGGTTTAAAAAACAAAAAAATTAACCGACCGACCCTCCTCCCATTTTTTTTCATTTAAGTATTGTTTATTTTTTTTTCAGCCTTAGTAAAAACTCAGTTGTCTTGTAACTACCGTAATTTCCGGAATATAGGCCGCGCGGAGTATAAGCCGCGCGGAGTATAAGCCGCGCGGAGTATAAGCCGCGCGGAGTATAAGCCGCGCGGAGTATAAGCCGCGCGGAGTATAAGCCGCAGCACGCAAAAATCTACAAATTAAGATTTAAAGTTGGCGTATTAGCCGCACCGGCGTATAAACCGCACCGCGGCGCTGACGACCGATCACAAAAGTCATCGTGCTGCATAGCGCTCGTATGTAAAATGGTTCCACTATCGAAATCACATGCAATCCTAAAGTGTAAGCAGCGCAAGAACGAGTTTTAATAGGCAGAAAGAAAAGGCGAGTTTGGGTTCAATATCGACGTCATCTTACCTGACTTCAATTTAAGTGTCTGGTTCCCGCTATGATATTCTTATTGAAAACGCAATTATCGAGAGTCGGCAAACAGACAAAGCAATCCCACTGGTGGTGGTATACGAGTATCTGTGGACAGCGCCCTCATTCGATGCGCACGGAGCCCAATAAACTTTCATAAGTCCTCAAAATTACCAATTTTGACGGGCTGGATGAGCGTCCTGGCTGGGTGGGCCGCGCGGCAGTTCTTTCTTTTTTGACGGGGCGGGGGGAATAAAAAAGACAATGACAACTTTAACCACTAATCTGAGCTCAACAGTCACCAATTGACCAGTGAAATAATAAACAACATGGATTACACAACGATAAAACAGACAAAAACGAACAAAAACGAACAGACGCACCACACGATTTGTGAGGTGTGAACGGTACTTATGGTACATTTGCAAGTCTATTCGGTCCCTCTAGATTGGTTTCCTTTATTTCCAACAAGTGAGTAGAGCGAACGTAAACGGCATCTTATTTCCATCACTGCCTGAACTTTTAAGTTGTATAGTCATGGAGGAAACGCAGCCCGTGCCGGGCATGCTGCGCGACGGCATGAGTGGTTTTACCGTGCGATGCGTTGCCGCCATCTTCACCGGCTACGTTGCGTTCACGCCCCGCACGGGCCATGCGGGAAATCAGGGTGCGCTATATCGCTGGCGGAAAAAGCGTCAACGTTGTCGATCTCCTTTTCCAAGTCACCCAGTAAAAATTAGTTTGGTTCCGTGGGGCAGAAATGAGTTATATCATGATTCATGTCATTCTTGCACTTAATAGCCGACTTGTCGAGTTCAATTTGTCTGGAACGTTTTAATTAATTAAGCGATGCAAGGCACAATTGTCGAATAAATCGCAAACAGAAAACGCTTCGGTTTCCACGTGTCCGAGTCATCGCAGCACACATGCACACTATGCACGATCGTTTGCACGTGGGAGTTCGTTGTGTTAAGTTGAACAGGCAACGCTACTCCCTCTGGACCATCGCTAAACCGCACACATGGCTTAGCCGGCTTTGGGGGGTTCGGGTTACTGTAGTAAGAGCTACCTGGCTAAAGCTAGCCGCGGATTCGGCCTCGGATTCAGAGCTTGTTTTTTAGGCTGTGACTGGTTCCCGCCCCAGTGAGAAAGAAGAAAAATAATGCATGGACGGGAACCAGTCTGCTTGGGGAATCAAGGTTTTGTGAATGTTTTTACATGGGGCGCACGTGCCGTGCGGGCTCTAGCGCGATCGCTCATCACGCGCACGGGCAATTACCAGCGCGATCGAAAAGCGCCGTTTTGTAGGATCCGGCAACGGTTTGGTACTAAAACAATTGAGCAATTTGAGGGCTTGGTTCGGCAAGAAGGGCACAACGGCCAAAGTATTAATGGAGCACAGCACAACTGGCCGTGAATAGTGCATTTTTACAAGGGGCATCACGGCAACTAAGCCTTAGGGCATCGACGGCAGTGGCCGTCGTGAATTTCGAACCTTGTGTGACTGATTTTATTCTTCAAACGTTGCCATATAAGCCGCCCGGAGTATAAGCCGCAAGGACATTTTTTAGCGTGAGAATCAACGTATAAGCCGCGGCCTATATTCCGGAAATTACGGGTACATTGCAATTATAAATTTGAAAACAGCAGTCGGGCTTGGTTACTGCCAATAAACTTACCTTTTAAGAGGTGTTTTCAATAATTTCTGAGGGCTGCTGTGCCATTCTGAGCTTGATGAGCCGTCTGGTGTATATCCTGGAGACAGGGGCTGCTCGGGTCCGAAGATCTCACCTTGGTCATCGGAGCTACTGTCTTTCTGTTCATTATCGTCAAGTAACAGACACAGGATCCCTGTGCTGGCAGTAGATATGGGCTCAGACTGCATCCCCTCATTGACCATGCGCTCAGAGGCTTGGATTCCTACATATCAATGAAGTAACTACTAATAGTTCAAATTGTATAGATTACATTCCAAGTTTAAATTTGATTGAACACAGGAATACATGTAAATAACCTCACCCAATAATTACTGAATAAATAAGCACTGTATGGTCAGGTTTTTATTTGCATGTGCATGACACTGTTTTAGGAAGCAGATTTGCCCAATGTTGGACTGTTTAAAATAACTGGCTATAAAAAACCCAATGTAAACATTTTCCAACTTAAAAATCAGTTGGAAAAATGGCACAGTAAAAAAGAAAAAACAAAAATGTACAATAACAAACAGTTTTAAAACACTTGGTCTGTTACGTGTAGATGGAATGTACAAACGTTTTATTCTAGTAGCCACTTTATCAGTCTGTGTAGCAACTGTCACTGTCACCGTCTCTGTCTGGCATCCTACGCATTCAGCAGTGGGGATGGATTCGACACTTGGGTCCTGCAAACACAAATTGTGGAACGTTGCTATTTTAAATTGTTACTTATGAGAGAGAGAGAGAGAGAAAAAAAACAGAAACAAATCCAACATGTGGATGAGCACAGTATTGTCGGAGGGATTCATTCAGAACATTCTTTTATTCGTATATTACAAAGCTCAAGATACATGTAAAACATTTGAGGCAATTCAAATTTGACAAAGTGAATACCCAATACTTTTAAAGGACTTGGAAAGTTGAAAGGGGGAATACAAATAAATATTTCTTACTGCATGTGATCCGGATTCAGATGAATCTAGTGAGTAATCCTGACTTGAGTCTGTCTGTTCACTCTGTTGACTGCATCCAGGCTCATGCTCATCGGGATACGATGTATCATGCGGGCTAACATCCATGGGCACCTCGGCATCCAAACCATCAGAGCTGACAGATGGAGACTCTTGGAGAAGCTTGTCAAGCAGCTGGAAAATTCAAATAATTTTTTTTCACATTTGCAAATTACAATGATGTTCGAAAGATTGTGGAATTTTTTTTTTTTTTAATGAAGCAGTTATACTTCCTGCAGCTGCATCTTCCTTTGATGTACATGTTTATTTGTTTTATTACTTACTAAACAACCTACATGTACCTTTATTTCGCTGAAATATTGCAATCTATTTTAATATTTGAGTTACATGTACATGTGTATTACACTTCTTTTGTCCAAGAAAAATGCCAACTCAAAAATAACTTAGTGCAAAGAAATCTTAACCGATGTACACCTTCAATGACTTGGGCCGACAGTACATGTAAAGTTTCAACTCATAGGCCTATACATTACAAATTATTTGTCTAATTTGCAATAACTTAAGCATCGACTATTAATACTTTTTGTAATGCGCCAGTTCGGTATTCCAACTGCCATGACTGCGGATGTGCACATCAAGATTTGACAATTTTTCTTTGGAAAGAAACATTTCATCGTATGCGTGCATAAATAGGTCAACTCGTACATGTCGTACCTAAGTCAACTCGTACCCGAATCAACTCGTCATGCCATTAAAACTAATAAAAAGCTAAACCACGTTGCAAAAACATGGAACCGCGGTGAGTATGAAAAATATATGATGAACATTTCACCCAAGTGTGTGTAACTGTTAGTGTTAGTGTTAAAATATTAGGGCCTACATGTTCAGATGTTATGTAGGCCCAGGACTCTGTGTGCGAGCATGACATGGAAACTTACCCTCCGTTTTTCACGTTTTGCAAAGGCATCGCTTTGTCGCTTTAGTTTCTTATTCATAGGAGCTGTCGAACAGATTTTGATCTTTGTTGGGATGGCATTTTCCTTTAGCCTAACCGGCTTCGATATCCCAAACTGGGAGTGGAGGCTGGAGACGAAGTCGTCGGCAGTGAAGTGATCACTACATATAACGCTGGTTGGAGACGGTCCGACCCAGTTTGCTCTCGTCAGTCGGACTTTTGAGGCCCAAATTTTCCGGAATCCCTCGTCTTTGGGAAATCTGTGCAGGCTTACCCCTTCTCTTGTTATATTACTGCAGCCTGCAACGACACACCTGGTCGGCATCCTGCACCTTACGTATCAGAATATGCTTAATTTCTTCCCCACTTTCGACTGTCACAGCTTCGGAAATATCAACACGCCGGAAGTGTGTAGTCAAGGTATACGCTGCACTGCATTGTGGGATATATTATGTGCAGCGGCCGGTCGGCCGTCTTCTAGACGTCACAGGGTCACGTGATGCATTACATGTACATCATCCTTTTGCAATTTTTCGAGCGAAGAAGTGGGGGGCTCGAAAAATGGTAAGAAAATCGCGTAAATAAGCTAAACAACAGCCAATTAAGAGACAAAACGACAAAGGTGTTGTTTTATACTAACAAACACATTTATTAAGACCAACATTGTATTCTATTTCAGTGAACCTTTAACCTCAAATAAACTGTGCTGCGTTTACACTAGATCCTGATCCTCCTTCGATCCACCATTTACAGTGGAAGGAAGGTCATTGAGTGTGTGCATTAGCTGACCTTGCATTCATTTTTTTGCCATTCAGGCCCTCGACCTTGAGCTTTTTAAAACTAGTCCACTGGGCAAGTTAACTGGGTTTGTTACTAGCCCGCAGAAATTTTTACTAGCCCATATTTAATGGACACATTTCTCTTTAACCATAACTCCCTACGGTGTCGGAAATTTATTAAAATTGGAGGATTCAGTACAGTTATAAGTGATTTTCAAACTATAAATTAGAAAAGAAATTATTAAATGATAAGGTCCCGTTTCCTTCTACTTCCTCTGGTCATTTTCATTTCGCGGCACACACAGCAAAACATCGTATTTCCATCATACATGTAGCTAAGCCAGTTAAAGTCCTGTTCCCAGTCTTGTCTGTAGACACGTTGTCATTTATTTTTTGTTTAGTTTGCATCGTATTCTCTTTTGCTTCCTTTTTTTGGACGGATTGGATACATTTAACTAGTTGTCGCCACATGACGGAAAATGTGAAGACCCAAGTGAATAAAACTTCTAGCAAACCGAGCACCTGGCTGACACGTACAGACCACACACACAAAACTTCGCACGAATGTTCTTTCATAGCCCATCGCATCGCTGAAGTGCCGATGCGCATGCTCAATATGCACGTGGAATTCCCCGGTTGGGCCATTAAATCAAAGCTGGCTTCAGTACGTACCAAAGACCGTAAGAGTAATTTAAGATTAGACTAATTAACTTAAGACATTTTCAAAGTGATCAAAGAAACTGGCAGGAGCGGGATTCGAACCTGCGACCTCCGTGTAACCGTAGCGGCGCTCTACCAACTGAGCTATCTTGCCCTATGTTGGCGGTCTCCCAAATTGTCAGTATCTTTGTTCGAGTGGGCGCTAGTCAGAAGTCATAAGCCCAGAATGAACAAAGATACTGACAATTTGGGAGACCGCCAACATACAAATGTAGGGCAAGATAGCTCAGTTGGTAGAGCGCCGGTACGGTAACCCGGAGGTCGCAGGTTCGAATCCCGCTCCTGCCAGTTTCTTTGTTCACTTTGAAAATGTAATCAAATTTACCTAGTCAGTTTCCCTTGTGGATTATTTGACGAATAACTTAAGACATGGCGCGAATAGTGCGGAGGGGGCGGGGCCACCACCCCCTTTCAAGTACATTTTCCCTTATATCATCGCAATACATTATTTTAATCCTGTCCAATTTTCCTGGCATATTTGCCGATGCCTTGTGGCTATTTTCTACCAATTTAAAATTTAAAACACACCATTCTCATCAAATGTCCATTTCCCTGAACAAATAGGCTATTGACCATGTTCAATGTGTACAGTACATTATACAATGATGTGTTGTGGCCGGAGCTTAGTTCTTTAAAACGAGGTACAGACAATAAAAACTTACAAAAACAGATGTTTACATCCATTTCCCTTGTTCTTTATGCTTTGAAATACACTTAGACACAAGATAAAACATTCTTACATTATAACACTTGTTATTTTCACCCTTTTGTGGGCGTGGCCTAAATATATAAAGAAGGGTGCGAATAAGAGCACTCTGATTCAAACAAGAAAAAAATATTTTCTGGCAAAACACAGTTTGCATTGTTAACTGTGTTAAAAGTGCACTGCAAAGATGATTGTGTAAATCAATAACATAACGTTTTAAACTTACACAAGTTTTTTTTCAATGAAAAATGACAGTAGTGTACATATTATAAGAAAAAAAGCACGTGGGGGACACGCGTGGGGGACACGCGTGGGGGACACGCGTGGGGGACACGCGTGGGGGACACGCGTGGGGGACACGCGTGGGGGACACGCGTGGGGGACACGCGTGGGGGACACGCGTGGGGGACACGCGTGGGGGACACGCGTGGGGGACACGCGTGGGGGGACACGCGTGGGGGGACACGCGTGGGGGGACACGCGTGGGGGGACACGCGTGGGGGGACACGCGTGGGGGGACACGCGTGGGGGGACACGCGTGGGGGGACACGCGTGGGGGGACACGCGTGGGGGGACACGCGTGGGGGGACACGCGTGGGGGGACACGCGTGGGGGGACACGCGTGGGGGGACACGCGTGGGGGGACACGCGTGGGGGGACACGCGTGGGGGGACACGCGTGGGGGGACACGCGTGGGGGGACACGCGTGGGGGGACACGCGTGGGGGGACACGCGTGGGGGGACACGCGTGGGGGGACACGCGTGGGGGGACACGCGTGGGGGGACACGCGTGGGGGGACACGCGTGGGGGGACACGCGTGGGGGGACACGCGTGGGGGGACACGCGTGGGGGGACACGCGTGGGGGGACACGCGTGGGGGGACACGCGTGGGGGGACACGCGTGGGGGGACACGCGTGGGGGGACACGCGTGGGGGGACACGCGTGGGGGGACACGCGTGGGGGACACACATACATGTAGGAATGGATGGAGAAACATATAAGAGATAGAGCAAAGAGGGGAGAGGCACATCAAAGGGAGTAAGGGGTGGGGAAGTGACACTGACAGCAAGAATGCGGGAGGGGGGGCACAGGAGAGGCAAAAAAGGGGCCTGGAGGTGGTTAACAGGCAACGGAGGGAATAGAGGAAAGGGAAGACATGAAAGAAGGAAAGAAACCAGGGACGGATCCAGGAATTATTGCGGGGGGGGGGGGGGGGGGGGGGGGGGGAATTTCGTTATGTCTGATTTTTGCGGACAGCCGGACATATAGGTAATGCAGCACATTGTGACTGATCCACTTATCATTAACGTTCACCACATACAGATAATAACCCCTGCAGAATGTTATCTTTTGGTATTATTACTGTAATTAATTTTAATTGATTTTGGGTCACAGCAGAAGGGGTATCGACCACCCCCCCCCCCCCCCCCCCCCGAATCCGCCCCTGGAAACCTTGACAGTGACAGACCAGTATTGGAGTAATGGGCGTCCCGTAACCTACATTGTACGATACCTGATTATTCGAGCTGAAGTCCCCACCATGGATGCCCCTCTTCCCACCCAGCATTGTACATTCAAGTGCAGAAGTTCCAAATTATTGGTTTGCCAGAATCACATACAGGAGTCTGACACCATTCAGAGGACTTATTGCCTCCTTTAATGTCTTCCCCTTCCCTTAACCCTTGCCACACTTATACCATCTCCTATACCATCTCCTAGGAATTGACCGTGGTTATATGTACAGTACCGCTCAGAAATACGTTCCCTTTACGCTATCGTTTTAACGCGAAAAATCGTTCGCGAATTGTGCGCCATTTTTAAAACATGCCCTGTCTAGGGAGCCTTTTTCATTCGCGAAAATCAACTGCCAATTCGCGAAAGTTCGGCCACTGTTGCACGCGAAAATCAGTCGATTTTTGCATGCACAAATTTGCGAAGATTCATTCGCGAACGACGCGTAAATTGTATACATCGTTACAAACATGGACATGCACATCAGACACGATGTACCACACAGCACGTATTGCATATACATGTCAACATTTTACCGAAAATTGAGCCATTCAAAGCAGAAGAGTTTCCCTAACTCCGTCATCGTTGTCCACAAAATTTGTAGGAGTGAGAATTGTCTTGCCACCTGACTCAATGACGGTAATTCTGCACTACGTGGGCCATGCAATACAACGATAGCAGAACCAGACAGAATTGCGTTATGCAACAAAACTTCCAATATTTCTTTACTTAGTTGAGGGTTGAGATTGGTCGTAAATGACGTGCAGTACCATGCGGCCGCGATTGCCATCGGCAGCAGCATGGCCGGCCGGGTAGCGAATTAATTTCCCCAAACGACATCCGAATATTGATGCATTGTTGAGCGTCCTCTACGCATGTTATATGGCTGTGTATAATGCAATGAATTCTCTCTGTTTGCCGAGTATTCCGATAGTCTAGTGGATACCCTCACCCAATAGGAGTGCAGATATGGTGTACATATGGTGTAGTTTTAGTGTAGGTGTTTTCCAAAAGCTGGTGTACACCAAATTGACACCACCTTTGTGAATGGTGCTGTTTTGGTGCACCCTGTAAAAATTTCAACCTGAAAACTGTACACGGGGTGCAGTTTTGGTGCGTTCCAATGATTTAAATTAGCACCAAAACCGCACCACATACGATTGTGGTGCTGTTTTGGTGCGGCACCCTTATGGGATTTTATTGTGCGTTCCAATTATTTAAATTAGCACCAAAAGTGCACCACCACGAGTGGTGCTGTATTGGTGCAGCACCCAATGGTGCGGATTTGGTGCACGCGGGCTAGATTTCTGCAGTACTAAATCCTTACACCAAAACTGCACCATTTTGCTGATGGGGTGCACTTGTGGTGCGTTCCAATTATTTAAATTAGCACCAAAACCGCACCACATACAATTGTGGTGCTGTTTTGGTGCGGCACCCTTATGGGATTTTATTGTGCGTTCCAATTATTTAAATTAGCACCAAAAGTGCACCACACACGAGTGGTGCTGTTTTGGTGCGGCACCCAATGGTGCGGATGTTGCTTTTTAAATGTTAAACTTCTTCACACATTTCATTTAAATGAATGTAAAGACTATACATGTACATGTACATGTAGCTGAGCCCAATGTTGTTAAAAGTAATACTACAAAGCTGTAAACAAAAGCATTTCAAACCGTAAATGATACATAAAGAATTTATTCAGAACAAAAAAAAGACGGGCTAAATTGTTGCATTAATGCCAAACTATATATATTAATTACTTTGTTGTTGTTTTTTCAATTATAACATGGCAAGAGTTTGAACATGCTTTTAAAAATTGTTGTTTGTAAAGGGTACAGAATACCTGAGCAAAAGTTACACACAATTCCTGAGCTGATTTGGCAACACAAACAGTAAAACTGAAATAATGTCTCAAAAAAACCAAAAAAGAATGAGTAAATTTGGTTTTATAAGCTTGCCATACTGTATTTACAAAAAAGTTAACATGCTGCAGTGACAGATATACCTATATTGCTTGGCATGATGGAATAGACAATTGCGAGTACATGTATATTAAAATATGTAGAAATGCATTAAATAAAATATGAATACATTGTATATCGAAGCTGTCCGAAATCGTCTCGTTGAGCAGCAACAGGCAGGAGAAGGGAGAGCTCAGACAATCAGCAGCCGACGCAATGGTCTTGGGCTGCCATCAGCCACTTTCAACAGGATAACTCGTGTTGACCTTCACTTTCATCCCTATCAGATGATTAAGCGTCACGAACTGCTACCTGGGGATCAACAGCGACGACTGCGCTTCTGCAGATGGCTCCTTGCACAACCCCCACGATTTTTGGACAATCTTATCATCGGGGATGAATCAGGCTTTGCCCTCAATGCATCAGTTAACACTCACAATATCCGAGAGTACTGCCCTCGTGGACATGCTCCCCTTGATTTCCAGTATCAACGTCGTGACGACAGACACAAGCTGACTGTGTGGATAGGTTTGGGAGGCAATGGCTCAATTATCGGCCTTTTTTTCTTCCGCCATAACATTAACGGTGAGCATTATGCTTAACGAGGACATTGTTCCTGTCATTGACCAACTGCCCCGTTATCGTCGCAACAGAAATAGCCGATTTCAGAGAGCGTGGTGGGCACAGGATGGTGCCCCACCCAACAGACGGAGGACTGTAACAGACCGCCTTACAGAACTGTTCGGAGAACGAGTGATTGCCCTAAACCGTGACGTGGAATGGCCCCCGAGGTCACCGGACTTCAGCCCTCTTGACTTTTTCTTGTGGGGTCATCTTAAGTCAAAAGTGTACGTTACTCCACCTAGGGACCTGGACGACCTTGAGGAATGCATAACGGCAGAAGTCAATGTTCTCAGAAGGGACAGAGCTTTGATCCGGCGTGCAGTGTACGATATGCTGAGGAGGGCCCAAATCTGCCAGGAAAGAAATGGTGGACAAGTTGAGGACTGAAAGTGTGAAAGGGTTAATTCAAAAGTAATGGCAATTTGTGATAAACAAAGGGCATACCTAACGTTGTTTTTCATGGTCTCAGATCCTGTTTTCAACCCAGCACTTTTTCGCGCAAACCAGATGTATCGCAATTTACGTAATTAGCCTGTGCCCCTCTGCCCCATATCGTGCTGGGTATAAAGGATGAAGTAAAAATAAAAAACAGGCCAGTGGGAGAGGGTTTAATATTTTGCGTGAGTTTTGCATAATCAATGGTGTACAAAATCGAGATGGGAATAAAATGTTTTGTTTTCGATTGCGCTAAGATGCAGTATTGCTGGCACTATATTGTGTTGATAATATAAATAGGAATAGGCCTACCATGCCTACTGTACATTTTGATGCCTGTTTTTTTTATAGGGGGGATGTCCGGATGTGTGAGTGAATTTACTCATAATAAATTTAAATCTGAAACACGTTCCTTTTTTATTGAACTCTCGTTTTTCATTAATAGCCGCTCGTGGTTTTGAAAAAAGTTTAGCATTATGCCATTTTCAAAAAGTAACCAAACCTGATTTTAAAACTACCAGTCTTCTAAAGTTTGGGATTTTGTCTAGAGAAAATTACAAAAATAAACGTGCTGCCTCTAACAGAAAGGGACGGGCGTTAAACGATTTCTTTTTTACTTGTTTGTTTGTTTGTTTGTTTATGGTTTAACAGAAATATCCATTTTTTTTCATTGCATCATTTCAAACCTGAACCCTACCTCGTTCTGAAGACCTGCTGGAAGTTGTCTTTTGTTTTCATGTAGTAACTTTACATTTTTGAGTTTGATTTCTTGTTTTAAATGTAGGCGAAGTAAAAAAACAAAACATGTTTAGCGTCCCCGCTAAGGCTTAGTCCCCGTCCGCTTCCTTTTTGGGGGCTGCCTGGATTTGTTTTATTAACTAATATCACTGTAAACAGTCTCTTTCTCTTTCATTTTTGGGAAGTTGAACAGTTAAAAAAAATCTATGGTTTTCGGAAATTTAAAAAAGAACTTCGGCAATCTTGAAAATAAATAATAAAAAGCTCCTCCTATGTAAAAAAAAAAAACAACCGGACGCTAAACGTTTTCTTACTTGGCTTCAAATCTCATGAGTTCAATCATTCACGTTCATCTACCATCATCATTTAATTAAAGAAACGCACCAGCCAAACGGCTGTTTTATTTATTGTTGATTTAAAAAAAACTAAAACCACATTTTCATCGTTTTAAGCATTTATTGGCATAGATATGTCTCACCCGACCTCCTGATGAACATTTGGCATCTTAGAGATGGGTAAGTATCTCATATGAAGGGTGTCAAATAACCAAGTGAGACATGCCCCTAACAAATTAATAAGTACATGTAGGTCCGAAACTACTGCTGCAGCGGTTCCAACACTTTCCTGACATAATTTTCCATACGCTGGTAATGAATATCATTTTCATTCTC
Source organism: Hippasteria phrygiana (assembly GCA_037893225.1). Taxonomy (NCBI): domain Eukaryota; kingdom Metazoa; phylum Echinodermata; class Asteroidea; order Valvatida; family Goniasteridae; genus Hippasteria; species Hippasteria phrygiana. The sequence continues at coordinate 3,729,033 of JAZGUH010000390.1, read as the reverse complement.
TGTGAGGGATTAAAAAATAATGGTTAACATAAAAATAAACACACACAAAATGGATAAGGACAAAAGCTGCTGCGGGAGTAGTCGGGGTCTTTGCAACTAACACAAAAAGTAGCAAAAGATCACTTCACAGGTTCACTTCTGTTCTTCACCGTGTGGTTGACCAGAACCCAGGTAACAAGGCAATGCATGCAGTTTGCTGTTTTATAGAGAGGTAAGATTTAATTAAGAAAAGGGTGTGGATGTGAGATGAGTTTTACCCAGCTATTTGAAAATTGGCTTTTTACCCCATCAGGGCTCGACCTTAGCAGTCGCCCATTCGCCAAATGCGAGTGAAAACAGCGGCGGGCGAGTCAAAACCCTACCCTTTGTAGTCCGCCGGGCGAGTCAAAAATAAAGTGTATAAAAAAAGTTTCTGTTGTGTTATATTATGTACCAAATCTCCGTCTTCACGGCCAGTTTTGCCTTGCCCCATGTTTACCTTGGCCGCCGTGCCCTTTTTGCAAAAACACAGCCACTACAATCCTTCATATTTTAATTTTTGATGTCATGCCATCCCTTCATAAAATCTCGCTGCACAACACGTTGGCGATCGTACAGAATGACATGCACACACGTGCAGCATGCACACAGTCGTACTTCCCCAATACGTCCGAGGACAAAGCTTTGTGTTTCCTTTTGTTCCCTTGATATAACCAAACCCCATAGACTAAGCACGTATCCTTACGTTCGAGGACCGATTTCAACAAAAGACTCTACGTTCGAGGACTGAAAGGTTTCTTTGTGTTTCCTTTCTTCTCTTGTCCTCGGAGATATATACAGTGCACGTACACACAAACTGAATCTGGTCCAGTTTCGGAGTATGCCGATACTTCAAGCATCAACACCCCCACCGCAAGATTTAATGTGTATATTCGTACAATACACAAAGCAGCAGGAGTATGTACATGTACGGCAACATTTATGTGCAGTCAACTAACTTTCTTTTTGTCAGTACTTGCACGTGTGCGCCTCACAATACACATCGATGTTCGTGTACGAGGAACGCGCCCTGTAGGCGGCGCTATGAAGCACGCCTTCAGCGCGCTACATATATTGTACAGTAACTTCATGAACTTTGGTCACAACACGCGCGGCGCAATCACGGTGTTCCGATTGTCAAAAGTTGCGATAAATAATTAGGCAAAAAAAAATCGACAGAGAAAGAAGATTTCTGCACTTTAATTTACAGAACTTGATCTCTTTTGTCTGTGTATGCATTTTCCGTGTTCATGAATTTATTTTGAGGTTGTACATGTACCGCTCATACACCGCAGCGTGTTTCCCCGACATTTCCTGCCGAGGTTCATCGCCCGCCACACAAAGTGCATCGCGCACGCTTACCACCGTATGATAAATGGACAGTGTTGGCCAGTTTCCCATCGTGGTTGCGTTGTGCATAGTGATGTGTACGACCTAAATTCTCCATTATTTTAAAGAATTATCGACCGTAAATATTTTTGACATTAACCCTAACAGCCCAAGCCTTTTTACTAGAATCCTTCCCTAACCACACAAACTCCAACACTGTGTAGTAAACCAATGGCACATTCTTTGTACTTAGACAAAATCACGGCATCAAGTCCCATGCAAAGTGATGGTGCCAAGGCTCTACAGTACCTAATCACACAAAATTCAACACAATGGGGTGTTTGATTTTGGCAGGTTAGGGATGGTTAGGGTTAATTAAGGCAAGTTTTGATCATTTATTGTGGCAATTTTTTGTTATAGCTTTCGTAGCGTAAAACGAAAATAGTTTAGGCTGAAATTCACATATAATTGAATACCCATGTGATCGGAAGCAGTATGTTTTTGGCCTCGTAGTCTTACTCTTACTCTCAGTTAAATACGTTTTGAATGGAAAAATCAACAATGCCGCGACCTCCGTGCCCTTTCTGCCGATATAATTTGGCCTTGGTGCCCTCCTTACTGGCCTTGGTGCCCTCCTTACTGGCCTTGGTGCCCTCCTTACTGGCCTTGGTGCCCTCCTTACTGGCCTTGGTGCCCTCCATAATTTTGCTTTATTCAAGGCCAAAGTGGCCTTGCCCTAAAAATTACCAAATTCAAGGCCTGACACTGACACTGTATCAACTAAAAATGAGCAATGTAGTGTTAAAGTAGTTAATGCTTGTTTGCTGATACGGATGATGCATTATAATTATTATAAGTTTGCTTGAGAAACTACTGTTAAACATGCGGGAAGTAAAAAAGCTTGCGGACTACCCAAAAGTCTGGTTGAGTCGTCCGGCCGGCGAGTAAACAAAAAAGTTAAGGGCAAGCCCTGCCCATACGTAAAAATTCAAGATAATAAACGCGGCAGCGCTTAAACAGCGCCCCATGGTTATTTGTTTGTCAATAAGCTCTTCTTTCTGGGGCGGACCCTGTGTTATCGTAAAATGAAATGTAGGGTATACCGGGGCAAGATGGCACACGCTATTGTTTTTGTGCCATAACTGTAATATTGCACTTTAGAGTATACAGGGGTGGTCTTAAATGAAAAGATGTTTTTCAAAGTTTGCTTTGTTTAGAAATAGGCCTACATATCATGTACATGTAGTTTAATTTTCAAATTTTTCAAATGTCCCATTTTACTCCGCAAAATGGGGCAAGACGGAGGATGCAGTACATATAATGTGCGCATAGTATATACACATGTATTAACAATGTATGCGTAACGGTTTCAAGATATCGGACTTTCAAAAAGCAATCAGATAAACATCACAAAGTGGAAAAATTTCATTTAGCAACTTTTAAAACGGCATTTTTTGTTCGATGTAATCCAATGTCATTTTGAAAAACATTTAAAAAGGCAAAATTTTTCAAATTGTGAACTGAACCAATCAATGTTTAGTATGAAAACAATGGTTTAATGTTTAATCTTGAAGCATCAAAATTCTACACATTTTTCAAAAGCATTTCTTCATAACCGACATCATTTTGCACATTTTAGTTAAGTTCATTTTTGTGAAAGTATTAGCTCCATACAGTAAAGAGGCAGAAGTTGAAAAAGGCACCATTTACAGCCCTATTTGTAGGGCAATGTAGTGCAAACTGGCCGACAACGAACATATTTCTGGCAAATAGATATTTCCGAAGCTGCCACCGTCGAAAGTGGAAACAAATTACAGGCATATTTTGACACGTAAAATGCAGGATGTCGGCGAGGTGTGTCGTTGCAGGCTTTAGTAATATACCCAAAGAAAATTAAGTTGTACATTTCCCAAAGATGAGGATTGTGGAAAATGTTGGCTTCTAAAGTCCGGCTGAACAGGGCAAACTGGGTCGGGCCGTCGCCATGCATGTACAAATGTAGGCCTACATGTAGTCCAAACTGGCTTACTTGTGTATACATTTCTGGCGTGTGGATATTACCGATTACATGTATTTCACTGCTAACGACTTCCACTTGGGATTTCATAGGGATAATACTAAGGCTAAAAGAAAATGTTATTCCAGGAAAAAGATTTTGCTTTGCTGCTGCCTGGGAACTTTGATTGGGAAGTTCGAATTCTTGGGGTATATCTTGGTATAATTTACGTAATCCCAGAATGGTAAGGAGCATGCAAACGTTCACCCTTGCTGGAACGTTAACTTATCCATCGATCGATACTCGTTGTGCATGCCAGGAATTGTGCTGTCCTCAAGCTCCGTTATTGCCGTCGTCTCTCTGGATTGTGGGAAGAAAACGCGCACAAAAATTGCTCCTGTTTCCTTTCCCAAATCCCTTGTAACCATTGTGACGTCTCAACATGGCGGTATTTGCGATATGGTCTATAGAGAAATGTCTTCATGGTCGTACACGTCACGCTCATACGCATCATGCATGCATGGAGTAAGTTCAAAAGGCGACTATTTGTCAACCACTAGTCAATTTTCCATGGTAACCTGTACACTAAATACATATTGGGTACCAGGCAAAATCAACGAGTGGTCGACAAATGGTCGCCGCTTGAACTTGCCCATGGCTGGCCGGCCAGAACTGATGTCACGGTTCTGACATTCGGGCTACTAGTGTAAGCGGGATTTTTAGGGGTGGGGCACTTAAAAACGTTTGTATTACAATGAAAATGCAAAAGATAAATTAAATATTTATTTATTACAACTCTAAACGATGTATTCTTCCATTTCTGTGAGTTTTGTTTTCTATTTCGGTGACACTTTAACGCGGACACTATTTGGCAAGACTCCGTGAACAATGTGACATAATGAAGGACCAATCAGATGCCAAAATTGCAAATACGATGCCGTTGGTATTGACAGGACCAAAAACCCGCCGTTTCGCAGCTGGAGCACTCTCACCAGGAGATCTCAGGAACTATTTGCTACAACCACTGCTGCTACATGCACGCCAGTTTAGCTATGTTGACCCGTGCATCCTCCACCGTTTTATGGACCTTCATTCCGCAACTTAGGCATATTGTGTCACTCAGTGAGAAAGCTATGGTGAAAGCAATTGCGGGAAACTTTTTTTTGTCCACTGACTCTAGATGTGCATCCCACGATTGTCGCTTTTGGAACACAAGATGCAAGTATCAGATTTGACGGGTGCATTTTTTAAGGGGCTGGGCGTCGCCATTGCAGAAATATAAAAAATACCAACAAAAGTTTCACTTTTGGCGCGCCGACAAACTTTAATCAAGAAATACAGTGGAATCACCAACTGCACGGTTTTAATTTCTCTATATGTTAATAAGCTAATGCTGTATTTTCACTATCCAATCAGGGCACGAGTAAGGAGTTCCCATCCCCAGGGCTTACTATTGGAAACGAGGTTGAAAATAAAGTAAGCCTTGGGAACGGGGTTGCAATTTCATGGCTCTGTTAACCACAGCTTTTTGTGCTTACGATCACCATTTTGCGCTAACACCGCAAGCGGAAAATTCTGCGCTAACCCTGTAAGCACAGAATCCTTAGGTACGGGATGTAGGCATGCTCAGAAGCCAAAATTCCTTGTTAACGCGTGAAATACGCTTGCCATAAGCACATAGTTTCCTGCTACAGTATGCGGGGAAAAGTTTCGCCAATGGTAAGCAGAGCCATGAAATTGGGCCCAGTTAATGACGTCTAATGACAGAGTAATCTCATTGGACAGTCTTTAGAAAAACGCTCGCGAAAATGAAAAAAAAATGGTATTCATGAGTCGATAATTTGCAACGCCAATTTAAAAATGTGCGCATGCTCGAACTATAAGGTACATGTATTCTTAAAAAAAGTTTCAACAAAATCCAATTTAACGGAAGTGCGCTTAGAGATATAGGCCTTTAAACATAAAAAGTGCCAAGAAATCAGATAAGTCATTTTTATCAAAATTAATTTTTTCATCTTTAATAATCAATATTAATGTTTCTGAAAATAGATAATGAAAATATAGATATAATACACACATACATGTAAAAGCCAACAAACCAAAAACAAAATAAATCACTTATGTGAAGATTTTTTCGCCCTCTTCACATAGAACAGCCCTGCGTTCGTTCTCCCAAACAAACGTGGACGTATAACAAAGGAACGTCCGCGATTCCCAAAATACGTCCGCGATTGAGATCGTGTACAAAACCTACGGGAGTCTTCCGAAAAAGTACAAACAAAAGAGGTACCAATACATGTAGGACATCCGCGTTTGGAGGTCGATACACATTTTACTGTGTGTGTTTTAACAAATCAAACAAAATATTGACCTACATGTACATGTCATACTTTTATCATAATATTGTTGCAGGATTAACGCTAACCATCTCAAATCTGCCAAAATCCAACACCATGTTGTATTTTGATGGATTCAGGACTGTACAGCCTTGGCACCATTACTTTACATGAAGCTACATGTATGACATATGATGCCCCAATTTTTGTAATTACAAAGAATGTGCCATACAAACTGCACAGTGTTGGATTTTGACAGGTTCAGGACACTTTCCAGTAATTGCCACAGGTGTTAGCGATAAGCATTTTTATCACCCATTTGAATGAGTAAAATAAGTGACCTATTTTGCCACAAACATGTACATGTACATTCCCTTCATTTTTACCATGTGTTCTAATAATTACTGTATAAAATACCAGTACTGTACTTTTTACAAATTTTAAGATACTTTCTTCTCTTTTACTTGCTGATATCTGGATCACTTTTTTTTGGGGGGGGGGGGGGGGGGGGGGTTAAGAATAAAACTTAAAGCACAAATAAGTTGAAGTTTTATATTTTTAATGCTTTTGATGAAACATTTCACTACTTTAATATCTGTTGCTGCGCCGTCTCCTTTATGTAATCTATTAATTTGCTGGTAATAATTTGGAATTTTTGATCTGTTCTCCCAAAAAATCTGCAGGATATAGAAGAGAATATCTTTGCCGAGGTCCTTGATGAATTAACTCTTGGATTTTGCTTTGAGATTCACCGTTCCTGCAAGATGGGACAACTTTTTCTTGATGAAACTGATGAGCCAAGTCTGAAAGTATGTATACATGTACATGTTGAATTTGTAAATGTTGATATGTGACCTGTGCTGATGAGTGGGAATGAATGTGTGGTAAAGTGTTACCAACTAGTTTACTGATAATTGACAGGGACCTGTTTAAAGGGCAAGTAAAACGCGAAGTGAAATTTTGACTTTTTTGACTTTTCTGATAGTTTATGCCTCCCCAAAACTAATATAACAAGTTTGAAAGAAACAAAAAATAGTTTTTGAGCCTTTTCCTTCTGGGCCACTTTGACTCGATTCAGAAAAGGCCGAGGTCAACTGCGTGCCGTATTGCGCGAGTGATTATGACATTTGTATACTTGTAGAAACATATGACGTCACTGTATTATACGACAATGTTTTACGCAGAGTCTGTACATATTTTTTAGTTTAACGCCAGTATTACTTGCTGTGCTTTTTGCACATGATTCAGGAGTAATACAATGTACCACAGTAAACATATTTTAAAGTGTTGACATCTTTGTGAGACACATTTTGAATAGGGGTTGTTGGCTTGTTCTTGCTGAAGTTAGTTATGAGTCATACTTTCCTTTGTTTGCAGTCTGCTTTTATTGGGACCTGCACGACAAGTTGTGTGTGAGCTGATACTATACTCTAGTCTGGCGACTTTGCTTATGCAGCCCTCATAAGGACCCGCACCTTCTCAGAACTATACACACAATTTCTATTAAAAGGTACCAGACTCGATCGCATGTGAATTACCACATGTGTACAGCGCAGCGCAGACGGTCACCCCCCCCCCCTTTTTTTTGGTCATGTTTGTTTTTACCACATCGCATTTGTCCATCCATGTTTAGAAAGATTACATGGCAGTGTATATGTTTTGATTTGATTTTGTTCACTTACTCATGCTCCTGATCACTTTTTACGCCTCAAAGGCGACGGTGTTGTCGATGTGCGTGGCCGCCTCCTGGCATGTTGAGTCAAGCGAGCGTGGACAGGGAGGACGGGGCTCTGGATGCTCGAGCCGGCAACCACAGGGAACGTCGTCGTGGTTTGGGGTGCGTGAGTCCGGGACAGGGTTGGAATGCTCGATGCCTTTAGAGTTGGAATGGCTCCAACCTTCAAATGGAATTGTGCCTTCAAACCTAGCTGGGTTTTCATACTAACACTATCATCAATACAGTCTTTGGCGAACTGTTCTGCACATATTCTACTGCGTTCGTCTAACCCGTAGAGCTTACTACATGTGCATAGTCTCCTAGAGGGCGCTAGCCATTCGCTAAGATCTTTTTCCCACAGTACCTTGCGGCCCGCCCGCCATGACACTTCCTCTTTGCTCATGTTTAGACGTGAATTTCCTAAGCGCTCATGTTTCGCTTTCTTTCTCGTCTATTCATCACCATCCTTGTAGCTAAGTATCCCTTTTTGTGTAGTCTCATCTTCTGTGTTATTTAGAAGTTATTTTCATTTGATGCCCTCATCGTTTTGTAACTTTTTGGACTCGTTTTTGTTCTTCTCACGTGGTCGAGTCTGAGCGACTCTCGCTGATCACGGCACTAGATACGCTCCTTCATGTATTCGGTACTCGACCTTAGTCAGTGGAGTGACGTTCGCCGAGCTCGGCGTCCTGATCCACTCCTCTTCTTCTGACCTCGGAGTGACATTTGTCATTTTTGGCAAGTGATTTGCTACCGTTTAGATAACGTTTTCGTGTGGCCTTTGTCAGCTGAGTGGCATTTACCGAGTTCGGTAACATGACTCGCTCTTTTCTAACTGATTTAGGGTGATACTTGCCTATACTCGGCAACTGATACTCCCCACCTGCATTGATTTGCAGCTCGCCCCGACCGTTATCTACGGGGTTACACTCGCCTGTTCGGCGCTTGATACACCCCCAACCGCGATCCAGTTTTTACTGAGTGACTCCCACGAGCTCGGCTGGTTGTCCGCTCGATATCGTGGTAAACCCTCACGGTGTGTGGGTTATATTTTTCCCCTTTCTCCGACCATGCTGTCCCCTCCCGCTTCCGTGCCCCCTTCAGGGTCACGCACCGAAGCGTCCATTCGTTCGTGCAGTGCTGTTTCTTCTCATGCCAAACCAAAGAAGAAACACCTGGTGAAGCCAAAGCCCAATAGTACGCCCAGGACGCGGCCCACGTCCTCCCGGGAACGATCCAATAGCGGGCCTATCGCGCTCCCGGCAAACGTCTTAAGCCATCTCATTCCGGGCCTGAGCTCTTTCAGGTCCTCAAAAGCCTCTCTGAAACCCTTATTGGCTCTTACAGAGGCTGGGTCCTGTCCCATTCCAGACGCACACTCCGTCCCTATCCGGGCCCCTCCGTCCGATATACCGCACACTGTGTCCTGTGCCCCGGACTCTCCGGTTGTCTCAGTGCTTGCCCCTAGTACCTTCGACGACCCTCTGCTGGATTTTCCTTCTGGGCTCTCCCCGTGGATCGGCATGCTCCTACGTCCCCCTCGGCCGTGACCGTGAGCCCCTCCGGGCGTGACCGTGAGCCCCTCCGGGCCACCTTCACGTGCTGCGGACTCCGATGATTTGTCATTTCCGGCCTCACTGGCCACCCTGTATCGCTTGGTCCAACACGACATGGCGTTGGCCTTTCCTAGGCCTGTTCCGGGTATCCGGGTACCCGAATGCCGGCGTCAATATCCGGTTCCATTTTTCCGGTTCGGGTACCCGAAACTTACGGTGAAAAATTCAATGTAAGGTTTCATACCAAAAATAAATAAATAAATTAGGCCTGTTCCGGGTATCCGGGTATCCGGGTACCCGGATACCCGAATGCCGGCGTCAATATCCGGTTAATTTTTTCCGGTTCGGGTACCCGAAACTTACGGTAAAAAAAATTCAATGTAAGGTTTCATACCAAAAATAAATAAATAAATACAGAGAATTCGATCTATTTCAAACTCTGTTCCGACTCGAAAGACCCGAACCGTCCGGCGGTGTTTGAAAACAATGCGTCAACAAAAATGCAGTGAATGGAAAGTATCAATAATGTGGTCGGCCAACGCTGTTTGTATCTTATCTATAGCTATCTTGTTGCTTATTATAGTCTGTCAATGGAAGTGAACTGCGGTTTACGCTGGGGCTAAACTAGCTCTGTGGTATGATCAAAGAGCGGGCGGGAGTAATATTGATCTTGAGAGAGTGAACGTTGCTCAGCGCTCCCCGTATTAGGCCTACGGGTATACGTTAAAACAAAAACAATAAAAGGCTTTGCTTGGAGGAGGCTTTGCTTGGAGTATTAAATTTGTTTTAGTGTGTGATTATTTTGGTGTCCGACTACATGTACATGTCAACTCGTACCCAGGTTAACTCGTACCCAGGCATGCCAGGTTAACTCGTACTCTGTGGATGATTTAATATTTAACCCCTTGCGTACGGAAGACGCCAAAATGGCGCAAAAAACAAAAAACAGTACCACCAGGTCGGATGACGCCATTTGCCGCTATTTGTGCAATTTTAATCCATTGTTGGATTATTGTGTATGTTACGCTTGACTGCACAAGCAAAGGCTGGCGCGACACCCCGGCGCCTCCTGTAAATAACCGTACTCGAGGTCTTTTTAAATATCTGAACCTTCTAAACGATATTTTTATAGAGACTGGACGACAGGTAATGACTGCAGCTGTGAAAACGTCTTCAATGGAGAATGTCTTAACATAATTAATGTTCAACTTCAAAGGTCCTGGTGTCCCCAAAATAATTGAAATCAGTAATAAACACAAAGCCAAGATCGTAACTTTGCCTTAATAAGGCGGTTACACTACATGACCCCCCATTTTTGTTCTTGTGCTGGATATTTTTCGCCGTCCCTGCGACAGAAGAACCGCCCCAGTATAAAATCGCTTTGGACAAGGCTTTACCTCTTTTTTTTACCAAGAAGATAGTGGCACGCTCCGTGCAGTTGCCCAATCACAGGCTATTACGAACGTTGTGATATCTGGCCGGCGCCGAACAACCAATAAGTCCATATGAAGAGCCATAGTAGACCAATCACGCAGTTCAGTGAGTCCACCTCGCACACGTGCCGTCCAATCGGCACACGGCACTCGCTCCCCCTGTGTGCAGTGCACGTGCGGCATGCAGTGCATGCATAGACTGGTTGCCGCATTTCCATAATGCCTTCTTTGGCACTTAGTGGGTGGCGCGGCGGGAACCAGTACAGCATTGCTGCATTGAGCATGACACACGTGTTTTCATCACGGTGATAGGAAATCACGCACCGAAAGGAACTTGTAATCGCGGAGGTTTCTTTAAAAAAATAGCGAATGTAAGTAGCAGGCCTTGAATTTGGTAATTTTTAGGGCAAGGCCACTTTGGCCTTGAATAAAGCAAAATTATGGAGGGCACCAAGGCCAGTAAGTAGGGCACCAAGGCCAAATTATATCTGCAGAAAGGGCACGGAGGGCGCGGCACTGTTGATTTTTTCCCGTTCAAAACGTATTTAAAGAGTAAGAGTAAGAGTAAGACTATGAGGCCAAAAACATCCTGCTTCCGATCACATGGGTATTCAATTATATGTGAATTTCAGCCTAAACTGTTTCTGTTTACGCTACGAAAGCTATAACAAAAAATTGCCAAAATAAATTATCAAAACTTGCCTTTATCAATGTCAACAATATTTACGGTCGATAATTCTTAAAAATCATGGAGAATGTACATGTAGGTCGTACACAGCACTATGCACAACGCTAACCATAACGCTAACCACGATGGGAAACTGGCCAACACTGTCCGTTTATCTATGGAGAAATAAATTTCTCCATGGTTTATCGTACGGTGGTAATTAGCGTGCGTGATGCACTTTGTGTGGCGGGCGATAAACCTCGTGTTGCGGCAGGAAATGTCGCGGAAACACGCTGCGGTGTACCTCGACATAAATTCATGAACACGGAAAATGCATACACAGACAAAATAGATCAAGTTCTGTGAATTAACGTGCAGAAATCTTCTTTCTCTATCGATTTTTTGGGCCTAATTATTCATCGAAACTTTTGACAATCGGAACACCGCGTGTTGTGACCAAAGTTCATGAAGTTACTGTACGTATGTAGCGCGCCGAAGGCGTGCTTCATAGCGCCGCCTACAAGAGCGCGTTTCCTCGTTCACGAACTCGATGCGTATTGTGAGGCGCACACGTGCAAGTACTGAGAAAAAGAAAGTCAGTTGACTGCACGTAAACGTTGCCGTACATGTACATACTCCTGCTGATTTGTGTGTACGTACGAATACACACATTTAATCTTGCGGTGGGGGTGTTGATGCTTGAAGTATCGGCACACTCTGAAACTGGACCAGATTAATAGTTTGTGTGCATGTGCTGTGATTCTGTACGCGCGATCGCCAACGTGTTGTGCAGCGAGATTTTATGAAGGGCTGGCATGACATCGAAAAAACAAATGATATGAAGGATTGTAGTGGCTGTGTTTTTGCAAAAAGGGCACGACGGCCAAGGTAAATTTGGGGCAAGGCAAAACTGGCCGTGAAGACGGAGATTTTGTGTGGGGCACCTCGGCCAGTAAGAAGGCAACGACGGCAGTGGCCGTCATTCATTTCAAGCCCTGAAGTAGGCAAACAAATTACAAGCGTTTTTGACGGATATGTTATTGAGAGGCATTTTGTGAAGATGGAAAATACAACAGGATTATTTTTTTTATTGATTTTTTAATGTTTTTTTTTTACTTGCCGATAAAAATTTTAGGGTCGCAGCCGTAAAATTAGGGTAGATCGGGTAACCGGAAGCGAAACCATTTTTGCGGGGGCCTTTTAGCGGCTGCACGGTGCACACAAGGACATTACAAACCTTGATTATGATTAGACAGTGTTTGTTTGTTTTTTTTGTTTTGTTTTTTTTGGTTTTTTTTACGGTCCACTTCCGGGTACCCGAGAACCGAACCAGTGTGGCGTTCGGGTACCCGGATCCAAAATGACCCGTGAACGCACAGCCCTAGCCTTTCCTAAACCCCCACTGAACCGTCAACCTCCCAACCGCAGTCGTTTAAATGCTTATCGGCTGTAGACGTGTCGGACATTTCTGAGCCCCGCCAGCCGGTGCCATTTAACCGAGTTTGTTCGGACGTGATTAAATCGGTTTTTGAGGCCCCAAGTTGCGTCCTCTTTACCAAAATCTGTCGCCGTTCCTCTTCCCAGCAGAAGCAACCACTCAGTTCCTTAGGGAGGACACCAATATTATTCCTCCTGTTTCCACACGTGCGGATGGGAAGGAACGCTCCATTGTTCTTAATCTCCCCGTTCTCCCGCGTGCGCACGGGCCCCGTTCTGCACGCGTTCCTGATTTACAATAGCGTGGTCACGGTGCATGAGCTGCCATTGTGTGAACACCTTTGCCCCACTGAACGGCGGTATGTGCCAAGAAGTATCCGTTGTACATAGAAGTACATGTTTGTTCATAATTGAGGCCGACAGTGCAGGGAAATGTTGCTAAAGAAGAATTCGTCTTAAACATGTTTTCATTTCTGTTGCAGGTACATCAAAGTGAAGAGGCATTGTATTAAGCTTGGAAATGAATTTATTTTGTTTTTTGTTTGTTGCCGGGGGACTTTTAAACATGTGGGTGGCATAAACATATTCGAGTTGGCATGTGAACTCGGCACAAATGTGAATTCCAGATGAAAATCCTGCTGCATCGTTGATTATTTCCCCGTATTTTTGTTTGCCGATGGCCCCGGAACTGTCGTCAAATATAAACGCATAATTCATATCAATAAGTGTTGCTTCATGTTGTGGAGAACAAGACTAGAACAAAAACTGCCCATGCCAAAAATGGCAGAGGAATTTCAGCGATATTTCCCGTAAAGATCGGAAAAAAATATTTCTTTCTGATTGGTGGGAACATTTTAATGGTATCAACAAGCTGGTGCAATTGTTTCGACGACTGTAAGTAGTGTTGTAACCCATGAGGATTTCGGGTAAAATAAGAATTTGAAGGGATTTTTTGCACTACGCTGATTGCCCCCCCCCCCCCCCCCCCCCTGATTGTTTTGTTTTTTATTTGCGAAAGGATGACAATTTTTTTCGATCCTGCATTTTATACAGTTTTCGTCAAAACAAGGCAGGTTTTTCCTTTTTAGGTGGGGGTTTAGAGTAGGCCTATACACTGCTCGGATGTAGGCCTGTTTTCAAAACAGTTATAGTATATTTGTCGAAATTCCATTAATATTCCCAGGAAAATGTGGTTGACAAAAATTCAGCTGGTAACATTGGCTTCAATCGTAATTCTTCTGTTATGTTGCCATGGCAGTTCTGCATGGATACATCGAGTAACGTGTACTCATCATCGAGTATTGTGTCACGTACATTTGTACAATGTACGTTGCACGTGACAGGATTTTCCCAATGCTTCTATTGCAACTTGCAACACGTGGAAAAGTACCAGGTGTGTACCGCGGCTGTTTAAGTCGCGGGTCAAGTTGGTATAGGGTGAATTATTAACGTACCAATGCAAGCTGATTCAAGATTTCATTGTGGCTTTTGCTGTTGTGTGCAGAGATATGATACACGACACATTTCAGTATTGGAAAAGGGGCTCTGAATTGATACATTACAGTATATATCAATTCCTGGGGGTACAATTTCACTGAAAATGGCTTAAAGTTAAAGCTTACAGATAAAAGGAACCTGGACATACCTCATGTTGAAGCATTTTCGTGAGCATTTTTTCTCCTCCGAAATTAGCAGATAAAAAATTGCCCCCTGAATGAGAATGTCTGTTACATCTGCTGCACTGCTGTCTTTAAAAATAGTGTTCAACACAGAGTAAGGATTAAAAAAAAGAAAAAAAATTACCTGAAACCGTTTAAACTATCAATTAAAGGTATTTATAGCAACAAAAACTGTAAACATTATATTGCTCAATTTTCTGACGAAATTAAACTTATCGATTCCGTACATAACTCTTGGTGTCCGCCTCGTTGTAATGTAGTCTCGCTCTCACCTAATATCACATGCAAACATCTTTACCTCGCCTGCACATCTAAACTATGCACATGCGATCACTTTACAAAATATCAACGTCATAGAGGGCCTCGAATCAGCGGCAAGCTTTAATGACTGGTTTCCTATCACTTAGATTTTTCGTGTCCGTGCGTTATGTACGCATTCCGTCGTGCAATGCGGGCTCGCCGAAGTCAGAACACCCAATGTTGCAAATTTCTAGCAAGCTAGGGAGTTGTACTGTTATGTGGCCTGACCAAGGTTGGCCGTGATTGGTTGGGTTTTCTGAAGTGGTGCGTTGTGTCTTCGTGTCCGGTATCTGGGCACAAGTTATGTACAGAACTGGGATAGGCATGGGTAATTTGTTTTGTGTCATCAGTGCCCACATTTCTTGAAATTCTTGGTTGCCAGAATGTTCAAATGTTATGCCACAAATGGTAAATGTAATTTTTCTTACTACGATGGGAACATTTACATGCAGTGCTTTAAAACAACAACGAGAGGCTAAAGTGTTTCGGTTTTGGGGAAGTCCAGCCAATTTTCCGCTGATTTTTGTAAACATGGCGGCATGAATTTTTCGAATGACGATTTACTAGTTTTTTTGTTTCTTGAGGATAAATTTTCATTTTCAGTTTTCGTAATGGTAGTCATCTAACTTAACTTAATTAGAAGCGAGACATTTTGGAAGGAAAAAAATGTTTTGACAGGGTTTAGGTATTGATTTCTGGCGTACATAATTCGGACACCGAGATCTGGAGGTCATGCAAAATGTACATAATGCAACATGAAAATCGAATTTTAAGCTCATAAATTAGTTAAATTGTACATGCATACAATTACTATTAAAACAAACATTCAACTATACAACTTTTTTCAAAGCATGGTGCCATAAACTGGTGAAGAGCAATGACAAATCTCCATATATTTACAATTTGGTGTCCATGTTTTGATGTTATGTACAATTATTTGTCATGGTTAACCTTGCCCACTGTAAGAGATTTGGATTCCAGTACTTTTCTATCATGTCTTTCTATGGTTATGGGTCAGTGCAACATTTTAAGACACAATATTTAGTTGTCCACTCAAATTTCAATAGTTATTTCATAAAGATTAATACCACATCTTCTGTACATAACGGTGTCCACTTATAAAACACAACTCATTTAAAGAAAAATATATTTTCAGTGTTTTGTGTATGTCATGTTGCATAGTATTAGACATACTTAAAAGAACAACTTCAATGTCCTGGGAAATTCTCTGCCCAGTATAAGAAATGTGCTCCTAAAGGACACCAAGTTATGTACAGAAGATATCTCCCTTGGCTCACTTTAAGGGCTGGTGTATCTCTTGTTTTGAGTTGTCTTGCTCCACAAGTTCATTTTTATGTTTCTATGGACTATATTAAATATCTTTACAGGGTAAATGATGGTAACATCTGTTGTTCATTTTTTGGGTCTGTTTTGTAACAAAAATGTGTCGTGTATCATATCCCTGCACTTATATAACCAGGTACGAAGCAATTCACTCATGAATATCATGCACCAAAGGCGTGCACGTCTTTGTACACGTATGCCCATAATGCAGCGGCCGCTGGGCTGGTAGTCGTACGGTCATGCGCTCCGATCCCGGGCGCTTCTCTGGCCTTTCACGGTGCCGGTGCAGGATGGTGTGTTGGAGCTATACAGCTAGTGCCACGGACCGATCTCCATATGTACATTGTATGTCTTCTGGTACGATATTTTCGGGGACCTTTCAGTTTAGGCTGATTTTGAGCTACATTGTCTGTAGACTAATTGTTGCAAAAGATGCTATACCAGACCACCATGACGCTCTGCCTGATGAAGACGAATTTGACTCGTGACAAGCCAAGAACGCCATGACAAAGCTTGCCTAAGAAGAGTGCAGTGCTGCAGCCACAGTTGGCCTCTGCACAGTTACTAATTTATTGGACACGGATATTCTCGCTCTTGACAATAGATTTATCATGACACTTCCAATTATTTTACTTGTCCAGTTTACTTTTCTGAAAGCTGCCATTTTGTTATCAGCATGGAGGGGAGGCTGGATGTTACAGGGGGGGGGGGAGACTGGTGTTACTTGTAGATTGTACCAAGTACAATGTAATTTGCTTTGGCACCATAAGTTGCGTAAATATTTTTCCTGATTTATCATTGTCTTCAATTCTGAAAAAAAATAATGAAAAGTGTTCTGCTTAGGTTCCAACTTGTACATTTCACACGCTCAACATTTTATATGATTTATATCGCCGTATTAAAGATTTTCCTTGTTATTATGATGCAAACAATTCTCATATTAAAAATCTCCCACACCCCCCATCCCCAAATCTCCCACACCCCCACCCCAAAATCTCCCACAACCCCAACCCCACATCGCCCCCACCCACACCCCACGGAAATTTGTATTACATAGGCTAGCATCTGCTTTAATAGCAGAATGCCAAAAATGAAAAAGACATGTTGGACAAGAGAATCGAACATGTTTACTTCTGACGCGCAATTATTTTATTTTCCAATGGTTCGGTTTACATTTTGGGCCCTTTTCACCAAATTTTTCACGAGTAAATATTAAAAAACAAATCGAGGCGGCCCCCAAAAAGAAGCATGTTTTATTTCTCATTTCGCCTTATTGCTTACCACTTTTTACGCCTGACTTGCGTTCGTTGTTATTATACGATTTTTACACCTCTTGTGTATTTACTCCTGTTGCCTAAATATATTTTTTCAGAGTACAGAAATGAAAGTGACATTGAAATGAATATATGGGCATTGGATTAAAATCTTATTAATAGTCTTCTGGATTCTGTCTGTTTAGGCCCAATGAAATATCTACATTGCCTAAAAGTTTCAAAATCAATTAAGGCATTCTTCGGAAAAAATTCTTTCTGTCAATCAGTAAAGCAAAAATCAGAACATATTTACAGTCGACGCATGAATATGGCTTCTAAAAATGTCGCACTGTGTTGAAAAATGTAGTCTTGGTTTGCTTTCACTGTGTACTTTTCGTGATTTTTCTGCGCGTATTTTTATATATACATTTAAAAAAATGTATTTACGGAACAGAGAAAGGGTCATACTACTCCGATGGCAGCAATCGTGCAGTAAACCTGACGAAAATACTTTCAAAACGAGGGAATATAAAATGACTTGTTTTGTGAACCACATTAATTTTACGTCAAATAGCTAAAGCCGGAGATCATATCGGGGCTTGTTATTTACTTTAAAGAGGAGTGCTCAGCACAACTAAATAAAAAGGCAAAACAACCCTCTGTAGATTTAGAAAGAATTTTGGTTTAATTCCTTTAAATAATAAATCCGTGTTGATAAAGAGATCGCATACCTTTGATGCTGCTCGCGTTCCGCAAGCGTCGGAACGGCTACTTAACATAACAAAAGCACAGTACAATGGGGCGTTCCTGCTTGCCCACACTATTAACATCTAACAAAAGAAAAACGGTGCACTAACAATGGAAATCCATTGTTACTTGGCACTAAATCTATTGTTACTAGTTCACAGTGCCAGTGGGCCAGATTTCCTCCCCCCCCCCCCCCCCCGTTCCACCGCGTGAGAACGGTCCTTTTGTTCAGTTTTATTGCCTCCTGTGAAGAACGGTAAGGAACCCGTCCGCACGCGTTGGAACGGGACAAATAATATTGGTGTCCTCCCTTAGTTGCCCGACCATGGCAGACGATGTTTGACAAACCTTCTGCTGATAGTGGCCATCGTGCTTCGGCCCGCTCTCCTTTCCCGGATGCTTTCCATAACCGCACCGAGACAGCGTTCTGACATGTTGATATTGCTGCTCGGTCAGGTCTATCCTCTTCAGCCTTCTCGCTCCTATCAGAGTATTTGTTGCAAGGCTGTCAGGCTGAATCAACGATTCCAGCGGACATGATGGTTTTGGCTTTTTGCTGTCTAGACCATTCTCTTTGCACCATTCTCGGCCTTTTTGCCCGAGTTTGCCGCTCTTCTATCGAAGCCCGTCGTGCAGCAGTCCTCAATACACTTTTCATACCGTCCACCGAAACTCATAAGCGTCTGAAGTCGCTTTACCTCGTGGGTGCAGGCCTGTTTGCCGGCCAGATGCAAGCTGAAGCTGACCGCATCAAAGCCACCAAGAAGAATAACCTGGCTAAAACTCGACTGAAGTCCAACCCGTGCCAAAGACGGAATGGTCCGGCTGCCGGTTTTCGGTCTCAATTTTCGGTCTCATTTACCCAACCCCATTCCTCTTTTCGTGCCTCACGTCCACCCGCCCATCCCAACCGGCTCAAGTGGAATGTGACCGCCCAACCATCGCCCGACGTCAACCAAACGTGCGAGGGTGCCCTACCCACCCTCCCGCTACTTCTGCCGCACCCCCCCCCCCCCCGGTTTCGTACCGGCTGGTGACAATGACTACCCCGTTGGCCCGTGGGCTCCCACCGCAGGACCCGTGGGGGCCCGCTTGGCCCTTTTTGCGGGGTCGTGGGCCCAGCTCACCCCTGACGGTGGGTTCTCGATACCGTATCTCATGGATACTGCATCAAATTTTCGAGTTCCCCCCTGTCGGACACTCTCGTTTCTCCGACTCGACCACCTCACGATTTAATGAAACGTCGGGCGCTCGAATCAGATATTGCATCACTGATAGCAAAGGCCGCCATCCGAGTATTACCACCTCGGGTTTGCTCGAGCCGGGCTTCCATTCCACATTTTTCCTGGTCCCAAAGAAAAATTCACAGTCTTGGCATCCCATTCTCAACCTGAGACCCCTCAACCGCTACATACATCTACCGCAGTTAACAGGCATGCAACTCTTCCGTAGATCTGCAGATTTCCGCGTTTTTGAAAATTCCAAGCTTGTTTCCCACCATGGCAACCGCGGAATCGTTCGCCGATCGTGATATTGCTAGCGCACATCGTCTGGCTCCGTATTTTGAATACAATACAGTACAATCGGGATACGGACACTATACCTACGATGTACATGTTGCACGCACTGGTAAAACGTTGGAAAAACATGTTTGGATATCGATTTAAAGTGTCAAATGACTTCTAAAAGGAAGGACATTCGAACGAGAAAAAGGACAAGAGCATGTAAAAACTGTTGATGATAAAGGCATAAAAAATGCTTGGAAATGTGACTGGTTGGAGAAGGAAGTGGATGAAGGTCGCCAAGAAAGCCAGACTTACTCACATAGAGAAGCTGAAAACATCTAAAAGGATTCATTAGTTGAGAATGTCAAGGGTAACAACAATTTTTACATCTGAATAAATGGTAAAAAAAAGAAAATTGAAGCATTTTGTGTAATTTTTAATAGAAAACATGCCACAAAATGAGGTTAAAATCTCTCACTCGGCTTTCAATCCAAGTGGTCAAAAACTGATCAGAATGCACAACAGAGCACCTAGAATTCAAAATGTTCCGGGGCCCTAAGGCGGGCACCGGACCCCACGCCGTAAGGGCTTCGCGCTATGCACTCGCAAATTGGTGAAGATATTTTCCTCTTTTTTTGCAATTGAAGAGTTGCATGCCTGGGTTCAGGATGGACACCCTCAGGATCGTTCTCGATTCCACCCCACTCCCAATCCATCCCGATCACAGATGATTTCTCCGGTTTTCGTACGGCGAAAACTCGTTCGAATTCCGTACCCTCCCGTTCGGGCTGTCCACAGCTCCCCGCGTCTTCACAAGATTAGTGAAAACAGTGGCGAGCGCTTTTCATCGCCAAGGCATACTAATTTTATGTACATGTACCTCGATGATTGGCTTATCATCAGCGACTTTTGGGCATCCGCAGCTCACGCTTTTCAAACAACCCTCGCACTCACCTCGAGGCTGGGCTTTCTCGTAAACGAAGCCAAATCCCAGCTCGTCCCGTCACAATGCCCGATATACTTGGGCGCAATACTCAATCTACACTGGGGCATGGTCTATCCCATGTACGAATGAGTAACAAATGTATCCTCGTGTGGCCATTATTCGCGCACTTAAGACTTTGACCGAAATTTTTACAGTATAAACTAAGCTTTACATGGTTTTGGTATTTACAATTGTTTAGTATGACTAATATCTTACCTGGAATTTTCAACACTGAGAAAAACAGTTGAAAACAGTGAGAAAAACCCAGCATTTTCAAATTGTCATCAAAATAGTAGCTAAATATGTCGGTTTTTCTTAGTTACATTTATATATTTTGTGTGTGTGTAAGATCATGGAGCTCCTTTTTATAGCTCCATGGTAAGATCAACATTTTGAAGCCTAATAATCGTTTCGGAATACATCAAAATTCACTATGCGCTTTCATTTTCGATGAGTCACGTAATCGCTGCTGTGATCGTTGGTAAACGAATTTACCGCTGCATTTCCAAGCGCCCGCGAAGTACCAGCCAGCACACATGCCATTCATAAAAAAAAGTGGGCTGCTACGCATGCGCGTATGAATCTGAAAACTTTTTGCATCGACTCGACGGACTCGATGTGACGCTACCGTTTCTGAACTTTTTTAAGTACAGGGGTAGTTTAAAAGTTGGAACACTGCGAACTTCATAGTGACAAAAATTACAGGAATACAGTCGACTCTCGTTAATACGAGGTCTTCCGGACTTATGCAAATATCTTGTATTATCCGGGCTCTCCTCCTATCCGGATTGCAGGTTTTCCCCTTTATTAAGCGTAAATGTGACGTCTGGATAGGTCCCAAACACAATGTAAATGCCTCGCACATCGTGTCGATAAAATTGTATTGCTTTATATTGGTTATGAAAATGTTACAAGCAGATTTTTTGAATAAAACACAGTAATATTTAATAAAACAACACCTGAGCACAAAAACAAGAGTGCTGGAGCTCGCCGACCGGGCGATTTGAGCTGCCCAGATCACTGCAAAACCACTGCATTATAGCTACATGCACGTGTATTTTAATCACGCACATAAATCACAGAAATGAGCATAAAGCACAAAAAGGAGGAAACCAGTGCATTTTTTGTGGACAACAGAGGGGTCTTCATTAATAAGTAGTTTTTACTGTAAAATTTGTCAAAATGTTGGGGTGCGACTGTCGGGGGATTAATAAGTTCTAAAATTAATCTATAATCATTGGGGTAAATTAAATGTTTTGAGTTACAAACGGGATTGATATTACTGAACAAAAGAGGGCGCCAAACATTCTGCTTTTCGTGATTGCCTTGGCGTGGTTGGGTTACTTTTTTCCGGCTGGCTGGAAGGGGAACGAAAGCAAGTGTGCTGTTTTCGCACTTTGGGGTTAGTTTACGCAATTCTTTAAGTTTCGGCGGCATGAAAGCCGCGTGAGACCAACTTGCCAATTAGATGACGGTACGGTCATTCAGTCAGCACGTGCTAGACTACAAGGGAATTCCCCAATATATGAAAAAATAGCTTGCTCAAGTACAAGCGAGCGCAAGATTTTCCCACGCTTCTCACACTCGTACGAGCTGTTAATTCACAACTTTTTAAAGGTATTAAGTGCTTTTATAGCAATGATTTTTTGACCTGGTATACATGTGGAACTTTGCAGTTAATATTTCTGATATTTAATCCTGGATTTGTTTTCGAAAATCGCCGATGATTCCTCGCCACTTAATTGTTGGTACGGTGGATCGCCAAGTGCAGGACTACATTTTCAAAGTGAACAAAGAAACTGGCAAGAGCTGGATTCGAACCTGCGACCTCTGGGTTACCGTACCGGCGCTCTACCAACTGAGTAGTTGGCGGTCTCCCAAATTGTCAGTATCTTTGTTTGGGTGGGGGCTAGTCAGAAGTCATAAACCCAGAATGCCGTATAGCCAGGGATCACACCCAATTTTACGATACAACCTTGGAAGCGACATTGTGGCGATCACTCAATGAGGATACGACTTTTTAACTGATAATTCGTCAAACAATCCACAAGGGAAACTGACTAGGTAAATTTGAATACATCGTCGGTTTCCCTTGTGAATTTTATAAAAATGTTTAACATTTTCGGGACCTGCATACAATTGCCAATCTCTGTTAAAATTCCTTAAATGATACGAAACCTGATGCGCCCAACTTAATGAAATATCAAAGAAAAATTACATTTTCGTGAGGAAATTGCATGGAATCGGCACGAGGACTTGAATCGGCACGAGGAGGAACTGGAATCGGCTACATCAGAGAATCGATTCCTCCAAAAAGTGAAATCGTGATTCCGAATCCGAGTTCGGAATCGATTCCGGCGGGGAATCGCCCAAGCCTAATTCCGAGTACAGAACTTGACACCTGGTGCCATCATTTCACAGGATGATTGAGACTATAAACTTGAACAGTCTAGTAATGTATTTCGTAATAATTCAGTAAAAAAAATTGCAGGATTACCAATCGTGTACACTAACTTTAATACAATTTCAGTGAGAAATCTTTCCTATTTCGTGCACACAGATTGTACATTTTTGTTGAATAAATGTTCATTCATTTGAATACTTTGCCTTATACAGTTTTATGAAATTGTGAACGAGCCTGGGAGAGACGTTTTTGGGAAACCACCACTGAAGAAGCAAATCGACTGTATCTGTCCACACTGCAATCGGAACCTTTCAGCATCACGTTTTGCACCACATCTAGAAAAATGTATGGGAATGGGGAGAAACAGCAGTAGGCTGGCTAGCAAAAGGTATGTCAAGGAGTGAGTCGTGATTTCATGACGTACATAGATATTTTAACAGTTCTTAAACTTTTGATTTTGGACGTCATATGAGATTCATCAATTTGATACAATCTGCATTTCATTCTCAATGTACTGCAATAAAGCCAAAACATAGGGTTCTCTTGATTATTCGAAACAGTCAGGATTACTAAAAAAATGACATCCATTCCGAATGCCCAGATCACAAAAATAACGCAGCTTTGCAAGAACATGGATGGCATGAGTGTGCTGTCCTCATTGGTCATATCCCAAACGACGTTGAATCTTGACCAATCAGGCACAGTTACACTAAACACAAGGGCACTTTCATGTGTCAGATACCCTGCTCCACATACAGGCTTATAATAAAGTGTAAATTATGCGGAGTAAAGGCGCCCGACTAGAAAATAAATTTGTTGTGTGAATATGGTGAATGTACATTCTCGGAATAGGGAAGTAAAACAATGTAAATTAAACACACATCACAAAGATTGCCAGGCGGCCTTTTTTCTTGTTTGTGTAACCGAGCGAGCCGTAAATTTGAAAAATGATTTTAAATTACACGAACTAACAAAAAGGGCAAGCAAGGCTAAATGTTCAGGTCCGATAACTACAACCGCAGGAAATTTATTTAACAAATTTTTTAGTTTCAGCACTATACACAATCAAAAATCCGGCTTTAGCTTTAAAGCAACCCCAAGCACAGCAAAGCAAAGCTATCAGATCACAGGAATATCTTGGCCAACTTAGTCGATTGGAAGTTCTTGATATCGCAATTTAGCAAGGTACATGTAGTATTTGCCAATTCGAGTTTATCCTGCATGAAATAACCGACTAGTTGATTCAACACATACGGCAATTCAGTCGACATCAGTCTAATTTTATAAGGCATAAATAACGAATGTAAAAGTAATAGGCGAACAGAGGAAAATTAGGGAACGAAAACTGAACCGTTCCCTACAAGCAACCTTCCCCCAAGACAGCAAGTGCAGGAATGACCAAGCCCACCTCAGCATGGGCGTATAGTCATTCTGCATC
The DNA here is from genome assembly GCA_037893225.1 of Hippasteria phrygiana. Classification (NCBI taxonomy): domain Eukaryota; kingdom Metazoa; phylum Echinodermata; class Asteroidea; order Valvatida; family Goniasteridae; genus Hippasteria; species Hippasteria phrygiana. The sequence goes on along the minus strand of JAZGUH010000390.1, from coordinate 3,704,889 downwards.
GGTTGACTGACCACAAGCATCCAAATAATGCCATTGTGCCAGTCAACAACCCAGGCTGAGGCATTCATTGTCTCCCTACTTGCCTGGGCAAAGGCATCTCACCTATGCCATGCATACTAAAGTTTCTTGCAGTATTCTCGGTTTACAATACAAATCATTTCACAATAAAGGTTTGTAAGCGAATGTGCTTAAAAGGAAATTCCAACAGCCCAAAAGAATTTTGAGTCAGTGACCAATTGACCAAATTCCAAAGTCAGTTGGTCACACACACCGAAAACAAAAGAAATTTCATTAATTATCTAAATTACAAGTTTATTACTAAATAAAATTAGTATCGAGACCCATTTAATTTTCTTTTTTTAAATACAATCACATCACTGTTATTACTTTAAACACTTAATATTTACACATTCCTTGCTTCTCGTTCACCACCTTTGCATTTCCAGAGCCAGAGTAAAATTAGCATGCGCAGTTTTCAAAGTCTAAGAACATCTGCAAAATAAATAGTCCTGGGCAAAACCCAAGAATAGAGCAAAACTCAACATTTTATTGCTCAGTTCCTATTTTCAAAAATGACTGATCGCAAAACTGCAAAATGCTCCAAGCACCCCAAAAGAATTGGTCTGAACATGCTCATCAGTGGTGACAGAGAATGTTACATGTACACTGCATCTTGGGTAGCAGAGTTGATGTAGGGTTTTAACTGCCACAAATATTGGACTGTTCTTCTGCATCGATTAGGGAAAATGACAAACAACATCAGTGTTAAACACAATCCCAATACAGTAGTATGAACAGACCCACTAAGTAATCCACATATCACATTATATACAGAAACAGTACTCATAATCACAAACAATACAACTCCCAATTCAATGACAATTGCACTATTTGATGAAATACTCTGTACATGTTGCTCCTGACCAACTGCGGAACGAGGTAAATTAAATGGATTACTGTGTTTTCCAGTAGTGGTTCGTTTCGAACGACGTAGAGGGATGGTACATGTAGTTTCCGCTGGTACATCTTCAACCGAAGACGAATTGTCAGGCGAAACAACCATTATTTCAAACTTTGAATCTGAACTGGTATCATCCTGTACAGACACATTAGGCACTGAACATTTAGCCTTACTTGCCTATTTTGTTGTTAGTTCGTGTAATTAAAATCATTTTCTTCAAATTTACGGCTCGCTCGGTTACACATGGCGTAGTCGGCAGGATCCGATAACTCGTAGGATAAAAGCAAAATTGTTGGCATATAAAAAAAATATGCAAAGCTACCAGTATCAATAACCATACTACCTGGAGTGGACCATCGATGCCACGACCAAGCCTGGATTCATTAGACGAAACCTGTACAAGCTGGTGGAGTTCCAGACTGGATGGTCTTGTCAAGTCGCTACAGGGACATCTAGTGCGGATGCGTTTCTTCAACCGTGAATTATGGCAAATTTGGTTCGACTAATTAATTATTGAAAAAAGTTTGATTGTATTTGTGAATGTTCAAACAAAATCTGCATTCATTGATTTAAATATATATTCAGTTTGATATTAGAGATAAGTGTGTTATTCTGCAATCCAAAAATGGCGTCTAAGGAAGAGGTTGAGGATTTACGTTTACAAATTGAACTAGGACTCTATGTCTCTTCGCTGAACAGAACATAGGGCTTTTCCGCATTATTTTTTTATGATGTCACTGCGATTTTTGCTTGCTTGTGACAAGTCTGCCTACCTACCAGGCTTCATGACAATTGGACCTACCAATTCACATGTCTTACGAGAAATTATGCCTTCGATGACGTCATTATGATGGTGCACATATTTTGCATTTTTTGTTACATATGTAGGACCTAACAAACCTATTACAAAAAGAATTTCGATATAAGCATGTTCTGTTGATGAGATATGGCTTAAAGAAAATTTTAAGGTTCAAAAACTTTAAAATTACTATAATTTCGTATGATGATGTCATCGTGACGTCACCTCAATTTTCATCAACAACAAATGCTTGCCTACCAACATACTACGTTTGAGGGTAATCGGACCTACGGTTCTCTAGATACGGGCCATTGAAAAATGCACATTTAAGATGACATCACGTGACACGTGATGACGTCATCACCCCGTCACTCTTCGGCATACAATTTCAGTTTAGGGTCTATGTTTGTGTTAAGTCTGATTAAGATCTGAGGTTGTTTAGTGACCAAAGTCCCACTTACAAAATTCGAGTACAAAGTCAATGGGATTTGGGATAGAACTAAAACATTCATAGAAAATCAGCCGATGACGTCATCATGACGTCACTTCGGATTTTACATGCTAGTGGCACTATCTACCTACATGTACCTACCAATTTTTATGATGATCGGACCTACCCTTATATGTGTTTCCAAAAAGCACATTTATGATGACGTCATAATGCCTCACACATTTTTTACATAAATGTGAAAGAATATAAGAGCTAACAAAGCTATTACAAAAATAATTTTGAATTTAGCATGTTCTGTTGATGAGATATGGCTTAAAAAAACTTTAAGGTTCAAAAACTTTAAAATTATTATAAAATCGTATGATGACGTCATCATGTCATAAAATTATTATAAAATCGTATGATGACGTCATCATGTCGTCACCTCAATGTTCATCTATAACACGTACTTGTCTACCACCATAGCAGGTTTGAATGCAATCGGACTTACGGTTCTCTAGATATGGGCCCTTGAAAAATGCACCTTTAAGATGACGTCACATGCCACGTGATGACGTCATCATGACGTCACTCTTTGGCATACATTTTCAGCTTAGGCATGTTAGGGTCTATGTTTGTGTTAAGTCTGATTAAGATCTGAGGTTGTTTAGTGACCAAAGTGGCTCTTACAAAATTCGTGTACAAAGTCTATGGGATTTGGGATAGAACTAAACAATTCATAGAAAATCAGCCGATGACGTCATCATGACGTCACCTCGGATTTTACATGCTAGTAGTACTATCTACTGCCCACTAATTTTTATGACGATCGGACCTACCCTTATATGTGTTTCAAAAAAGCACATTTTTGATGACGTCATGATGACGTCACACATGTTCCCATTTATGTGAAAGAATATAGGAGCTAACAAAGCTATTACAAAAAGAATTTTGAATTTAGCATGTTCTGTTGGTAAAATATGGCTTTAAGAAACTTTTAAGTTAAAAAACTTAACAATTACTATAAAATCGTATGATGACGTCATCTTGTCTTGACGTCACCTCAATTTTGCATCTATAACACGAGCTAGCCTACCAACATACCAGAATTGAAGGAAATCGGACCTACCGTTCTCTAGATATGGGCCCTTGAAAAACGCACCTTTAAGATGACGTCACGTCACACGTGACGACGTCATCATGACGTCACTCTTCGACATAATATTTCAGCTTAGGGTCTATGTTTGAGGTAAGTTTGGTTAAGATCTGAGGTTTTTTAAGACCTAAAGTGCCGCCGACAAAAATCGTGTACAAAGTCTATGGGCTTTTGGTCAGAACTAAAAGAAGAAGAAGGAAGAAAAAAAAAATCAGATCAAAAACAAGGCCTTTTCCGACTGACTTTGTCGGAAAAGCCAATTATTGTCTGCAGAGCTAGAATCAGTATCTGAACTTAAGAAAAAGACAAATTCTACTTGCCTACTTATGCCATCTCAGAAAAAGATTAAAAATTTCACAGGGAAAGACCAGGATGTAACACTTGAAGATTGGTTATGTGACATTTATGCCTCAATTGCTTCTAGGCCACTTGCAGAATAAGAGAAAATTCACTTCATGTTTCAGCATTTAGACGGGCCAGCAAGGGAAGAGGTGAAGCTTTGTCCTTTAGCTGACCGTAATACTGTTGAGAAACTTGTGCTAATTTTGGATGAAGTATTTGGCGTTAAGGCAACGGGTGTACAGTTACAGAAGTTTTTCTTTGAATGTAAACAAAAACCTACCGAGTCACTTATAGAGACTTCTCTCATGAGTTGATGGAAGCATTGAATAAAGCTATGCAGAAGTGTCCTCATTTTGAGTCATCAAAAGACAGGCTGCTTTGTGACCAGTTTTCGGAGGGGGTGCATGAGGAAACATCTGAAGAAACAACTTTGAGATTCTCCGTCCATGTCTTTTCTTTGGTTACGTCGTGAAGCTATCGAATGGGCAGAGGAAGACAATAGTGATGTGACAACTAAAGTCAGTGTACATGAAACAAAGGGTGCAACTGCTTCATCCGATGATATTAGACAGATGAAGGCTTTGTTAGATGAGCAGAGTAAGTTGATTAAGGACCAGCAGATCCAAATTGATCGTTTGTTGAGAACTACCGTAATTTTCGGAATATAGGTCGCGCGGAGTATAAGCCGCAGCACGCAAAAATCTGCAAATTAAGATTTAAAGTTGGCGTATTAGCCGCACCGGCGTATAAATCGCACCGCGGCGCTGAGGACCGACCACAAAAGTCATCGTGCTGCATAGCGCTCGTATGTAAAATGGTTCCACTATCGAAATCACATGCAATCCTAAAGTGTAAGCAGCGCAAGAACGAGATAGGCGGAAAGAAAAGGCGAGTTTGGGTTCAATATCGACGTCATCTTACCTGACATCAATTTAAGTGTCTGGTTCCCGCTGTGATATTCTTATTGAAAACGCAATTATCGAGAGTCGGCAAACAGACAAAGCAATCCCACTGGTGGTATACGAGTATCTGTGGACAGCGCCCTCATTCAACGCGCCTGGAGCCCAATAAACTTTCATAAGTCCTCGAAATTACCAATTTTGACGGGCTGGATGAGCGTCCTAGCTGGGTGGGCCGCGCGGCAGTTCTTTCTTTTTTGACGGGGCGGGGGAATAAAAAAGACAATGACAACTTTAACCACTAATCTGAGCTCAACAGTCGCCAATTGACCAGTGAAATAATAAACAACATGGATTACACAACAATAAAACATACAAAAACGAACAGACGCACAACACGATTTGTGAGGTGTGAACGGTACTTATGGTACATGTACATTTGCAAGTCTTATTCGGTCCCTCTGGATTGGTTTCCTGTATTTCCAACAAGTGAGTAGAGCGAACGTAATCTGGGGGCCAAGGCCATTTTGGCCTTCGTGACGTCAACATTTCCTGGGGCACCAAGGCCACTAATGAAGGCACCAAGGCCAATGACAAAAATTGATAAGGGCACGAAGGCCAGATGAAGGTCTTGCTTGCATACTGGTGTATTTGTACAATTAGTCTCTCACGGCAGTGAGCAAAACTTTTAGACATGTGGAAGGTGCCAAGAAACAACAAAAATGAGCTTACGGCTTGCGTATTTGTTTTCTTAACCACTTAGAAATTAAAGAGTAAGGAATGCGTAGCACTGTTCAATACGTTGCTTTAATATCTTCAGCACACCCATCGATCAATATTTATAAACAAAATGATCCATATTAATAATAACATTGAGTTTGTCGCGGTTTTTCTTTTGCTAGTCTATTTTATCACATTGCTAATCAAATGACAATATGATTAGCATAATTTGCTAATCATTTCTTTTTCTTATTTCCATCACTGCCTGAACCTTTAAGTTGTATAGTCATGGAGGAAACACGACCCGTGCCGGGCATGCCGCACGACGGCATGAGTGGTTTTACCGTGCGTTGCCGCCATCTTCACCGGCCACGTTGCGTTCACGCCCCGCACGGGCCATTCGGGAAATCACGTCAACGTTGTCGATCTCCTTTTCCAAGTCACCCAGTAAAAATAAGTTTGGTTCCGTGGGGCAGAAATTAGTTTTATCATGATTCATGTCATTCTTGCACTTAATAGCCGACTTGTCGAGTTCAATTTGTCTGGAACGTTTCAATTAATTAAGCGATGCAAGGCATAATTGTCGAATAAATCGCAAACAGAAAACGCTTTGGTTTCCACGTGTCCGAGTTATCGCAGCACACATGCACTATGCACGATCGTTTGCACGAGGGGAGTTCGTTGTGTTAAGTTAAACAGGCAACGCTACTCCCTCTGGACCATCGCTAAACCGCACACATGGCTTAGCCGGCTTTGGGGGGTTCGGGTTACTGTAGTAAGAGCTACCTGGCTAAAGCTAGCCGCGGATTCGGCCGCGGATTCAGAGCTTGTTTTTTAGGCTGTGACTGGTTCCCGCCCCAGTGAGAAAGAAGAAAAATAATGCAAGGACGGGAACCAGTCTGCTTGGGGAATTGAGGTTTTGTGAATGTTTTTACATGGGGCACACATGCCGTGCGGGCTCTAGCGCGATCGCTCATCACGCGCACGGGCAATTACCAGCGCGATCGAAAAGCGCTGTTTTGTAGGATCCGGCAACGGCTTGGTACTAAAAAATTTAGCAATTTGAGGGCTTGGTTCGGCAAGAAGGGCACAACGGCCAAAGTATTAATAGAGCACAGCACAACTGGCCGTGAATAATGCATTTTAACAAGGGGCATCACGGCAACTAAGCCCTAGGGCATTGACGGCACTGGCCGCCATGGCCGTCGTGAATTTTGAACCTTGTGTGACTGATTTTATTCTTCAAATGTTGCCGTATAAACCGCCCGGAGTAAAAGCCGCAGGGACATTTTTTTAGCGTGAGAATCAACGTATAAGCCGCGGCCTATACTCCGAAAATTACGGCACTACAGGTATGAGCACCAGCTCTCCGTCAATATCTCAACCTACTAGTAAACCCACAGCTGCATTCTCATCTAACCGTCCAAGGCCTTACTGTGAACATTGTCACCGGAAAGGTCACCTTGTTTCTGCTTGCTTTAAGAAACAGCTACTGGAAGCACAGTCTGAGTTGGCTGAATACCGGAAAGCCTGAGCTGCTTGTGATACTGCTGAATGGTACCGGAGAGCTGCAGACCAACCTAACCAGATGTCAAACTAGAGCCTCCCACTGATAGGAACCCCTCAGTGGGGAGGGTCCAAATGGGTTCATCCAGCACCGAGAATACTTACCAGTTGGGTCATCATGATCGTTTTGTTGGGGTTTCTCCATCTCTGGAGGTGGTGTATTAGTACAGGGTCTTATAGATACTGGGTCCATGGTGACGACAGTAACCGAGGACTTCTTCAGTCATTTCTTGAAGCCAATGGGTGCAGATCTCGTCACTGAAGGCCTTTGGTTGTCCTTGACCTGTGCTACTGGATTGAGTATCCCCTATATTGGTTACTTAGAGTTAGACATCGAGTTAGAAGGAATGGTCTTCCCTAAAATGGGTATAATAGTTGTTAAGAATTCAATTAATCCAGAAGTGTATGAACAGAAACGTCTTGTTCCAATGGTACCAGGAATGAATGTTTTGAAACCAGCGATAGAGAATGGAGTGGACATAGTCGGTGGTAAGACGAGTTCGAGAGATTGGAAGTCCTCATTAGTGCATACCGTAGCTGGACAGTCTACTTTTATCCCTGCGCAGTCTTGGATTACTGTGTTTGCTACAGGTCGTGGTACACGTACTCGGTTTTCTGTTGTGGAACCTTTACAGAATTTTCACAATCTCCGAGTTGGTGTATTGGTAGAGTCTACGATTGTTGAAACAAGGAAGAGACAGTCATTCCCAGTGAGAGTGGTGAATTTTTCTTCGGAAGGACTTGTAATTCCTGGACGGACTCCAATTGCAATTATGAGTCCAGTTGAATCTGTTGAGTCGGATGTTCCACAGGTGGAGTTTAGACAGGTTTCAGTCAATGAAATCATGGTGACGATTCCAGATGAAGAGTCAGTTATTCCTCCATTGAAAGGTCCTCCGATCAAGGTTGACTTATCCGAATTTGATGGCACTGAAGAACAAGTCCACCAGATACAGTCTCTTCTGTTGAAGCATCGGGATGTATTTGCAGAAACCAGTTTAGATCTTGGGGATACAACAATGATAACTCATCGAATTGTTACTAAAACGGGAGAGCCAATAACACAACCTATTCCGCCCAATCGGTTTAAGGAAGTTAAACAGCACATAAGAGAACTTCTGAAAGCAGGTGTCATCCGGGAGAGTTACATTTCCTATGCAGCTTCTGTGGTGTTGGCCAGGAAAAAGGATGGGTCGTTGCACATGTGCGTCGATTACCGCAGGTTAAATGCAGATACAAAACGAGACGCCTTTCCACTACCTCGCATTCTGGAATCCCTTGATGCTCCGATTGGTGCAAAATATTTCAGTTCCCTTGATCTAGCGAGTGGCTATCATCAGATCCGGATGCACGAGGAAGATCGTGAAAAGACTGCATTTACAACACCTTTCGGATTGTATGAATATAATCGGATGCCTTTTGGACTCTTCGGGGCTCTAGCGACGTTCCAGCGGTTAATGCAGAGATGTTTTGGTGACTTGACTTTGCAAATGGTGTTGGTCTACTTAGACGACATTTTGGTGTACTCTTCGTCATTTTAGCAACATCTAGAGCACCTTGACTTGGTTTTCAGACGGCTCAGGGTCCACAATTTGAGATGTACAAATATGTAGATGGTGAGTCTGAGGTTGATGAAGTTTTCCCTTGTGATAATTCTCCTATGTCTACACCCGTAGAATTGCAGGTAGCTGGTACTGGAGAGAATGTAGAGTTGGCACCAATGAGGAGTCGGCATAGTATCTGTTCCCAGATATCAGCATTTCCATCTTACTCTGGAGATGAGATTCGTCAATTTCAGCTAAAAGACCTTAGTCGGTTTTTGGTGTACTTTAGGGAAGGGAGATTGCCTTCAAGGTCTGAGAGGAGACAAGAGCCGCATCTTGTTCGAGTGCTTCTTCGACAAAGCAAGAAAATTGTAGAGCTTGACGGTATTTTGTTCAGGAGACGGTTTTCTCAAGGGGTTGAGATGAAACAGCTCGTTCTCCCTGTATGTTTGAAACCTACTGTTCTGTCTTCGCTTCACGTTCAGAGTGGACATCAGGGAGAGGAACGGACATTATCCTTGGTGCAGCAACGGTGTTATTAGCTGGGTATGTTTCGTGATATAAAGAGCTGGGTGCAACGTTGTGAAAGGTGTAATGTTGCAAAGTTACCATCACCCAAACCGAAAAATCCATTGGGGCACCTGATTGCTTCTCGTCCTCTTGAAGTTATTGCTGTTGATTATACTGTGATCGAACCAGCATCGGACCATACGGAAAAAGTCTTGGTGATTACCGATATCTTTTCAAAGTATACAGTGGCAATTCCAACCAAAGACCAGACAGCAATAACAACTGCCAAGACCCTTGTAAGTGAGTGGTTTGTCAAGTTTGGTGTACCTGAAAGGATTCACTCAGATCAGGGTCGTTAGTTTGAATCTGATTTAATTCATAGTTTATGTTGTTTGTACGGAATTCGCAAATCTAGGTCTACAGCTTATCACGCTCAAGGAAACGCCCAGTGTGAGCGGTTTAATAGAACAATGCATGACTTACTTAGAACACTGATACTGAAACAAAAACGACATTGGCATAAACACTTGGGGGAACTAGTTTATTGCTATAACTGTACAATTCATCCAGCTACAGGTTTTACTCCATTTTATTTGTTGTTTGGACGTAAACCTCTTCTTCCAATAGACTTACTTCTTGGGAGAAAGTCTGATGATTCAGAGAATGATTGGTTGGCCTTGCATCGACAAAGACTACAACAATCGTATGAATTGGCCAGAGTTAAGTTGTAACTAACTGCCGAGTCTCGTAAGGAAAGGTTTGATTGTAAAGCTAAACCTCATGTGTTTAAAATTGGAGACTTGGTGTATCAAAAACAGCATCAGTTCAAAGGGTGTCACAAAATACAAGATGCTTATTCCTCTAAGTTGTATCATGTAGTTGGCCAGCCAGATCCAAGCAACTTTGTGTATTCAATTCAGCCCGAGTCAAAATTGGCTAGGGTAGATGGAGAAAATGAAACTGGCCATAGGAAAACTGAAACTAAACGATCAGTGCCTAATGTGTCTGTACAGGATGATACCAGTTCAGATTCAGAGTTTGAAATAGTGGTTGTTTCGCCTGACAATTCATCTTCGGTTGAAGATGTACCAGCGGAAACTACATGTACCATCCCTCTACGTCGTTCGAAACGAACCACTACTGGAAAACACAGTAATCCATTTAATTTACCTCGTTCCGCAGTTGGTCAGGAGCAACATGTACAGAGTATTTCATCAAATAGTGCAATTGTCATTGAATTGGGAGTTGTATTGTTTGTGATTATGAGTACTGTTTCTGTATATAATGTGATATGTGGATTACTTAAATAGTGGGTCTGTTCATACTACTGTATTGGGATTGTGTTTAACACTGATGTTGTTTGTCATTTTCCCTAATCGATGCAGAAGAACAGTCCAATATTTGTGGCAGTTAAAACCCTACATCGACTCTGCTACCCAAGATGCAGTGTACATGTAACATTCTCTGTCACCACTGATGAGCATGTTCAGACCAATTCTTTTGGGGTGCTTGGAGCATTTTGCAGTTTTGCGATCAGTCATTTTTGAAAATAGGAACTGAGCAATAAAATGTTGAGTTTTGCTTTATTCTTGGGTTTTGCCCAGGACTATTTATTTTGCAGATGTTCTTAGACTTTGAAAACTGCGCATGCTAATTTTACTCAGGCTCTGGAAATGCAAAGGTGGTGAACGAGATGCAAGGAATGTGTAAATACATGTATTAAGTGTTTAAAGTAATGGGTTGCGATACTCATTTAATTTCAAGAAAATCCACAAAAACTTGTAATTTAGATAATTAATGAAATTTCTTTTGTTTTCGGTGTGTGTGACCAACTGACTTTGGAATTTGGTCAATTGGTCACTGACTCAAAATTCTTTTGGGCTGTTGGAATTTCCTTTTAAGCACATTCGCTTACAAACCTTTATTGTGAAATATTTTGTATTGTAAACTGAGAATCCTGCAAGAAACTTTAGTATGCATGGCATAGGTGAGATGCCTTTGCCCAGGCAAGTAGGGAGACAATGAATGGTTCAGCCTGGGTTGTTGACTTGCACAATGGCATTATTTGGATGCTTGTGGTCAGTCAACCGATGCAGAATGACTATACGCCCATGCTGAGGTGGGCTTGGTCATTCCTGCACTTGCTGTCTTGGGGGAAGGTTGCTTGTAGGGAGTGGTTCAGTTTTCGTTCCCTAATTTTTCTCTGTTCGCCTATTACTTTTACATTTGTTATTTATGCCTTATAAAATTAGACTGATGTCGACTGAATTGCCGTATGCGTTGAATCAACTAGTCGGTTATTTCATGCAGGATAAACTCGAATTGGCAAATACTACCTTGCTAAATTGCGATATCAAGAACTTCCAATCGACTAAGTTGGCCAAGATATTCCTGTGATCTGGTACATGTAGCTTTGCTTTGCTGTGCTTTGGGTTGCTTTGAAGCCTTGATCAAGGCTGTCAAGCTTGTTCCCCATTAACGAGCGAGCACCTAGTGCTGGCCTAGCCTGCATGTACATGTACGTACGTCCCCACACACATCCGTAAACAGCACATAGAATACAGTATAGTGCATGACACTGTACATGTATGTACGTGCCCAGTCCCCACCAAATGTACACGCATAGTTGAGGCGAAAGACGGCCTTGACCCAACCGTGTATGCTCACTACATGTATGATAATGAGTACGCGCTATAGTAAACAGTCTTCTCTCATTGGATAATGGCTGACAGAAAAGTGAATATTTATTACTACTGCATAATGCTTTAAGGTAAATAAACTTTGTACACGTCCGCCTGTTGCAAGTTTGTTGTTTAATACAAGCTGTCAAATGTGGGGCACTTGTGCGTATGACGCAGCAGGCCAACTTGTAGATCGTGTCACATTAATACAAGCTGTCCGATGGTGCTTTAATTAATATGGATAATAATACTATTTGTTGTGTCTGTACATGTTAATTATATTTGTGTCATCATGGAGGCCGATAAAGAAACACCAACCAAAGTTTACAAAACAAAGATTCCACAAAGGTTTCTTCTGTAGGGGTCGCTGCCTAGGATAGCCCGTCCATAGCTAGCCTAAGGCTAAGTAAGATGGCTTCTGGACTGGCGAATACGATGAAAAATTCGCCTTTCTTGATTCAAGTTGCTTGCCTGGTACATGTAGTTGTGGATGTGTCCTTATAAGCGGCTGCCTTTATCCCTTTGAGATTTAGGGAATCCAACTGGTCTTTCATAAAGGCGGTGAGGGGTGAAATTACAAGTGCCATATGCATGTGCTTTCGTCCGCATGGTCGGCTATTTGCCGAAGGAATTCACAGTACGGCGCTGCTTGAAAAAAGGCTGATTTCCCGAACCCGATCGGCAAATTGACAAAGACGTCATGTCCTATAAAGAATATACTGAAGAGCAGTCCGCGCGCTGTTGCTCAGGACGAAAATCTTCAATCTGTAGCTTATCGGCCGCAGAATTGAGACTACCATTTAGGTACATGTATGCAATGTATTCAATGAAGGAGCAAGAGCCCGCGTGAAACCGCCATTTTCCACTTATGCATCCTGCACAACATCATGCAAACAGCTATGCACATGAATATGCATATCCGCGTCAAAGGTTACAGGGTTTGATTGGCTCGGCCAGTTTTGGCCGAAAATATACAGAAATACAACTATGCGTGTACGTATGGTGGAGACTGGGCACGTACGTACATGTACAGCGGCATGTATAATTTATATGTATAATGTATACTGTGTTCTACATACTGCTTACAGATGTGTGTGGGGACGTACGTACATGTATGTGCAGGCTCGCCCTGCACTAGCACTAGGCGCTCGCTCGTCAATGGGGAACAAGTTTGACAGCCTTGATCAAGGCTACCTTCAACGGGGCATGGCTTACCCGACATTGGAACGCATAGCCAATGTCTGCCAGTGCGCTTCACTTCTCCTTGCACATCAAACAGCACCAGCCTTGGCTTGGTTGTGCTTTCTTGGCCTCCTGGCGAGCCTATAAATAAATGTGGTTCAGTTCTGCTGCATATACATGCGCCCGCTTCAACTCTATCTGCTGGCCCACTTTCGTCCACTGTCCCATTCTATCTCTCGTCTGGTACCGTGTTCAGCACAGGTCTGCACCGACATAGGTGGAGCCAGCCGGACCATATCAATTGGGGCCTCCCCTTCCGCTCACCTCCGCCCATCGTGACGATCATGACCGATGCTACACTGCTGGGTTGGGGCGCGGTGCTGGGCTCTCAACAAATGGCAGGTTGCTGGGTCTTAACAGAAACCTCCCGCCACATCAATTTTTTTTCGAACTGATGGCGGTCTCGTATGCCCTTTACTGCTTTCAACGCACGGTTGCAGGGCCAATCTGTTCTTATCCATTGCGACAACACGACTGTGGTGTCTTACATCAACCGGCAGGGCGGGACACTTTCTCCGAGCTTATGCCTCCTCATGTGGCAGTTAATGCACTGGTGCCGCCGGCACGGTACCTCTCTGAGAGCGGTCCATCTGGCAGGCATAGGAAAACACCACAGCCGATGCACTAACCCAGGGCTGGATTCACCTCACAGAGTGGTCCCTTCCATCCTTGGTCCCGCGGACAATCTTCGCATAGTTGGATCGCCCGCATGTTGACCTTTTCATGACCAAACTCAACTGCCAGCTCCCGCTGTACTGTTCTAGGTTCCTGGAGCCTCTAGCATGGCAAACCGATGCCCTCTACTATGTCTGGACAAACCTGTTCGCCTATGCCTTTCCCCAGATCTCCCTTCTACCTAGAGTACTTGAAGATCGAGCAGGAACTCCGCATGCAGGGTTCTCCTCATCGCCCCTTTCTGGCCTCGACAACAGTGTTTCCCACGACTTGTCCGCCTCCTTCACCCATGCCCCACTGCACCTCGCACATCGGCCAGATCTTCTTCGCCAACCCTGGTCGGGTCTGCTTCACCCCGATGCAGTGAGTCTTCACCTGACATGCTGGCCGTTGTCTAGTGTTCCTTCCAAAACGCTGGACTTTCTCATTAGAATGCCGCCATTGCGGCAGCAGCCGGCGCCAGTCAACCCGTACTGTGTTTGACAGCATTTCTATAAATGGTGCTGACAGCATTCGGTGGATCCCTTTGCTACAACTCTAACCAAAGTTGGCGACTTCCTCGTCCACCTCTTCCTGTCTGGTTTTGCAGTTCGCACTATTAAAAACTACAGATCTGCGATAGCTGCTATACACACCAGTTTTCGGGATGGTTCTTCGGTTTCCAATTGCACCGCCCTCACACATCTCCTCAAAGGCATGTTTATAACACGACATCCCTAGTGAACACTTCTATCGTGGGATCTTGGGCAGGTCCTCTTCATTCTTGCTCAGCCTCCTTTTGAACCTCTCGGCCAGGCTACCCTTCTCAATGTTTCATTGAAAACAGCCTTCCTCCTAGCCGCGGGGACAGCCCACCGCATGAGTAAGCTGCATGCCTTAACTGTCAGTCAAGGACACCTGCGTTGGGAGCCCGATGGGGTCCGCCTGATTCCACATGGCTCTTTCCTCATGAAGAACCAATCGGCGATGTTCTTACTACCTGATATCTTCATTCCTGACTTGAAGTCCTTCTCGGCTGTGCCAGAGGACAACTTATGGTGCCCCGTCCGAGCCCTTCAGTGGTACCTTCATCGGACTGCATCAATCCACAATGACCATAATCCGTCATAACCACGGTTGCACCCCATCTACCCGCAGTTCGTGACACCATTGCTCGCCGGATCTTGTCAGCCATAAGACTCACTCTGTCCGATTGGCCTTCCTCTGCCAGATTACATACCCACGAGATCCGCAGTGCATCAACCTCTTGAGCCTTTTTCAAAGGTGTGCCCCTTGCCGACATCATGCAAGCGGCTTGCTGGAAGTCTCCTGGTACCTTTACCTCCTGTTATCTCAAGGATGTGCTGCAGGCCGATGACAGAACCGGTCGGGCAGCCCTCCTTTCTACTGCCCCAGCGGTGCAACCGGATCCGGATCCGGTTCCTCCGCTGATGCACCACAGTACCAACCAGTGACAGTCCACCCCACTATGCCTTCTCTGGGTTCCGTTTTGGTGGGTTTAATCTGGTTATCTTAGGGTTTGTGCCACCTTGCAGCCCGCCTTCATCGTACGCTCTGTCGTACGCTCGCACCCACCTACCTACAATATGTAGCTACTCTGCATATGTAGTGAGCTCTATGGGTAAAGACGAGTGCATTAGAATCTCCCCCCACAGAAGTGTGGGCCAATTCTACTAGTGTCCGTCGATATCCAAATTTGCAATAATCGATATCGGTAATCGCAAATCGATTATATCCGATATATCGATAATACCCATGTCAAAGTTCAAGACAATAACGACAGCAATACTGTACAACGTAACCCGTTTGAATAATAGTATTCACCAGTTTTGGTGTTATCCACCGCACGTCCAGTTAGTTTAAAAATATAAGTGTGAGCGCTGGCGTGACAGGACGCTTGTTCCCCGTACGTCCCGATTTAGGGGACGATCAAGTGTGATTCCTTGTTTGCAGGGAACGTATCAAGCTGTGAACCCAAAACCAACGGGTGGCGTCAGTCATGTGACTCTCCGACCCTTTACTTTGCAAAATTATAGACTTCGGTTCTTGAGGTCTTCAAAACACTTTATTTTCTACTCACCTTAGTTAAAGAGGAAAGAAAACCAAGTTGCATTTTCCGCTTTATTGGCTTTTCTGAGAGCTTGTATATTCTTCTGACCGAATACAAATTGGTAAAGAACGATTAAAATTTATTTCATTGAAAAAACAATGACTAAAATTGCTTCTTGGAGTGAGCGTTTGGTCTCAATTCCTGCAGAGTCATTAAGGATGCAAATGTATGCATATGACCTTATGACGCGTGTGCGCTTACTTGGCCTCGGTGGACCAGCAGCGCGGCCACTGTATGCACCACGTCTGCAGCGTGTTGGCACTATCATCCGCGTGTGTGTTGTGACATTTTCGTCGTTAGCTGGTCGTACTTTCTTTGCAATTTTTGCCGAATTCACGGCCTTCCTACAGTAGCTTACTTTTGGAGTTCAGAGCTCGAATGTATTACAGTTGACGGTATTATGCAGCTGAAAATCTTCAGAATCTATGCTATACTCCTCCTACGAGCCATCAGATTCTGCCATTATTCCAGAGCGAAAATTGCAAGTACGTGTACGTATATCGCGACGTCACTGTATGTTTTCATTTCATTGAAAATTAATTAAACTGTTGCAAACTGCTGATGACTGACTGAATGGACCTGAAATATACAAATCAAAAAATTAGCTGGCCTGACGTTTCGAACTTAAGCAAAACTTTCTCAAAGGCAGTTGGAATTTGGAAACGTCAGGCCAGCTAATTTTTGTATTCATTTCATTGAGACAGATACAATGTACATGTAGTTACCAGACTATGTTTGCGGCGCACACACAAATCCATCCACATTTCTGCGTTTTTGCATCCCTGTGGAGACATGGCATTGTTCTCCCCTTTGTCCCTGTACTTAAGCAAACCCCCATAGTCTTTGTACACAAAATTCCTTGTGAAGACAACCTAACCCATAGAATTGCCTAGTGGAGACCTATTCAGTCCCTTTGTCTCTATTGTTTTCATGTCTCCACAGGGTACGGTATATCTCTCATCCACACAAATTCCAAACCCAAATTTCAGTGTCAAAATATGGATGAATAAGACACGAGTAAGCTTCCTGCTCCACAAAGACCCCATTAAAAAAATTATGAAAAACTCATCAGTGCAACGTTCATGCAATAATGCACCGCCAGGAACATTAAAAATAGGACAAAACCAACACATAGTACACACGTACACGCATAGAAACACAATGGGCACTCGCATAGTGACGTCATCTATCTCCACGCAGCTACGTCACACGATTGGATTGTAAACACGCGGTTGACCCCGAGCTTTTCTGATTCTGAGCGAAAGAGACTCCAAAGTAAAAGTTCTCTAAAATTGCCAAATCCATGCATAAACTCCTCAAACCTACTTTGTTAGGTTTGGGAAAGCATAAGCTCTCAGAAAAGCCACTAAAGTAAAAAAATGCAAATTGGTTTTCTTTCCTCTTTAAGATAAAAAAAGGGATCTTTTGTCACGGTATGTCACTGAGATTTGAACGACTGGTTTTTATATTACTTTATATAACTTTTAATTAAAATCCACAAATTTCCGAAACAATTACTGTGACTTTTAATGGTACAATCACGGAAATTTGTGCTTCAGGAAGTGCTATGCATATTAAAATTCATGCAAATAGTGGGTGGAGTTTGCAGACTGTCGGGTACACAGTCATCGCGCTGGCATCAAATTGCTTGACAAACGTACACGTGCACTTACATATTTGTAATAAAGGAGGGCATAGACCCCAAAGTCTTTTAGAAAAATTCATGGGAATATGAGGAACTTAAATGAGCTAAGGTTTCGTTTGGTTTCTTTCGGGGTCTACATGCCTGCTGGGCCGCATTGATATTACACTTACTTTGATTGGTCAACATACCGCGTAATGAATTTTCCCATTGGGTGAATATCCTGTAATACAAATGTAGGTTTGTCACACTGATTCACAGGGTCCGCAATGCTGCAATGTTTTTTTCACGAGCGATGCTGCCGAGTGCAATTTGTCATCTCTTTGGACTAAATATTCACAAAAAAACTTGGGATTAAATAATTTACCAGCAATCATAAAGAAAACTGCGGTAGGACTTTAGCTGCTAATCTAAAAACTTTATGATGCACACAGTATTTGAAGTCATTGGGATAAAAATTCATTTTTTACGGGAACATTCTGTGTCTGCCGCGCGTTTTGATCAGCTTGCTCCTAGTTTTTGTCAGCCACAAGCACACTTTGCCCGCAGAGGAGTATTTCATTTGCAGCAAATGTTTAAACAAAGTAAAAGTATATATTTTTATGATTATCTGACAGACTTAGGATGTTTTTTTCGATATTTTGATATGATTAAGAAGTGCCATCGGCGATATCGATGTCGATGTATCATTGAATAATCAAGTAATATCGATACATCGACAGACCCTAGATTCTACTAGCGAGTACTTACCTGTGGAGTGCCCACCCACCTCCCTACTCTCATGTACGCATTCTCCTATGTGCTTCATGCTCGAGAAAAGAGGAAGTACATGTACAATGGCGGGCGGGCCGCAAGGTATTGTGGCAAATGGCCAGCGCGCCCTCTAGGGAATAATGCATAGTGAGCTCTACGGGTAAATACATGTACTCGCTAGTAGAATCGGCCCACACTTCTGTGGCACAGCATTTACACCCTGCGTTTGTACACAGCGCCCGCTAGTGTTTACAGAAAATTGCAAAGCTAGGGAGTCCAAAAAAAATAGTGAGTGAGGTTTAGGGCCGACGATATTGATTTTTTTCGTAGTCGATTTTTTTACCTCGCGATATCGCCGATATGGCGATAAAATCGTCAACAAATTTCAGCATGATTGAAATGTCGCAAAAGTTTGTCGCCAGTCATTGTTTGAGGCCGTTCTTAGGCCAGCCATCAATATTGAAAAACAGCGTAGTCTAAGCTTAGTCTGCTGATATCTGGATCAGAGCCATTACCCTGTACACTCCAGACTATTGTTACCTAACATATCCCCCTAGATTTCTTAAAAGAATTCCTGAGATTCCGGGAACACAATGACCGACACAAGGGGTAGGGGAGGGTTTCCCTTGCCCACGTATCGTGCTTGAAATGGCCAGAGCTGGGTTGGCTAATTTGCATGTGAATGAAACTAAATATTACAATGAAGTGCGAAGTACGCTGATTGTATACTCTAGATATTTAGAACGTTTTAATAGATTTTGCATCTTATCTCAGATTTACTGACATCTTGTCCATTATTATAAACTTATACTTTAAACCGATTTTTTTCTTTTTCTCCCCTATTTATATTTTTCTCTGCGAGTTGTTGAATCACATTTAATATTTTTAAATTAATTAGCATTTTAAAGAAATGATCCAGAACCAAAAAAAAATGTTTGCTAAAACTAGTGCTGCAACTGATCCTCCAGGTTCGGTTCGGTTCAGATTCGTTTCGGATTTTTTTCCCAAACATCAGTTCGGTTCGGGTTCGGAGGTACATACGCATTAAAAAAAATCTCTCAAATCGCGATCGTGCCGATTGATAGTACATATACACATACAATGTCCTTCCAGGAATTCCCCAGCCCTCCCCACTGCAATCATAACAAGTTGATTGGCACGTTGCCAAACCCGCAGAGCGCAAGATAGATAATAATGAAACAATGGTCACACCCCGTGGGCCACCGCCGCGCCAATGCTCGACTGTATCTAATTTTCAGAAATGTATATTCAGTGTTTGGTCACGATTTCATCGAGTGATTCAGAGATCTGGGAAGGCATTTCAAGCTAGGCTTGGAGTTTCATTTTCCGAAGTTGAATCTGCTTGGGAAAATGGACTACAGCGAGGAAAGATTAAATGGCGGGGAAACAAACAGAAAGACATGTTCAGATTTCCATTTAGAAAATGCAAGGGGAAAGACTGCCCAGTGCTCCAGAAAAAAACATCCCACTGATAAGTACGATTTGAAGCTTTGCATGGTGGTTGCGATACGATAAAGACTGGAATTGCGGGTAACACCATGTGAAAAACAAATCTCTTCTGGGAAGATGTGTGGTTCTGAAAAGAACCGGGATGAGTGTGTAACT
The DNA here is from genome assembly GCA_037893225.1 of Hippasteria phrygiana. Lineage (NCBI taxonomy): Eukaryota > Metazoa > Echinodermata > Asteroidea > Valvatida > Goniasteridae > Hippasteria > Hippasteria phrygiana. The sequence goes on along the minus strand of JAZGUH010000390.1, from coordinate 3,685,233 downwards.
CGACATTTCGGACAGTGTGCTCTGTCCGTCCTCAGGAGTGTGAGTGATGCGATGCTGAGTTGTTGTGCCTTATATGCCTTCTGGGTGTCTACTCAGGTGTGACGGCTGGATGCTGTTGTGTGCGTTGGGGTGTGGCAGTAGCTTGTTGGGTGGCGTGGGTGTAGGATGTATGGCGTTTGATGAGTTGGGACCATATGTCGTTGATGTGGAATCCGATGTCTTGAGAAACTGTGTTGTGTTTGTGGATTTCGATGGCCTCTCTGATGCGTCTTGGGTGCCAGAATGTAACTGGGGCAATGATCTTGGCCTGGTTCCAGTTGATGCGGTGGTCTTGTTCGTGTGAGTGTTTGATGATTGCTGACTTGTCTATTTCTCCTTTCCTGCCATGTGCTTGGTGTTCCTTGAGTCTTGTGTTGAGGTCTCTGCCGGTTTCTCCGATGTATACCTTACCGCATTCACAGGGAATGCGGTAGACGCCTGCCTTGGTGTTTGGGTCTTGTTTGTCCTTGTGTGTCTGTAGTTGAGCTTGGATCTTGTCTGGTGCTGTGTGGTAGACCTTGATTTGGGCTTGGCTGAAGATGCGTTGTAACTTGTGGGAGAGGTGACCGATGTATGGTAGTGTGACTGTAGACATAAATTGAGGGCGCTGTTCAGGTGGAGTGGTGGGCTTGGGCTTGTTGGTGTTAACTCTGTTGTATCCGTTGAACTTGAGTGATGTCTTGATGTGGTGGAATTCTTGACCTAGGCTGGCCTGGTCGCAGGTGTTGTAGGCTCGGCGTACAAGGGTGTTGCAAACAGATGACTTGAAGCGTGGATGGTGTAACGAAGAACTGTGGAGATAGCGGTCTGTGTGTGTGGGCTTGCGGCGGACTGTGTGGGATATGGTGCCATCTGGTCTGCGAGTGATCTTGACATCAATTAAAGCGATGGAGTTGTTCTGTTCTTGTTCTATGGTGAACTTGATGAGGGGGGTGTTGGCTGTTGATGTGTTCGAGGAAGATCTGCAGTTGTTCTTGGCCATGTGGCCACACTACGAAGCAGTGTTGGAGTACTCGTCCCTGTACTCGTACTCGAGTACAACTCGAGTACACGTAAGTACTCGGCCGTACTCGACTATCAGTACTCGAAAATTATTTGGACTTGGCCCGTACTCGATTCTTTGTACTCGAATTTTGCACGGACTCGATGGTTTGGTACTCGGTACTCGACTCCAGTACTCGAGAGTCTAGTTCCCGCCTCCCAATACTACTAACATTCGAAGTCGTATAGCACCGAGGATTCGTGAATTGGGAGCCAGCCAAGCCCATGCTTCTTATGCTTGCTCGCCGCTTCACTGTTACCAGTGGGGCCATTTTGTGAGCACATTTTAAGCGCATGTACATGTACATTGTATTGTCCTTTGCCTAGGGAAATCTTGGGAATTTTACAGCGTGATCGCATGCGCAAAACAGCGCAAGGCTTTTTCCGGCTGGTGGCGGCATGGCTCAGCCAAGGCTAGCGGCTACGTACGTGTGTAAATATTTAGATCACATGTTCTGCTAGCTACATCGTTCTTGTCGATGCATTTTTATTGGCTTAGTTTTCCTTGCTCTATGGTTTATGCATGAAAGATTGAATATGTCATCAGTTTCAGACATAATTAAATGGGGATGTAAAGATCACAGAGAGTTCGTCACCGGTGGGAAAATGCAGCACAGTGCCATGTGCAAGCTGTGTCAAACGAGAATCTCGGAGAAGAGTGGGACGACGTCAAACTTCAACAAACATCTGCGTCGCAAGCATCCAGCTGCGTATAAAGTGACTAGGCCTAAGTTCACTCAATCAATGTAACTTGTTGGGTCAAGAATGACATGAACATGGGTCTAAAATAAAATAAAACAGTCAATCAAAGTAAGGCACAATTGCAGAATACCCCAGCACTCGTATCTCCACCTCGTATCCGGATACGCGGATATGGGGTCACGGTTGATTGCCCTCAAACTATCTCACATACCGTATGCAAGTCGGCCGTAAAAAAATGGTGCCCTCTATCGCCCCTCCCGACTTCCTTCCACCGCGTATCCACGTACACACCTTCTGGGAGGTGGATTGGACTTAGACTTTTTCCCGAACTTCCCATTCGAATTACGCACGTAAGTCCGATTCCAGCCCCCTCGGAGGATTTTTTTAAAGAAAAAAATGGGGCCCTCTATCGCCCTCTATAAATTAATTTAATTTTATTTGTTTTTGTACTTTTTGGTACTGTACTCTGACTCGGACTCGGACGCGGACCTAGGTACTCGGACTCGGACTCGGACTCGGACTCGGACTCGGACTCGGACTCAGACGTGGACTTAGGTACTCGGACTCAGCCCAGTACTCGGCCTTGAATGTACTCGTACTCGGTGCTTTGGACTCGGACTCGACACCAGTGTACTTGGACTCGGCCGGGGACTCGGCCCCTAAAGTACTCGGAGTACTCTGTACTCAGATTTGAGGACTTGACTCCAACACTGCTACGAAGGTGTCATCAACGTAGCGTAGACACAGGTCAGGTCGTAGATCCGCTGACTCGATAGTGATGACTTCATCATCACTATCGAGTCAGCCATTTTTTTAAATTATGGTAAATAGTACAAATTTAATTATTAGTCAAAACTTTTGACAAAATGTAATTTTATTCTGGAACGTTTTTGTTCAACATTGTTTTTGAGGACTGGCGCATTGCGGATAAAGTGCTGCAACGTATAATTCACAAGGCATGTACATGTACATGTAGAATCCTACCACCATTTTCGGGGGTACAATTTTGCAAGTATTTTTGTTCTAAACTAAAAGGTGTCCATGAGAGAGTACCTGGAATCTGATGGGGCCCTGGACCCAAAAGGCTTCATCACGCCGTACGCGCTCACAAACTTCAAACTTTATTTTCTTAGAATCACATCCCTGGACTGTGCATCCCCACAAAACGAGAAATGTATATTCATGTTGTGTCGCCGTGTGAACAACCATTCATTGCATACTGGGCGGGGCTCGCTTTCGAGCACACTACATTTTTTAGGCGGGGGTCGAGAGGTGGAAACTCGCATGGCCGGCCGGATGGTCTTTTATTATTTTTGTTTTACCTTCCTGGAATGGAAAAGGCTTTATCTTTTTAAAACAATTCTATGGACTGTCTACATTGCATGCAGTACCTGGGCTAATGTAACCGTTTACACGGTACATGTACATGTTCTCGAGCCCAAACCTGCTACAATGTATTAAAAAGGCCGAAAAGAAGGGCCTTATCAACAGGTAAATTCAATCATATCTGTGCCGCCCGTGTGCGCTAATTTTGTAATATCATCGCATGCATTCCTAGCGCTATCAATATGTGTGCGTAAAGTTTGCCGAACTTCCGATCCAACAATTTTGGTTCGGTTCGGTTCGGTTCGGTTCGGTTCGGAAGGCCATGTTCGGCCATTTTTAGTTCGGTTCGGTAGTTCGGCTGCAGCACTACCACAAGATTTCGTCCGATGAGAAAATAAAAGTAGGCCGCTGTACGTTATTAATCGGTATGTTCGATGTGACCAGAGAATTTCCCTTGTTCCCCTTTTAAGACAGACGATTTTAAATATTTTTTAATGAAACATTCGGGATGACTTTGAAATGCTGGTAGTTGAGCACCACATGGCTGGATTTGTGCAATTGATAGGCGCATTGTTTACACTATAAATAAAAAGTTTGAAAGGATGATGTCACTTCGACTTGAACCTCGCTTACAAGGAAATTAATTTTTAAAGTGAACAAAGAAACTGGCAGGAGCGGGATTCGAACCTGTGACCTCCGGGTTACCGTACCGGCGCTCTACCAACTGAGCTATCTTGCCCTATGTTGGCGGTCTCCCAAATTGTCAGTATCTTATTTAATTTTAGCGAATTTACTGGTAAAAAGAAAGTATCACCGATTTTTTAAGGGAAAATAGGGGTTGCGAAAAAAATCGATGATTTAAAAAACGATATCGGTGATATCTCGATTTTTCAATTTAAAAAAACATGTAGCCGATTACGATTTTTGGGCGGCGAATATTGTAGCATCGTGATTTTATTGTCGTATCGCCTAGCACTAGTGAGGTTAATAATTTATATTAATAATCTACAATCCCGGCCAAAATGCTTGGGCCACGTCATGATAAACATACCCTCCCCCGCGCCCCCCGCTCCCCCGCTCAATGTTGAAATATCAAGCCGGAGCGCATTCCACGCAATGAGAGCCAACATTGACCGGGGGCAGGGGGGTGGGGGCCCAACGAGATTTGGCCGGGATTGTGTGAAATTTTCTTCAATTTTTTTTTTAAATACAACATTAAAAAGGACCTAAGTGTGAGAAGCAATGGATGGTCATTGCTTTCCGAGTGAAGGAGTAATTAAAAGAAAAGGAAGAAAAAAAGGAGTTATTTTTCAGGTTGGATTCGAACCAACAACTCTTGCATTTGAATGTACATGTCCAAACCACTAGACCATGTGAGTCACAGATGCCAAGAGGCCTAATTGACCGTTCAATTTCCGGACACAGATGATCCCAATTGTTTTGTAGTGCGCATCGTACACGATGTACCATGACGAATAACCATGCAATTTTGTCAAATAACTTTACAAAAGACATTTTTGTTCAACGCAAAAAGCGCATTACGCTACATAAACCACCTATACAAGCCTCTTCCAATTTTTCAGCCACCTCATTGCGTGATTTTTCGAAAAATTCAACGGTTAACCCTCGCCACCAAAATAGTAAAGGAGAGTCAGTCATTTCTATATTATTTTAGTGGCGAGGGTTAACCGTTGAATTTTCCGACAATTCACGGAATGAGGTAGTTGAAAAAAATGGAAGAGGCTTGTATGTTTGTGTAAGCGTAATGCGCTTTTCGCGTTTAACAAAAAATGTCTTTTGTGAAGTTATTTGACAAAATGTCATGGCCAATCGTCCTGGTACATTGTGTACGATGCGCACTGCAAAACAAGTGCTGGCGCAAGCGCATTACAGCCAAGAATTGTCATTCTGTTAACCCTATCCGGACCGGGCTTAGTTTGGTACGTAAGGAGACCGGGGTGGGGCACCTACTGCCCCTCCCCCCCCCCCCCCCCCCTTCCGTATTTTTCTAAGTTCACAAGCGATTTTCAGGAAACAGGCCACACATTTTCAGTTCAGGAAAGTCGCAATGATGACGTCCACAACTTTTAGCAAGTGCCAACTGTAGGGCGTTGGGGGATATTTTTCAACTTGTTGTGAAAACAATAATTAACGTCTTGGTTGTCCGAACGGTCAAACAAAAATTATGACAACCTAATTAGTTAGACATAATCACTCAAATAGCATTCGATGTTTAGACGGGGATCTCCGTTGGGGGCGCTATAATCCGGTAATTCATACTATTTGGGTTGAAAAGTTGATTTTGCGTGTTTTCAACTCTTTATAGATAAACTAGGCGAACTTTCAGACAATCCCGGCCAAAATGCTTGGGCCACGTGATGATAAACATACCCTCCCCCGCGCCCCCCGCTCCCCCGCTCAATGTTGAAATATCAAGCCGGAGCGCATTCCGTGCAATGAGAGCCAACATTGACCGGGGGCAGGGGTGTGGGGGGCGGGATTGTAGATCAAGCATCGTAGAATTTCGAATATGGCACCCCTCAAACTTCGCACAGAACTGGTCGATTTTTATACATGTATTTGAAAGAATAAATTTAAAATATTTGAAATTAATGTGCACTTCCTGATCTATATACAATATCTGATCGTATTATTCTAGGAAAATCAGAATATATTGAATTATACTGCGTCGTACATGTATTTCCACGTATAGCGTATTGACTACACACGTAACATTGACTGCCGGATCAGAAAAATTAAATTACTCGTCTTACGAATGAGGCAAAATTGCGACGAATAATTATGCTGAATAGATAAGTGATGTACCAAAATAAGCTTCCTAGACAACTATTTCATTCATTACCAATTTGAGTGGAAATGGTAAAAAACAAGCAATATTTTCTTCCCTTTCAATAAACCGCCTTTCAACTCGCCACTGAGAAAAAACACGATACAACCCACGCAATTTATTACAGTTGTCCAGGCGGCCCCTTATTTTTGCCGTCTCCTGAACTCTTCAGATCAAGCCTGCCGATAGGTAAAACCGTAATACAGTGACATTGCGAAAAAGTATTGTTTCACGATTTTTAGCATGCCTTTTAACGGGATCGGTAGCTAGGGAGTCAGCTGGATTTTACACGACTTTATCGTGTAGATTTTTATTGCTGGCCAATTAGCGATGTGTATTAGCTTTGTGGTCGCGCTGTGGGCCACTGTGCAGGGTGAATGAGCAGTGTAAACCCTGTGGTGGGGGAGAATTTGCTTTGTCGCTGCTACAAATGAATACTAATATAGGACTGAGGGAAATATATTGTAAATAGCATGAGGTGATTTTAAAAATCAACTAAAGTAATTGCTGAAGTGATTTGTGTGCAATTTTGAACCTTGTCGAAAGACAAAATAATATAACAGGAGGGAATTGTAAACATGAAAGAAAAAGAATATGGACTCGAGTAATTACCTCAGAGACAATTTGTTTGTGATTTATTTGTAATTTTGAAGCTTGAAGAATGATGAGTAATTTCAAACTGAAAAAAAAGGGCTGATGATAAAACGACATGAAATAAAAAGCAATTTTGATGCTAAAATGAAAATGACAGAAATTATTAGGACATGATCCTTTCAATGCTTAAAAAAATAAGAACAAAATAAATGAGCCAAAATAATCTTGATACTTGTACAACAACTGTTGATTAAACGAAATAGGCAGATGTCATTCCAGGGTACTCTCTGTTGGCCTGGGAAAGGATTACCTGAAACATTGTGTCCTAAACTTCCACATTGTCAGGGGGCATTTTGCCACATGACCGCTTCCCGGTTTCAAAGACTGGCCTGCTGTTATGTATACAGAGTTCGTTATCTGAGAAACATCAGGCCCCATCAACTTGATGACCATACCATGTCAATTTTTCGTCTCACAGAAGCAGGCCTCAAAGACCTTTTCACTTCCACATTGTTCCTTTCGTCTCCAATGGTGACGTAGAATGCCCTCTCCTTCATGTACGAGGGCTTTCGTGTGGTGGAGAACTCCCTGCAAGTCATTCCTCCATGGGGCCTGCCAGGACCATAAACGGTCAATTGCCTGCATATTTTCTGTTGGTTGTCTTTAAGGACATCCAGACACCTATTGATACAGTCCAGTGCCGCTTGGTCGTGAACCGGCATTCCAGTGATGGAAGTGACAAAATGTCCAGGCTCGGTGAGTCGGTTGGTGATGGACTCGGTGGGCAGTCAAGCGATGGAGGCATAGCCGGGCGGTCCCTCTGCACCAAATTGATAAGTGGTTCATCATCATCATCATCATCATCATCATCGTCCGATCACAACCTGGGTCTCTTCCGCACTGAAAAAATATCAGAAGATTACTCAGTGAATAATTGCGTCAAATGCAAACATTACTGTTATCACCTTTTGCAGAAATTTGATAATGGTAAATTTATTCAAATTTACTGAGTCAGTTTCCCTTGTGGTTTGTTTGACCAAACCAATTCGGTATCTGGCGAATATTAAAGTTTGCAATAATTTTTACTTGAAGCTGTGGCGAAGAATTACAAAACTACATGTATGTCCTATGAGAGTATATATTTTTCTGTTTTTCTTAGTCAAATCTTCATCCCTGTACAAAGCTATTACAAAAACATTTCAAAAGTTCAACTATGTGCCAATTTCATGTGACAGGTTATCACATCATTATGCAAAGTCTTTTGCATAATATTGCTCTATAGGGCCTATGTCTTTGCGAAGTTTAAGACCCAAGGTTATTTAATGGCCCAAAAGTTTTGTTAATAATTTGCCCTTTAACCTGTTCTGTCTGGCTGTTATTAATGGTGCTGGTATGCTGGTACAGGCTTGTGCAGCTAATGCCTAATGCAAACAAAAGGCGAACAATGGATTGAATATGCACAGGAATGTGCATATAGACGGTAACCGGCCAGGTGGTCTTTTTCAAACCATGGCTATGGCCGTCGTCCATAATCAGTGGGTTGAGCTCATGTCACAAGAACGCGAATCCCATAGAAGTGAAGCTAATGACCATTTTGAAACCTTCCTGGTGGTTATTAGTGAGCTGGAATTTTTTAGGGTTGGATTCACGAGTTTAAACCCGGTGTACACCTTGCTTTGATTCTGCAGAAGCAATTGATTTACCGATCCAGCGATCCCAGTGATATTTGAATAATGCATAATTCAATAGCTTTTAATCATATCGATACCAATCACTATAGAAATACAATGTATGTCAAGAATCAATACTATCTACTGTCGACTTTAATACCTCATAATGTTGCATAAAAATCATTTTACTTTTTAAAAATTGTAGCCTGCCTGATTGTATAATGTGTGTCTTGGGAAATGTCTTTTGCACATGTATTTTTGGGGTACTCTGACGGATATAATTTGAATGGTTCGTGTTGTCACAGCGTTTGTACAGTATGTTGACATCACGCCTCGTGGCATTCCGAAGTAAGACTCACAGACATTGTTATCAATGGCTACGGCTTTTCACCGTAGCCTGACAAAGACAAAATTTGAAGCCGTAGCCACAAAAGACCCGATCCGCTTACGGCTTATACTGTTCGATTGCAGCATACATGTATGAGCCTGTAAATAAACTTAATGATGCACTTGCTATTATACGTGAACATATGTGAAGAATGTTTGACCAAATTGCCGGCCAAAAAAATCTATGCATCAAGTCTATATGTTTTGGGATAGAACTAAAAGAAGAAATTTAAAAATCATAAAAAACAGACTTTTCTGTCGACTACATGTATGCTAAAAAAGCCAATGATGGGTTCCCATTATATGACGTCAAGTTCCTGTAACTTATCTTTTAAAGAACAAGAAAACACACACCATAATTTTCTTCAGGACTTCTGAGAAATTTTAAGTTGTGTGTACAGCTATCCATGACATTGGGGATTTACTTTTCTTGTAAACTGACAAACAATATTGATGTAACTACATGTACATGTATATGGTGTCCATTGTCCGTCTGTATATTTTGATTCAAAGTATTGGAACACATTCTAAGCCCCCCCCCCCCAAAAAAAAAAAAAAAAAAAAAAAACATATTTGTTTTAATTATAACCTATTAAGTGGTACTCTTGATAGATCCCAATAGCTTTTGGTTAAATTTCAATGAAGTGCTTAGTGAAATTGTCTGTAAATGAATAACAAAAATTCACTGGCTTAACATCTAACTCAGTCTGCCCATGCATATATATAATGTTCTCACATTGTTTGTTTTCTTCAAATGAAACTGTTTCTTTATACTAGGATGGGTGTGATAAATTATAGTGTGAAGTTCCAAACAGTAGGTGTTGTTGAGAAAAATTATTCCATGGTGTAACGAAGGGCTAAACTGAAAAGATCAAAAATGTGGAAATGTCTTACTGTTTTCTTTTTTTTTCTTTTTTAAAGAATTGCAAATTCAGGCATTGGAAAAATGGACAGTGACAATGAAGATGATGAACGAGATTTGGATTGGTCATTTGCTTATGACAAAAAAGGTAAATTATTAATTGTGTTTAGCAGCTATATGTTTTAGTTAATTTATACCATGGGCGTAAATCACGGAGGGAATGGGGGTATACATGTATATCCCCACTTTTTGACCAGGGGGGATGGGCCATTGGATTAACCCCCCCCCCCCCCCCCCCCCCCCCCAGATTGTGTGGTGAGGAACAAAAATACTGATTTTGAGCTTATCTTGTAACTTCCCAACAGTAAAAATGTATAAAAAATACAAACAGTACAAAAACTTTAAACGAACCTACATGTAAGTGTGCATATTTGCTTTAACCCCTTGCCTATGGTTGACACAAATACGTGCAGATTGAAATTGCCACCTGGCCGGGTGACGTCTATACATGTACAGTGTACGTCAATTTCTGCATTTTCAATCCATTATCGGGGTATTGTGTACGTTATGCTTGGCTGCACAAGCCTCTTGTTTCCGTTTCGCTTGGCTGCATAACCCGGCCTGGTGCCCCGGCGCCACCCGGTGGCAAGGGGTTAAGATGGACACAGCCTACATAGAGTAAACCAGACCTTTGTATTATAAACAATGCCCCCTGGTGTCATGTTGTCTCAGGTCCCCCCCCCCCCCCCTGCTTTTCGAATTTCTTTGGTTGGCCAGGATTGTGGCCACTTCCAACCCCACACTCGCCATCCCCATCCCCCCACTCCCCGACACAGATTTACGCCACTGTTTTATACTGTCTGTCTGATAATTTTAGAGGTGATTTTCAATATTTATTTACCCAGGAGTGCTGTTAGGCCTGCAAATAATGCCATAATGATGTTGCAACTTTTGTTTTCCTAATTTCTCTAGGTTTCAGAAGCATACTCAATAAGGCTTTGATTTTACATTTTCCCATTACCACCAGTCTGTCCAATTACTGTTTATAGTTTCTTGGTTTTACAATATATCCATAGATTTTAAACCTATACTAAACTGCAGTCAGATATTTTTTTTCAGCAGTTGGTTATTACAATTCTGTCTGCTGTACCCATGCAGGACACTATTATCAGTTTTTTGCTGATGATTCTATGGTCAGTCAGGCCAGTTGAACACATCACTCACAACATCATTGATTTTGCTTAACCTCTTGAATACGGACAATGGCCATAGCTGAGGTTTGAAAAAGACCACCTGGCCGGTTGTCATCTATGTGAGCATTCCTGCACATATTCATGCTTCAACTATATATTGTTCTTAAATGGGAGTGTAATGAATAGATCGACCCATTAGACAATATTAAAAGGGAACAGACATGGTATTCAAGAACACCTTGGAACCCCATGGGAACACCCTGGGAACACCATGAGAACACCATGAGGTGCCTATGAACACCAATGTAGTACGTGTACCATGGTCCTATGGGACATGATGGGAAACAAACATGGCCTTAAAGAATACATGGAACCCTATGATAAATATTGTGATAAGGGGGGGGGGGGGGGTCCAAGATAGCACCATGGGGCCCATTGGTATGTTTGGGAAAATGCCATGGGGTTATGAGGGGAACCCCATGGGGGTGTATGGGGTTGCATGGGGAAAGCCATGGGGATAAATGGAGGAATTCCGTAGGGATATCTGGGGGAACCCCGTGGGGTTGCATGTGAAAGTCATTGGGATAGGGAAACCCCCATGGGGTACATGGGAAAGTAATTGAAAGTAGGCTTTGGCGAATCCAACATTTTTGGAATCGATTCCGATTCCATCTGAGAATCAGGATTCCACTCGGAATTGATTCCGAAAATAAACAAGTAAACGGGCACGAAAAAAATGCAAATAAGGAGGCTATTAACTCACTATTGGGTGTAATCGCTTTTATAGAAGGTAATTTGTCATTAAATATTCATATTGCAGTCACGTTTGGGCAGAGAACACACACACAAGTGTGTACATTTATAATGGCAATCGCGGACTCTCTATTGTCCCTCTTTTTCGGAAGGCTTCCCATATGTTTTGCATACACATTTTAATCATGTACGTTCGGTCAAACGTGGACTCTTTGTCTACTCTTTTGTCCCTAGTCCACGATTGCCGGTATTTACATACAAAAATGTTCGACATTTCAAATTCAGTCTTCACCTTTGCGGCACTATCAACAGAAAAACATTAAAATAGTCACTAAATCTATTTTTTTCTTAGTTCCATTTATTTGTTTCGTGTATAGAGGACCGAAGTGATGACGTCAATCAATGCAATGTTTGGAACCAGAATACTTTCTGAACTGCATGTGTGTAGAACCATTGCCCCGGCAACTGACGTCAGACTTCGGTACTCTATGTGTATTAAAGATCAACATAATAATGATGCAACGTAATAATCGTTTCGGAATACCTCAAAATACACCATGTGCTTTTATTTTTGATGAGTCACGTAATTACTCAGCAAGTTCGGGTGCTTCTAACTTAGTCTCTTTTGTCAATTTGCAATTTAAATCGTGCATGCATGGTTTGTTTTTCACTTGAACGCGTCTAGTCGATCGACTACGTCAAATCTAGTTATACATGTAGTGTGTAGCAACAACAAACGACAAAGAATGGCATTTCTATTTTCTATTATTTATGTGTATTTCTATTATTTTTTTCTACTTAACTTTAGTGTAATAAATAATAATAATTATTGCAAAGAGTTATCATTGGACAAAACCCACAATTTATCATAAACATTTGCAAAACTTGCCCCTTTCCTCCATCTTGAAACCGTGACAGGTGTAACTCGTGAATTTGACTAGAGAAACAGTGCTCCGGGGCTAGGTTGATCCAGTTGGACTACATGTAGCTAGTCAAACCACACAGATCGTTCGAGTGACATCTACATGTAGATTGATTATGGTTAAGTCTAGCCGACTGACTCTAGTGCCCAACTGAACTTGCTTACTGCTGGGATCGCTGGTAAAGGAATTTACCACTGCATTCCCCATTGCCTGCGAAGTACCAGCCCGTACATGCCATTCATAAAAAAAGAGTGGGCTACTACACATGCACGTACATGTACGAATCCTGGAAACTGTTGGTGTCCACTTGACGTGACCTACATGTACATGTACTGATCTAAACTTTTTGAAGTGCAAAGGTACATGTACATGTAGCTTAAAATTTTGAACATTGCAAAATTCAAAGCGACAACATTTACAGGAATATATTGAATATTTTCCTGTAATTTTCCCGATCTTTTGCCGATCCACCTGTCTGAATATATTACAAGATAATGTCAGTCACTTAATCAATATCAAACCACACCCCTTGTCGACATGTGAGCATGCATATATGCAGTAGCCCTGTTAACGACTTCGCTGTATATCCTACATATAAAATATATGATGGCAATGGATGGGGTTGTGGAAAGTGGAAAATGAGACCAACTTGCTAACTTTCAAGAGTCGGCACGTTCTTAACCACAAGGGAATTCCCCCAGATCCGAAATAGCTTGCTCAAGTCTCCACAGGTACAGTGAGTGCAAGATTTCCCCATGGTGCTGCTGCTCATGCTTGTCTGCATTGTTCACAACTTTTAAGTGCTTTTATAGCAATGATTTTTCACCTGGTATACATGTGGAATTTTGCAGTTAATATTTCCGCTATTTTATCCTGGATTTGTTTTCAAAATTCGCGGGCGGTTCCTTGCCACTTGTTGGCAGATTTTCTCAAAATGCAGGACTACACAGGTTTTTTTTACTAGTCTTGGTTCCAAGACATCCTTAGTGCTAGCGGTGGGATGCAGCGTGCACAAGTTAATGGCTGGACTGCGCCCTCTACATGTACACACAGTCATGTAAACGGGTGCAATCGTGGACCTCCCATTGTTCCTCTTTTGTTTATACTCCCATTGGTTTTGTACACGATTTTCAATCGTGGACGTTAGGTCAAACGTGGACCCCTTTGTCTACACCCGAATTCTTTTGTCCTACATGTAGGTCCACGATTGCCGGCATATACAAACTCACACACACACAGGCGCACAGATGGGTATTATGGGGTCCATCTATTGTGTTCTCCTAATCCCTTTTTTTATTCTTCCTTTGTCCCAGTTGAATTCTCAAAAGCCATAGTGTTGTCCATGTGGGGTCCATACATTTCTAAAGGAAAGATGTGGGGTAGGTTTTTTTTCCTTTGTACCCATTGTTGTCCTGTCTAAAATGGACCCCACAACCCCTACATTACGCGTACACACAGTCATGTAAACGGGTGCAATCGTGGACCTCCCATTGTTCCTCTTTTGTTTATACTCTAACTTTTTCGGAAGGCCTCCCATTGGTTTTGTACAAGATTTTCAATCGTGGACGTTAGGTCAAACGTGGACCCCTTTGTCTACGCTCAAATTCTTTTGTCCTAGGTCCACGATTGCCGGCATATACAAACTCACACACACACACCCAAACGTGTATCGACCTCCAAACGCGGACGTCCTATTGTTCCCTCTTTTGTTCATAGGTTTTGTACACGATCTCAATCACTGACGTATTCTGGGAATCGCGGACGATATTGTTCCCTTTGTTATACGTCCACGTTTGTTTAGGAGAACAAACGCACACACACACACACACACACACACAGTCATGTAAACGGGTGCAATCGTGGACCTCCCATTGTTCCTCTTTTGTTTATACTTTAACTTTTTCGGAAGGCTTCCAATATGTTTTGTACACGATTTTCAATCGTGGACGTGCGGTCAAACGTGGCCCCTTTGTCTGCGCCCGAATTCTTTTGTCCTAGGTCCACGATTGCCGGTATATATACATACTCACACACACACACCAAGGCCAAATCGCTATGGCCCTTTTGCGTTTCGCAGGCCTGCACGCGACACGCATAATTTAACAGGCAGGTCAAAAGTAATTAGCTGGCTTTTCAGGTAATGCACTACGTATGTACATATACATTGTACATGCGTACCTCAAGCTACATACATGTATATATTACTGGTTTATTGATAAAATGCATTTGTAGCCCGCAGCCTAAATTACAGCAAAATCAACTTAACAAAATTAAAAACAACCATAAAATACGTTAAAAATTTGAGCAAAAGATAATTTAAAACATTAAAAATTATTTATGAGATTAAAAAATTATGGAATGGCACTGTATTTATACATGTGTAATGGTTTGTTCTACACTTGATTTGCTGCAGGTTTTAATTATTTCTAAGACAATATTGCACTTTGTCTTTCACCACTCTTTAAAGGCATCCGATTTGTATATATCCAATGCAAACTTCAGACAAATATTGTGCCTATGATCCTGCAGGGTGCCAAGGTTGCACACTTGAAGTGCTTGCTCATAACTTGAGTATTCAGGGCCTAGGATGATTCTAAGTGCCCTCTAATAAGTTTTTTCAAGCTGGGTGGTTTGTTTTGAATTTAAACTAGCATTCCACACTGGCACTGCATATTCGGATAACTTGGCGAAATGATCTGTTAGTGATACAGGGCGCAGTTTGTCCCAGGATGGGGGCAAACTTTTGGGCAAGGGAACAACAAGCGCCCTTTTCCATTGAAAAGGTACCACACCATTTTGGTAAGAACAGTTCAAGAAATAAGCCAGCGGTGGTACTTAGTTCACAAGCAAATTTACAGATTAACGATGAGGGAATTCCATCAGGTCCCGCAGCTTTATGGCGATTGAGTTTCTTCAGACGATTACATGCATCCCATTCATAGATTGTATGACACAATTCTGGCGCTGGAAGGTACGTCGACAATGACGCCAAATCTAAGACGGGAATGTCTTTGGCGATAGAAGAAAAGTGCTCGTTGATGCTGTTGGCTACTTGTAAGTGATTTGTATGTCATATGTTTAATTTCACTGTACCAGGCTGCTGGGTTATCTTTTTTCAGCTTTTGTATCCTGTTGTGATAGAAGTCTTTTTTCACAGCAGATATTTTGCGAATAATTTTATTCCGAACACATTTCCACCGACCATCACCACTAGTACATGTTAATAATGTTTGCCTCTTTTTGATCAGTTGTTTAATTTCATCCGTCATCCATGGTTTATCTTCAGGATGAGGTTTTACAGTACGTATAGGGAAGTGGTCGCTGATTGCTTTGTAAAGAGTCCTATACATTGCATCACATTTGCTCTGCGTATCATTCGCCTCAAGAACTTCAATCCACTCATGTCCAGTTATCCATTGGCCAAATTCGCGTACAGCAGAAGCTTTCATTGGTCTGATTATCTTTTTCTGGATGACATTACATGTAGGTCTAGCAAGTCTTGGCAACGGTTTCCACATCACCATATTATGGTCACTGCGAGCAATTGGTGGTAATATGTCAGGTTTTTGATACAGATCGGATAAATTGGTAACAATCTTGTCCAGAATGGCAGATTTTCTTGTTGGTCTATTTACCACTTGTACAAATTTACCTGTAACAAGTTGCTCAATATCCAGTTGATTCACATCTCAGGCAATCGTGATACCAGCGTCGGGGTACTTTGTCGTTATGATATCAATAGTTGATTGTAAATGATCAAGCAACAATTCAGCATCAGGATTGCTGGGTGGGGAGTACACCGCGCAATATCTAGAGGACTCGGACACTCCTTAGAAGAAATGGCGGCCTCATTTGCACCCACACCACTTCTAATTTTGCTGGGATTTCAACATTTGCACTCCTTGCATGCAAATACTCACAAGCATACAGGGCAACTCCTCCATGTGGACGATCTGCTCTAGGTTTTGAGAACAAGCAGAAACCTTCCACTTGCAGATGATCAGTTGGGGTGTCGGGTTTAAACCAAGTTTCAGAAACACATGCGATGTCAGCAGAATTATCAATGATAAATGATCTAAACTCGTCCATTTTATTGTTTAGTGAGCATGGGTTACAAACTATCAGGGTTGGTAACGACTTCCTACATTGTGTAGACTTCGGCAGGCTAGCTATATTAATTAAATTTACCCCACTGGGGGAATGCATGGCTGGTGGTAACCTTGGACGAGTAGTTGTCAGGACGGGGATTCGCCTATGGATATGTTGTCCACCTCGACGTCCACAGCAATGCTCATACTTCTTCAGCCATTGAAAGTCCACAACTTGATTAGAAAGTTCAGGCTTGTTTCGCAAAGCTAGTAGTTCACTGCGTGTGTAGCGATATACTCTCCCACGGCCATTGAATGATTCAGATGACTGGCTATCCATGCCATCGACCAGGGCCAATGTGCCCCACACGCTGGACAACTCGCCCCAAACACGGGACAGTTCACCCCACAATAACGCAGGCCAACTCGCCCCGAGTGCGGGTCAACTCGCCCTACAGACGGATCAGCCGGCCCTGCGTTTCGGTCAACTGGGTCGTGCCCTGGCATTACCCCTGGCCATTTTCATCCACTCCTCAGCAATTTTCTCGGGGTCGGACGAGGGTTTGGTGCCGGCGGTGGCGGCCCCCTAACACTCGCCGCCTCATCACCTTGGGATGCCGGCAAGCCGTAAGCGGGATAAAGAACGTGACATTTTTGACACACATCTCTTACCCATCGAGACACAATTGTGTCTGGTTCAATGCGACATGATCCGGGTTTTGGGCCTTCCAGACACCACAGCTGAGGAACCCGAACCCCCCTCCCAGCAATTGTTCAAACATCGTAACGCCTCGGATGCTTATGCGGGATGCTCGGCGCCCTTCCTGACCCTACCCCTGGACCAGTTTTGCATCAAACATATCCAGGCTGTAGCGGATCGCAAAGTGTGACAGTCCTTCGATAAATGCACCAACGGATATTTCCGTTTGCTGCCGAAGGACTTTGACGACTATTTTATGGTACCAGCAGTCCCTGACTCTTCCAGAGACAAGCTTGCCACTTATGGTAGCGGGTCTGGTTCGACACGCTCCCTGTTTACCGTTCGTACTAGAAATAAGATCGATGACACTTTGAGGAAGACAGACTGGGCCTCCAGATTTAGAATGCGTTTGACCTCGTTCCTCCTTCTGCTGTCGGAGTACCTGGTCAGAGGCTGCCAGGACGGGACTACCATTCCTGTGGACATGCTTCCGCTGCCTACAATCCTGGCCAAATCTCGTTGGGCCCCCGACCCCCCTGCCCCAAGTCAATGTTGGCTCTCATTGCACGGAATGCGTTCCGGCTTGATATTACAACATTGAGCGGGGGCGCGGGGGAGGGTATGTTTCTCATCACGTGGCCCAATCATTTTGGCCGGGATTGTCTGAAAGTTCGCCTAGTTTATCTATAAAGAGTTGAAAACACGCAAAATCAACTTTTCAACCCAAATAGTATAAATTAGCGGATTATAGTGCCCTCAATGGTGATCCCTGTCTAAACATAAAATGCTATACTAGTGATTATGTACAACTAATTAGGTTGTCATAATTTTTGTTTGACCGTTCGGACAACCAAGACGTTAATTACGGGAGAAATACGATTGTTTTCACACCAAGTTGAAAAATAGGCCCGAACGCCCTGCACTTGCTAAAAGTTGTGAAAGTCATCATTGCGACTTTCCTGAACTTAACATTTGTGGCCTGTTTCCTGAAAATCGCTTGTGAACTTGGGAAAACACGGGGGGGGGGGGGGGGGGGGGAGGTAGGAGGTGGCCCCCCCCCCCCGGTTTTCGTACGTACCAAACTAAACCCGGTCTTCGTACGTACCAAACTAAACCCGGTCCGGATATGGTTAACAGAATGACGATTCCTGGCTGTAATGCGCTTGCGCCAGCACTTGTTTTGCAGTGCGCATCGTACACAATGCACCATGACGATTAGCCATGACATTTTGTCAAATACCTTCACAAAATAAAGACAATTTTTGTTAAACGCGAAAAGCGCATTACGGTACACAAACATACAAGCCTCTCATTTTTTCCAACTACCTCATTCCGTGAATTGTCGGAAAATTCAACGGTTAACCATTGGCACTGAAATAATAAAGAAATGACTGACTCTCCTTTACTATTTTGGTGGCGAGGGTTAAACGTTGAATTTTCCGACAAATCATGCAATGAGACGGCTGAAAAATTGGAAGAGGCTTGTAGGTGGTTTGTGTAGCGTAATGCGCTTTTCGCGTAGAACAAAAATGTCTTTTGTAAAGTTATTTGACAAAATGGCATGGTTATTCGTCATGGTACATCGTGTATGATGCGCACTACAAAACAATTGGGATCATCTGTGTCCGGAAATTAAACGGTCAATTAATCCCCTTGGCATCTGTGACTCACATGGTGTAGTGGTTTGGACATGTACATTCAAATGCAAGAGTTGTGGGTTCGAATCCAACCCGAAAAAGTATTTTTTTTTTCCATTTCTTTTAATTACTCCTCACTCGGAAAGCAATGACCATCCATTGCTTCTCACACTTAGGTCTTCTTTAATGTTTTGTTGTTTTCTTTAAAGACAATTTCAGACAATCCCGGCCAAATCTCGTTGGGCCCCCGACCCCCCTGCCCCAAGTCAATGTTGGCTCTCATTGCACGGAATGCGTTCCGGCTTGATATTACAACATTGAGCGGGGGCGCGGGGGAGGGTATGTTTCTCATCACGTGGCCCAAGCATTTTGGCCGGGATTGTAGATGAGACCCTTCGCCTGACGTTGGAGCAGTTCGCTCGCATTTCAGTGATAAAAACATTCGCCCGCCGGGCCAATATCCTCGACCCCCTGTACCTCCCCTCGGAAGGGGCCAGTAAAGCGGATAGAGGTTTTACCGTTGTTTGGCCCGGATATATGTGACCCGCTCCAGAAAAAGGTGATATAAGTTGCGCTATGCATTTACGTGTAATGGCCCTTTCAACGTTGAGAGAGTAAAAATGTTCATCAAAATATATTTTTTGTTTCAGGTTTGGTGCACAACAATGTTGATTTCAGTGAATAAAGTGAAAAAACAACCCTTTTAGAGTGCATTGTTCCATTGCATTGTATTATAACTAGCTATTTCAAAGCCTGTTTTCTCTGAACTCCATGGAGCTAATTATTATGCAAAAAGGTGATATTTCAATCTTCATGTATTTGGACAACTGGCTGATCGTTGGCCGCTCGGAGCAGGAAACCAGCTGAGCGCTCGCCTCAACCCTAACATTGGCCACGCGTCTTGGGTTTCTGATAAACAAGGAAAAATCACACCCAATCCCAACGTTCTTAGGAGCTGTGATAAACATCAGAACGAACATGGTCTTTCCAAAAGACAGGCACGTTCAAAATCTATAGCAGTGCGTCGATCTATTCCTCGCAGTAACATCGGCCCCAGCAGCAGCATGGCTGAGACTGCTCGGCCTTATGGCGAGTATGGTGGACCTCGCGCCTCACATGCCGACTCCAGCTCCAGCTCCAACTCCTCGCACACTTCCGACCGAAATACCACCTCATCCATCATATGTTCCGGTTCCGGTATTTCTACATCCACACCTGCGGTGGTTGTCCGATACGTTTAACCTCATGCTCGGAACGATCTTTCCACAGCCACAATCAACAGTAACCATAACAGACGCCTCGGGCTTGGGTTGGGGAGCTACGCTTTACCCTCGCCAAGCCGCGGGAGAGTAGAATCCGGATCAGCGGTCCCTACAGTACATTGCAATTGAAAGTTAACCTCAAAATGGGAACATCTTTTCACACTTTTTCTCATCCCAGGGAATTCATTTTCATTTCCCAAATGTAAAAATATTTTCCCAAAATAGGAAAATATCTTCACACCTTCACAAAATGGGAAAATATTTTCACACTCTTTTAATTAGCCCCTCCCCTTTTCTCACTTTTGTTAAATTAATTTTCCCTTCCAAATTTGCCCCTCCACTTTTTCACATCTTTGTGAAATGGGAAAATAACGTGTACATGTAAATGTACAATTTGTTCTCGATGCTTTCACAAAACATGTTTGTTCATCTCTCAATATGTAAAGCAGAGGATCGTATTCTCAAACAGAAGTATAATCTTTCATTATTTGCTGATTTGAAGGAGAGTGCTAACATGAGAGGAAGACGGCATAACATTTTCAAGGCAGTCCATTTGAACCATCGAGCTATATTAAATTACTAGAGCGCTGACTCGATGTACAAAGTGATGCATCAACATTTTGTACGGCTATTTGCATATCTCCTTTTGTCTTCTATACGTGCGCGTTATCGAAGCCGATAAGCCCAAATCCGAAATGCACAATTAGTAAATAAGTGCACGTCTCCGCTGCAGATGATTTTTGCCGTGATATTTAAAAACTGTCATAATGCGCTTAAGTTGTTTTTGCGTATGTTGTACTTCCGCGTTGCATTTAGAGTACACTTTTAAAATTCACTCCATCTAATTTCATTATGTTCTACAAACACGCACACGAATTCAAAATGTCTGCGCGCAGGAAGGATTTAAAGTATCTCCGTGCGTAAGAATGAGGAGTTAGCACTCTAGTCATTTAATATAGCTCTATGATTTTAACACGAACTCGTTTTGTTTACTATACCTCATCGTCATACACATTCACAAACAATTTCTATCAAGATCGCATAAGCATCAAAATTTTCTTCGGCAAAATGTTGAACCAGTAGTGCTGTGTTGCCCCATCTTTTACGCCTACGGATGGTGCAACAGGCCCCAGGCTCGGCGGTGACAATCGTCCCGATCGCGGTGGCATAGTACGGGCGGTACACGGTCACTGAGACTGCACGTCGTGGCCCCATCTTTATAGAAGGTGCATCAGGCCCCCCCAGGCCCGGCGGTGACAATCGCCCCGATCGTGGTGGCATAGTACGGGGGCGATACACGGTCACAGTCACCGCACGTCGATTCAACACGCAATTGCTAAACCGTGTACAAATGTATAATGGATATATAAAGATTGATTTTCTTATTTATGAGAAAAATTCTATTGCAAAAATATATTTGAATCATTTAAAAATAGCTATTTTTTATTTAACAAATATGATTTTTCTATGTTTGAAATAAATCGATATTTAAAAACGAGCTTTTTATGGAGTACGGTGAGGGAAATTCCTGAATTTGATGGTGTCGTACCGTACGTGGAGATGTATGTTGGTTACATGCCAACCTAATCTAGAGTATATTGCAAACTCATTAAAATTAGAGGATTTGAGACTGTTAAAATGGAGTTCCAAATTGTGGGACAACCAAAATCAGACGCCCCATGGGCTACTGTTTCTTGTCCATGGCCAAGTCCGATTTTTTCAAAATTTGGCTCATATGAACATGGAGGAAGGGATATGAAACTCATAATAAATTCATATATTGTTTCTCATTTTGTCCAAAACTAATGCAAAAACCAAAAGTCAGTTTAACTCAGAGGCCGAGGATACATGCACGTACACGATTGAGCTTAGCTGGCAGCGCTGCCCATGCCCAGCATGACATATAAAGAATTTGTCAAGAAGTACGATTCGAATTACACATTGCGTGGGGCACTGTGGAAGCAGCGTTTTTGTTTACAGTATTAAGTCTACATATGCAGCAGGCCACCTGCCAACTAAATTTTCACTACGTACATTCCATGGACATGTTCTAGTCCGTGATGAACTAGTGTATTTTGTTTGCGTGTACTGGTGCTTGAATCGAATATGTAGAACGAAATATGAAGTCTATTGGCAAACAGTTGTTTACGTATTCGGCAAGAATGAACACGTGCTATAAAAGTACATGTACAGGGTTCCCACGGGTCATGGAATATCCTGGAAAATCCGGGAAAATAAGTTGCCCTGGAAAGTCATGAAAAAAGTCATGGAAATCAAGATCATGCAAGGCTTATTTTTGATAGACCACTTTTGATGTGAGAAGGAGGCCATTATTATTTGAAATTATTTTTTTCCAAAAGCTAACAAATGGTTAGCCCAACATCAGCGGTTCATCAGTATCATAATACTAAACAACTTTTCTCTGCAAAATGGCATTAAATGTCATGGAAATTGTCATATTTTAGTCCTGGAAAGTCCTGGAAAAGTAATGGAATTTGGTTTTCAGATTTCTGTTGGAACCCTGATGTATTCCTGTCAAACTGGATGGAGATTTCATAGGTAAGAAATAGATTTTTGTAGTTGAAATTTTCTCCCCAAAATCACGGGACGGTAGTGATTTTTTTCAACAATGTTGAACAATTATCGCTCTCGTAATTTTTTTCGAGACCCATTTTGGAGCTTTTTGGAGCGGAATTTTGCTGACGTGACGTTCTATCTGCATGTTGACGGCCGGCTAAAACAGCAAGGCACGCGGTAGGGCCTACGCACGCTGACGTGTCACTCGGACAAGTTCGCACCGTTTTTGCAAGTTTTCCGCACTATTTTCGCAACCTTTTCGCACAGTTTTCGCACCCGATTTGCTGCGAAATCGCGGGGGAAAAGTTGCGGGGGAAAAAGTTGCGTGCGAATGCGAAATGTGAATGCAAATCTTTTTTCGCAAATTAGAGTTAAGTTTTAATTGCAACGTACTGTACATATCAATGTACTGGAGATGTTAGCAGTGTTCACTGCCCTAAGACATTTTCAACCATACGTCCGGGATCGGTCTGTCCTGATGAAGTGCGACAATGTCACAGTCGTAGCATACTTCAACTACGAGGGAGGCACACGGTCATCCTGACGTGGGAAAATACTCCATTGGTGCATAAAGTGCAACATAACATTGTCAGCCTGGCACGTCCCGGCAGTGGACAACTCGGTAGCCGATGCCCTCTCGAGGGAAATGATCCGACCAACAGAGTGGACACTACATCCTCAAATGGTCGAGCAGATCTCCACACTCATCGACCGCCCTCATGTAGACCTGTTTGCATCAGGGGACAACAACCAGCTGCTGGTGTTTTGCACCAGATATCCAGATCCGAGGGCGTGGCATGTAGATGCCCTATCGATTTCCTGGGAAAGGACGTTCGCGTACGCTTTTCCGCCGATATCTGTGATCCCTCGGGTACTGACGAAAATAGAACAGGAACGATGCAGGATCCTCCTTGTTGCCCCATTCTGGCCACGTCAATTCTGGTTCCTCAAGCTCTTTTTGCACCGACCATTAATTCTTCCACCTCGAGCGGACATTCTTTCTCAGCCACGCTCGAGGTTCATTCACCCAGCACCCGCGGATCTTCACCTGACGTGCTGGACATTGTCCAACGTTCTTTCCGAGCAGCAGGCCTTTCGGAGGACGCTGCCATATTCGCAGCACGCTGCCATATTCGCAGCACGCAGTCGTAGACCTTCCACGAGGAAAGTCTACAATAGCCGCCTACGCCATTACTACAAATGGTGTAGACAGAAATCTATTGATCCAGTCAATTCGCCTATAGCCGACATTGGTGACTTTTGTTTATCTGTTCAACTCTGGCCTCACAGTGGCCACGATTCGGAACTACCGTTCGGCCATAGCAGCCATCCATCAAGGTTTCGCGGACGGGTCGTCAATCACCAGTAACCATGCCCTAGGTCACATTCTCCAAGGAATGTTTATAGAGAGGTCACCAACTCGTAAGCTCTGTCCTTCGTGGGACCTCTCCAAAGTTCTGGAAGCACTATCACGCGCCCCCTGCGAACCAATGGTCCAGGCGACCTTGCTCGACTTATCCGTCAAGCTCGCTTTCTTACTACATTGTAGCAGTGGCTATGTCGCAACGTCGTAGTGAACTGCATGCCCTATCCGTTGATCCGGGTCACATTTGATGGGAACCGAATGGGGTACGTTTAGTCCCAAAGGCGTCTTTCCTTACGAAGAACCAGTCCGAGTCCTTTGCTCCACCAGACATCTTCGTACCAGACATGCGGTCGCAGTCGTCCGTACTGGAAGATAGGAAATGGTGCCCAGTTCGAACACTAAAGTGGTACCTCAACAGGACCGAACTAATCCGGGGCAAGGCGACGAGCCTGTTCGTCACCTCCACCCCTCCGTATCATCCAGCTTCACGGAGCACCGTCATATGCTGGATTGAGACTTCTGTTCGGACAGCATCAAAGAACTGGCTAGATACATCATCCGCTTGCTCTGACGTGCATGCTCACGACGTCAGAGCAGTGGCGACGTCATGGGCCTACTTCAAAGGAGTCCCCTTGGCCGATATCACCTAGGCAGCATGCTGGAAGACGTCGAACACTTTCACAGCCTGCTACCTGCGAGACGTCCTCCAGACTGAGGGACGTGCTGGGAGAGCGGCGTTGCGGGTGGCAAGAGATGCTGCTTCGCAGGCCTCACAATCTACCTCTCAGCGACTCCAGTAGACGGGTTCTGTAGACTCCCCTCCTCCCCCCCCCCCACAGTCATGTGGGAAGGGTCTACTAGCGAACACTTACCCGTCAAGCATCCCTCCCTCCTCCCCACAGAGGGCTCGCTGTGGATCTACCTGCTGTGTCGCTCGAGAAAAGAGGAAGCTAACATGGTGGGTATGCCGTGGGGCATGGTGGGACGGTTATTGTGTGAAAGTCTTAGCAAATGTATTGCGCCCTCTATAGAAATTTCCATTGGTAGTGGCTCTATTGGTAAGTATTCGCTAGTAGACCCTTCCCGCACGACTTGGGGGGGGGGGGGGGGGGGGGGGGGGGTGGGCGGTGAGTGGGACTTACCATTATTCACATAAGACCCCACTTTTCACTGGCTCACAGTGCCACACCCTACAATCAGACTTGTAGGACCCGTGACTCAGACTCGAGTCCGACTCGAGTCCCATTTTTTTTGATTCGGACTCGATCCCTGTAGACCCGAACTCCTACTCGACCCCAAAAAATACCATAAAGAACTCTTTTTTAACAAGAAACTTGCAACTTGTTTGAGCAAGGGATACAGGCATTGTACGCAGATCCGACACATCTCGAGATCTCTATGTACAAATTATACATGCGTTTGCGGTTGGCTTGTTTCCGATATATTGATTAGGGAAATCAATGTATCAAAACATGTACCCTGGCATCCACATGTGATACTGCCTGAATACAATTTGATATTGTCCGGTACCAGATTATCCGTTACATATAGCGTGTTTTCAGCCACAGTAATGGTTTTTATGCGACCCCACTGTGCTCGTTTGGGAACCCTCACTCTAGCAAATTTGGTGTTCTTAAAATGTAACAAGAGCTTCTTAGGGTAATATCCCCGGGGAACGTTAAGTAAAAGAGAGTTATATTAAATTAAGCCCTCTTTATCTATAGAGCAAAGTTTCCAAAGTGGAAATTTTGTTGTAATACTTTGATCCACTTATCCAAGCACTTATTATTTTCAATTAAGGCTGTGCTTGGTTATTTTTAAGAACGATTTGGCATGTTTGGACAGAACTTTATATGTATGATTTTAAGCCTTCCATTTATGTTCAAATACAAGTGCATGAATTAAAACGCCTCACATTTTAACACAAAACTGCTTATTAGTACATAATAATGACCTGTCTTCAAAATTAACAGAACTTCCATATCTCATCCGACTAACAGCAGGATGACAGAAATCATATATTTTAACATGTTTAACAGCAAGAGTGTGGCCAAAATGTTAACCAGTGTAAAATTCTTATTTTATCATTTGGTCAAAGGCTTCGACATAGAAAGTGTAAATGAACCCCGTGTTTGTAAAAGTTCCCTTTCTTATGTTAATTAAAGTGCTGCTGCAGCGTGGCCGATCAATCTTAGTTTTCCACTGTATAATATCTGTGTATATACACTCATTACATATTAAAAACTTTTCATATCTTTCAAACAACCCAAATACTCGAAAATGAGTCTTTTTCAATGAAGCGCTTTTGTCTCGAAACCAAAAACAAAGGTCACGGCGGCCCGCGCACTGCGTTGGTGCTGACGTCATTGTTTGTATGCGCTGACTGTCTAGTGTCTGTACTACGCGCGACACCACGATACATATGTGCACATACACGCGAAACACTGTACCGACAATCGTGCGTGTTTGGCAGATTCCGAAAGCGACAATTCTTGGGAGACTTACAGCGTTGATTCTGAAGGTTCTTCGTACAAAAGTGGTACACGTACATCGTCGTCAGGGGAGGATGATTTCTAGGAAATCATTGTCCGAGGTGCTAAACCTTACCAGTTTAGGCCGTTCCAATAGCACGAACCACCGGTTGGGGGGGGGGGGGGGGGGGGGGTGGAGCGCCGAAGATAATGACGAGGCCGATGCAGAACCGACAACTAAACACATTAGATGAAAATCATCTCCAAAATACTGACTGGTAATGTCTATAAACGCTCAGATTTTGTAGGAAAGAATGACCGATAATATGCTTTAAGCATGTTCAGATACAATTGCCCATTATTCTATACTTTTGCTGTGAACATGGGGAGATTACATGTAACTACATGTACATGGAATTTTTAGATCCAGGTCTTGCATGCAAAAACGGTGCTTGGATACAGTCGCCCTGATCCGACATGACTTTGCTTGAAATTTAGTTAGAGTGTTTTTTGAGAACTTGCACTTCATTTTTCCAGGAAAAGATTTTACTTTATTACCCTGCCAAATCGGTCAGGTAAAGCAAAATTGTAGAAAATAAGCAACCCTCCTTGATAAACATGTGGCACACAACCTGTTTATGTTATGATTTATGTCAAAATCTGTGACCACTTTCAGTGATCGTTCCCTGCCAAAACTAACCGCAAACACAAACTGTATTCCCTATATTGCATGAAAATTAAAAGGTTGTGCCATGTGTAAAATTCTAAAAGCTTTCCTTTTTTCAGTTGATTTTACATTGTTTTCTGTTAATACAAAACGTACATACATGTTCATGTACTTGTACAATAAAATTTCCCATTTTTTCGCTCAATTTTATCTAGCTAATACCAGCACGTATCATATCCAAATTTAGATGAGTAGCTCTGCAAGGCAATACATGTACATAATTCAAGTCCAGGCAGGGATTTAATTTCATGCCATCTTTTTTTTATTGTCCACACACACACACACACTTAAATTACAGTTTAGTGTGATTACATTACTCTTGTAATTTAAATCAGACATATTCCAAAGACCAATTCTATATGACAGGCTGCTGAATTCAACATCTTTTTTTGTTTCAATTTATAAGAAAAGAATCTTTTTTTCGACTGGCAATAAAATGTTTGGGGGGGGGGGGGCCTTACATTATTGTTGTATGGGTAGGAGTACATGGGAATTTGTTTTCGTACGGGAACGAGTAAAAGTACTTTCCACCAGTAAAAGCCAAAGTAAAGAAAAGGATTCCTGGAAAATAATTGGAAACAAAGAAACTCTATTTAATCTCCTATACTTATAACTATCACATCCTATCAAAAACTCTAAACACCGACTCTCACAGCTTGTGTGTTTCAACCTGTCATTTTGTAGGTTTTGATCTGTACAGCAGCTGGGTCGATTTTGGCCCCGAGAGAGGGAGGGTTTTTAAGAGAATGTTGATAAAAGTTAGTAGTTTTATGTACATGTACTGGGTAGTATAAAATGTAACACACAATTATATCTGCCATGAAATAACCAAAAAGTGACTCTTGAGAGCTATTTTTATCAAGTGCCCACTGGTGCCATTTGTCTAAAAGTTGTAATTTGTCTAACAAATCTGATGTCATGACACCTTCCGTGGCATATATAATTGGCTGTTTTATATTGCTGCGCTGTCGTGAGTACGAGTACATCACTGTACATGGAGTACGACATTGTCTTACGTACACTTAAATTACACTGTACTGTCATGCTTGTGCTCCTTTTGTTCGAATGGTCTGACAATGCCAAAGACTAATCCAATACCTCTACATCTGGCCAAAAAAAAATTGTTTCCCTTCACAACCAACCCTAAATGTCACCCTAAATGTTTTATTTAAAATTAATTTTCAAAATCTCACCTTTTGATTTCAAATCATCATCTTTAAACACAGCTATGATGGCACAATTGTGCATTTCGCAAGGTTTTGACTCCCAACTTTTGAGTTAAATGACGTTTCATGGATGGTAAAAAAAAATTGATCAACCCCCAATTCTTTTTCCACTTAGCGCAACACAATTTTTTTTTTAATTCCCCAAAATCCTGCTATTAGCAGAGTGGATCAGATTTGTCCCTACAACGAGATTGGATTTTAGGACTATTAGAAGATTTGCTCTCCACATTTCACTGCTGACTGTTTAGACAACACAGGACCCTGTCATCTGATCGAAATGCTAAACTGTTGTTGAAATTACAGATTAAATAAAAGTACGGTATTCTCCATTTAAAGAAAAAAATGTTTTCCCATGCTTTGCCACGTTTAGATGAAGGTCCATTCTGATCTTCGACATCAGAGTTCCTTTTCTTGCTTTCATCATCTTTGCTCTTCTTCTGCTTCTTCGTGGTCCTGCAAAATTAAACATTCCACTTTTTGTGACTTCTTACACTGATGCACATACAATGTATTTTTGGCTTATTTTAGATTTTGTTGCACAGTTGTTACAGACTATTATAAAAATGGTTGTATTCTAGATCTGTAAATTAAAATTAATTACAACTTTGCACAAATTTATTTGAATACATTTTGTGAACAAAGAAAACTAACAGGATTCAAACTTGCGACCTTTGGATTACCGTATCGGCACTCCATGCTACATCTTGCCCTATGTAGGTGGTCTCCCACATTGTCAGTTTTCTTTGTTCGGGGTGTGCTAGTCAGAAATCAAAAACCTAGAATGCGGTATAGCCTGGGAACATGCCAAATTTTACGATACAACCTGGGGAGCAATATTGTTTATTGTGGGGATCACTCAATGAGAATACGACATTTTAACAATTTGTCAAACCACAACTTGACTAAGTCGCAGGTTCGAATCCTGCTCCGGCCAGTTTTCTTTAACTTTAAAAATGTATTCGAATTTACCTAGTCAGTTTCCCTTATAGTTTAACAAAAACAAATATTGGCATGCCCCTTGATGAATGACAAAAAAGAAATAAAATCATGGGTGTTTAAAACGGATCAGGCCAAAAAAATAGTTCTTCGATGTTTACCCTAGGCGTACCTACCCTATTTCAACGGGGCTCGGACAACTCGACCGTCGGCCGACTCGACTCGAGACAACTCGACCGTTGAGACAACTCGACCGTTTTTTTTGTAAAATGGGAAGACAAGTCGTCCATTGAGACAACTCGTCCGTTGAGACAAGTCGACTCGTAGATAGGGGAATTGGTTGTGGAAGGAACGGCACGGGGTGACTTTTGATGGGCAGGACAGCGCTGTCGTTTTGGACGGGGCTTGGGTACACAGGGGGCCGGCCGGGTAACGTGAATTGTCGTGCCGGTCTATATTTTGTGGCACAGGGCTGGGATTGGATATATATGCGGGGCCGGGAAGGTTTTTTTTGTTTTAATCCAATAGCCTCTACACTGGCCATCATCAACCAAGATGTTTAAGAATACCGGCCTATCACCGCATCGGTGCGGCGATAAATACCGGTGCGGATGCCCGGCCGTGCACCGTGCATGCCGCGTCGCTCTCGCGGGCCTTGCATGCGCTGGGTCCCGGCGTCGCGCTCGCCGTGCATGCCGTGTCACCGTACACCTGACCGGGTCCCCGCGCACGGTAATACCACACATTCTGAACCATTCTGGGCCACGCGCAAACGCAAATACCCAAACATTGACGGGCAACCTGTGTTGAAAATACCACGCGCTCCGCTAGCTACATCATGTACAACGCATCGCACGGTCGAGTTGTCTCCATGTCAAAGTTGACTTGTCTCAACGGACGACTTGGTAAACGGTCGAGTTGTCTGATTGGTCGAGTTGTCTTGAGTCGAGTCGGCCAACAGTCGAGTTGTCCGACATCCATTTCAACAGCCCTGACCATTATTTTTGCAAAAAACAACATAGGCCTAATTGGGGGTGGGGGTAAAAAAATCAATGGGGGGAGGGGAAGTAAAGTTAAGTTCCCTACCTACCATATTTTCAAATGCCATGTAGCTTATAAAAAGAGGAAGCAGAACTATTTGGGGGGCCTAAGGGTGTATATGTATTACTATAAATTTACCACTGATGCACGGAAGAAAGGAACGGTCTTTTTTTGGGAGGGGGTGGTGGGGGGTGGTGGGGTAGGAAACATTGATAAATTGCACTTGATCAACATTAACATCTAACCAAATTGAGTTTACCGGTACTTACCAGAAAATCTAAAGTCGTCAGCACCTTGTTGCAGCTCTGTATTTTGACAAAACTCTCGCTCTGCCTCTTTGAACAAGTTGAATACATGTATCTGTAAATAAGGATTAATAAAGATTAAATTTTCGGATGCATTTATCACTTAACGCCTTTTGTTACATGAGGAATTATGAAATCATGACCAAAAAATAGAACTTCGTGATAAAAAAAAAGTATGAAAAATCGTGACGTCGTAAGCCTGGTAATCGTTACCTTTAGGACCCCGTTCCATATAAGAGAACGAAGGAGACGGTGTTTCGGAACTTACCTCAATACTTTGCGATGATTCAGGCATGAAAAGTCATTATGTGTGCTTGGATTCATCTAAATAGTTTGCTAAGATATCATGTTGAATAATAAGCAAGCTTAATTTTGTGGAAAGAGGGCAGGGTTTTGATTTATGAAAACTACAACGAGCACGTCACTCATCACGTCTCTGACTACAAAAAAAAGTAGGAAACTGAAAACATTTTATTTGAAAGTGCGTTTCAAAATTACAAAAAACATGAGTTATTTAGCCTGCAAAAGTCACTTTGGTAGGCCTACTGTAAAGTCATCTGCAAAAGTCAGTTTTGAACGGAACTTATAAAAAAATAAAGGTGTCCTAAAGGTAACAATTACCGTAGGCCTATGGCTATAGCACTTACATGTACCTGGGCCTTTTCTCATTTATACTAGTACAGTAGAGGAGGCTCCACTGATCGCCTGCCGCGAATTTCCCCCGGTCAATTCAGCCTTGTTGCATGAGGATTCACCGTTTGCCTCAGACATGGCAACTATTAAAATCGGTGACTTGAGGCTAGGGGTCGATCCATCTTTAAGTTTAAATCGGGCTTTGAAGAACGAGATCTAGTTTCAATCTGTATGTGTCGTCTATAGGCTACAGTCAGCAGTGAATAGGCAGAGCAAATCTTCGAATAGCCTAGTCCGAAATCTTAAAATCCGATCTCGTTGTCCGGACAAAACCTATCCAATCTCTGCGGGGGAATGAAAGTCAACAAATGTCTCGGGTTTTTCCTCAAGTGTCTTGTGCATCCACCGATGACACAAGAAATAGGCATATTCCAGCTTTACAGGCGATTTGGGTGGACAAAGTCTGCCTAGAAATAGACGACAAATCTCAAGACGATCAATGGCGGCCGGATACACGTACACGCTACCGATCGTGTGTACAGTTTTGTGCGGTACATGTGTTGTATACACGTTGCGCCCATATGCAGAGTGGAAATATGAAGATCAAAGAGTGGAAGCTGCATACAAACAATGACGTATGCGGGGTCAATTAATACATTATGACGTCATACCAGCGTTTCGCTTTTAGCTGGATTTCGTTAACGAATGTCGGGGTGTTTTGACTTTTTTTTACCGTGAAACGTGGTACATCGAGGTAAACTTTAATTGTAACTGAAATAAGTACACATTTTTAAATCTAGAATAACATAAATCTGCAAAATTCGAGCGGGGCTGCAGCCCCACTTTAAATAAAGGACAAGGCATACAGGTCACATGTAGATAAAATGACTTCAATGGCTAATCTAATGGTTTATTTGACATACTCTACATGTACATGTACATGTACATTAATTTCTAGTTAATTAAAAATGAGAGAAAAGCTGTAGAACAAATTGAACCATTTACACTGTTAGCTTTTCGCGGTACCTCAAAATGTATTTCCAATACAGTACTTAAAGGTGACTCGGACTCGACCTGTATGACTCGGGACTTGAAAATTTCTAGATGTTTTCACCCCTCAAGCGAGAAAATGTTTGGATGAAAATCCAACCAACAAACCTTTGTTTTACGGTATGATATCTCAATTTGCTACTTCTTCTTCAAGTAAATCAACATTTTAGATAGGCACCATGTATAGAAAATGCAACATGCCAGCACAGTAAGGGTGCAGGCTAGTCTGGTAATGATCTTTAAAACACAAAATTAATCCCAGGGCATAGTGGAATTCGACTATTTTTGACAAGTTGTAGGATATCATCTGCTGTTTTTCTTGTTAATACCCGAATCATTGTTTTTAGGTAAAGGGCTTAAAACTGAGCTTGGTAACAAATTTTTTGTTTGAACTTAATTACCTTAAATTAGGTGAGAGGGCTACCAGCTTTTACTATTATATGACTCATGTCACTTTTCTAAAATCTTCCCCAGTCTATAAGTTTTATCAATATAGTTCTGTCATAATATCATCCGACTTTATGTGTGCTGAACGAATTTAATTAAGTCAGTATGTTTTGTTTTTTTACGGTAAATCCACCACACAGTGCATCCCTGATGCAGATTCCATCTTCATTTTGATTGTTTGGTACCTGCTGCGCTGTCGGATTCAAATCAGCCCAACCAGCCTAGCAAGCTCAGTGGTCGAGTGGTGTACCAGTAAGCAGGAAGTTGTGGGTTTGAGTCCCGCCCAAGGAATTTGTTCTCAAAGGCTTTTGGAAAGCACTGAGCATACAGTGCTTATTACACCATGTCAGGAAGGGCAAAGGCAAAGTTGATATTCAAGTCAAACTTATTCATTCTACTTCCCCTAAATTAAAAAATATATGTATATTTTTTTCATTCACAGTTTCAAAAAAATCTAGGAAAGATAAGGTGAATAACAACTCACCGAGGAGATCTAAGCCTAAATGCACAACTAAAAATGGTAAGTATTAACTGTGATTATTTTCATTAAATTTCATATGGCGCATATATATTTCTTGATAAGACCAAAATCTTCCAAACAAGGTAGAGGATTCATTTCAAAATTCATTAATGTACCATTGTATGAACAGATTTCTTTGGATTAATACCAATTTGCGTGCGCACACTTGAAACCCTGTGCATGCATGTGCACACGCAGTCGTACTTTCCCTATACTTCCGAGGACAAATTTGTAACGGGCCGATCTGGTGTGGGCTCGGGCGGGCAGAAGCCGAATGGCTTAAGCCACGCCCGTAGAAAATCAATTACGTATCTACAAAAACTAAACCAAAAACACAGGCAGTGAAACAGAAATCGGGTTTAAGCTTGAATACAAGTATGTTTAAGTTATTATACAAATTATAGAAACAAAGGTGGAGCAGAGAAAATAAAGAATATTTTATACTTACAAAATAACATGGGGTATATAAGGGTAGTACAGTGCACAGGCTGGCGGCTAACTCCTAAAAGTAATATTGCACTCCAAACACAACAAAAATGACCACCGAAACAGCACTGCACAGCCCCTATATACCCTGCGGGCCCGCTCAGGTGTAAAAGAAACGAAAGCAATGTTATTATTAGAACGAATAAAAGAAATACTATTCTTTGTTACACAACTCTCTGCTCCGTAAGGAATGTTATTATTAGAATGAATAAAAGAAATACCATTCTTTGTTACACAATGCTTTGTGTTTTCTATTGTTCCTTTAATATAACCCAACCCCATAGACTAAGCATGTATTTTTTTTTACATCCGAGGACCAATTTCAACAAAAGACTGACAATATGATTAGCATAATTTGCTAATTCAATCTTCAATCTTCTTTACCAAGTAGTTAACACTAAACAACTTTTATTAGTGTAAACAAAAAATTACAATTCATCAAATCAATTAATGAAGTTGCACTTTTTGTTTTTAGGTAGAGATCATGGATAGCTGGGTAGGCTATTTTGAGGAAACCTTTATCAGACAATAAACTAAGGGAGCACGCGGGGTTAAGGGATGCAGGAAAGCCTTTGAAAAGCCCAGCCAGGCCGCATGAAGGCCGCATGAAGGCCGCGGCCTGTTGGCCTTTTTAATCCCTAGACGATGACAATAGACACAGACTTTGTGAATGGACGACTTGACACCTCCCTCGCTGGCTCTGCCTTGACTGTGAGCTCTCTATTGTGTGTGTGTCTGGCCCAGTTGCATTCCTGCATAACAAAAGAAGACATGCCCAGCCTTGCAGTGCCGGCCTCTTTGATTTTAGTGATTGACATGTGGGGATTATGTAGTTAGCTATGATCGGGCAAGCCGGGCTATAAACCAGAAATACCTGGCTTCAAGGGCGGCCACGCCGCTGAATGGGCAAGTGGGGGATTGCCTTTTATTTTCATTTCGAGTTATGTAAAGTTTGTAGTTGTTTGTATTATGTGCAAAAATATTCTGTAAATACTTCTGTTATGATTAAATTTTCAAAGTGAACAAAGAAACTGGCAGGAGCGGGATTCGAACCTGCGACCTTCAGGTTACCGTACCGGCACTCTACCAACTGAGCTATCTTGCCCTATGTTGGCGGTCTCCCAAATTGTCAGTATCTTTGTTCGGGTGGGCGCTAGTCAGAAGTCATAAACCCAGTATGCCGTATAGCCAGGGATCACACCCAATTTTTACGATACAACCTGGGAAGTGACATTGTGGGGATCACTCAATGATACGACTTATTAACTTATAATTCGTCGAACAATCCACAAGGGAAACTGACTAGGTAAATTTGAATACATTTTCAAAGTGAACAAAGAAACTGGCAGGAGCGGGATTCGAACCTGCGACCGCCAGGTTACCGTACCGGCTCTCTACCAACTGAGCTTGTACTGAATTTTACCGCAATTGTTTACTGGGTAAAAAAAAAAATTTTTCCTACGTGAACAGGCTGCCTTTCAAGTTTTAAATATAGGTTTTCTCAGTCAATTTCGGCAAATTGGCATCCAATTTAATTAATCACTGCGTCATTTGGTTTCGCACGAATTTGAATGCTGCTCCAAATCATTTAATTTCTTTTTCTGAGTAAGCAAAAATACTCTTTCCTCATGCGATAACAATCCAAATTAACAATCCATGCACTCAAACAGCATTCAACAGGGTTTCCGCGGGTCATTAAAACTATTAAATTAAATTCTCGAAGCAAGTATAAATGAATTTTCCTATCACCTTGAAAATAATAATCACACAGCGAAAAAAAAAAATCTGAAATTGGTGCGCGAAGAGAATTTTCCCATGAACATGATGAAGCTGATTGCATGTGGCAGCCACCAAACCTAACCTGGTCACAGTTCCCTTATGTCCACCCATCTCCACCATGCTACGGACATAACAAGCACAGACTCATACTTAAAACTGACTCCATACGAGCTCGGATTTAAGTTTCTCAAGTCAACAGAAAGGAAGTGTCACTAAATGGGATAGCGCCATCATCCCTTCAAATAAAAAATCATTCTCACAATGTCGAAGCTCAGTAGACAAAAGCCAAGACCCAATCAAGCCCGCCGCCATCACCATCTCCATCCAGCTGCTCCTCTTCATCAAGCATTCCATGTGCACAACGATCACTTGACACTAACGGTAGCGATAACGAATCTCTGATTCTATCTCTAGAGTTAGAATCAAAACCAACGGGTAGACAATCTACGTCCAGAACACACAAAAAGACACCAGTAGTGGAACCACACCGACTCCCGCAAGACAAATTTGTAAAAGTGAAATCCCTGGCAGAGACAGTCAACAATTTGACATTTGTCAAGGGTCATATCACTAGACTAACAAAGCAACTGTCACGGGCAATCAAAACTGCCACACCACCACCCTATCTGGAAGTCGAAATACGACCACCACACCCACACAGATCCCTTAAACTCCGGGGATCTTTCAGAGAACGTTGGAGCAATCTCCAGACCAAGTCACACTAGAGGAGTGCGAACATCAACTAAAACAGACGGAGATGCAGCTAGTCAAGGCAAGACACACTATCGAGGCCAGGAATGGAACCAATACCTAAAAACGGTCAGAGAGCTGCTCAATCCACAAGGCAAAAATCTACGATAGACTTAACAGATGGCGTTATCTTCAACCGAGGCTCCGGGGGATTCTCATTCGCCCATCTTAGTGTGAGAAGTTTAATAAACAAATTTGACCAATTTAAAATTTTAATGTCTACAAATCCATTCGATATCATCTGTCTAAATGAAACTTTCTGCAATGCCTCAATCTCCGACGATGAAATCACATTACCAAATTTTTCCATTGTCAGAAAAGACAGGAACCGGCATGGTGGTGGGGTTGCCATGTACATCCGAAACAACTTAACTTTCACTCGTCGTGAGGATCTTGAAACAGATGATGTCGAGTGCATATGGGTTGAAATTAAGTGTAAACAAAGACAGCCTGTGCTTATTAGTTCTATTTATAGGCCACCTTCAAGCTCTGTTGAATTCATTGATAAACTAAGTGATATTATTAATAAGGCCTCCTGTTTTTGCAACTGGGGACTTTAATTATGATGTTTCAGTTGACGATGATAGTTTGAACTCAAACCCAATTATTTCTTGTTTTGGTTTATTCCAATTGGCGCAGCTCATACATGACTCAACACGTGTCACTGAGTCCACTCAAACAATAATCGATCTCATTTTCAGCTCCCATCCAGAGCTAATAAAGGAATGTGGTGTATTACCAGTCCTAATCAGTGACCATTATCTTGTTTATGGTCAACATAGTTGGAAAACGCCAAAAATTAAAGGTCGCTCAATAAATTTTCAATGTCTTACAAATATAGACAATGATGCATTTAAAGACGACCTCCTTAATGCACCATGGCAAGATGTACTGGACTCTTATGATGTTGATGAAGCGTGGTGCAAATGGCACTCCATATTTATGAGTATTATTAACTTTCATGCGCCAATCAAAACTAAACGTATTCGGGGTGCCTCTTTACCTTGGCTCGATTGCGAAATTCTTAAACTTATGAGACAGCGGGATCGTGCACACAAAATCGCAAAACGCTCAGGCTCACAGATCGATTGGAACTCTTACAAAAAGCTGCGGAACAATATAACTAATAAAATCCCCACTAAGAAGAGCGAATACTATACATCAGCCATAGAAGAAAATAAAAGCAATTCATCTATGCTATGAAAAAAACTTAAAAGGAGGTACTTCCTAAAAAACAGAAAATTGCTCCAAATTCTATCACTTCCCCAAATGGAGAAAATATTGACGATCCCACTGACATTGCTGATACATTAAATGAACACTTTTCTACAATAGGAAAACGTACAGCTAGAAATTGCCCATCGGGCGAACTTGAAAACAATGATACCTACGCCTCTATCGTTGATTCTCTACATAAACTTGAAGAATGCACTGTACCTAATATTACAGAAGAGTTCGTTCAAAAGCAAATATCATCCATGTCGGTTGGGAAAGCAACAGGTCCGGATGGCATTAGTGTTAAAATGATTAAAATTGCTTCCCCTTATATTACTAAATCTTTAACTTATATTTTTAACCTCTCCATAACATGCGAGCAATACCCTAAAGATTGGAAACACGCCTTGGTAACACCAATTCACAAGGGAGGAGATAAATGTAGTACAGGTAATTATCGGCCTATTTCTATACTGCCAATTATCTCTAAGATTCTAGAAAGGTGGGTGCACTCGGCAGTATATAGCTACCTCGATGATAACAATTTGATACCTAGTTGCCAATCGGGATTTAGACCCTTGCACTCAACTGAAAGCACTCTACACGATTTAACAAACAAGTGTTTTGATGCTATGGAGCAAGGTGAAGTTACAGGTAGCGTGTTCATAGATCTCAGTAAAGCTTTTGATTGTGTGGATCATGTAATCCTACTAGGCAAATTGAAGAAGCTTAATTGGTTTAAGTCGTACCTGGGCGGTCGTAGTCAGTCTGTAAATATTAAGGGCACAATATCGAAGGTCTTGCCCATAGACATAGGCGTTCCACAAGGGTCGATCTTAGGGCCACTTTTATTCATTGTTTATAGTAGTGATTTTCCATCATGTATACCCCAAAATTGCAACTTATTTATGTATGCAGATGACTCCACGTTAACTTGTAGCTCCTCTAGTATTAACGAAATAGAAAGGAACTTGAATGTAGCTCTTGCTAGTATTCACAACTGGTGCCAAAGAAACAAACTAGCATTAAATGCCAACAAAACCAAATGTATGCTTATTGGTTCAAGGCAGAAAATATCCAACGTCGACCTGAACGTGTGCATTGCTGATAAGGTTATCAAAAAAGTGAAATCTTGTAGTTGTTGATGATGAAACATTAAGTTGGGGTACACATGTTGAATACGTAAGGAAGACTGTTTCGTCTAAATTGGGTGTGTTAAACAGAATTCGTGATTACGTTCCCCATAGCAGCCTGCACACACTCTTTGTAAGTTTAGTTATGCCATCTTTAGAGTATTGCTGTACAGTGTGGGGAGGAAGGTACATATCTCACGACAATACCCTCAAGAATTGTCTAAAAAGAGCCGCACGGATAATCCTTAAATGTACCTCCCTCACCCCCTCAGCTGATATGTTTGCTAGACTAAATTGGATTCCTTTTAAAGAAAGAGTTCAGTCCAAAAAGGCTATCTTTGTTTTCAAAAGCCTTAACAAAATGACTCCTTTGTACATGACAAATCTGTTCACACCACTTAGTGATTCGTGAAACACGACAATCGACCCAAATGGCAATGAAAGTTCCTTTCGCCAAAAAGGAATGCTACGTGACAAGTTTCGCTGTGAGTGGTGCCAGTATATGGAATAATCTGCCTGAACAAATGAGAACCATAAACTCCTTAAGTACATTTAAATCGGAGCTACGTAAAGCCATCTATCGGTGATATTTCTGTCATTTACGCTGAACTGCGGAGTTATAAACTTGGTTGCCAAAATACTTTGGAGCCGGATGGGAATTTCCCCTTGTTTTTCACCCTAAAAGTTTTTTTTTTTGCGGGTTTTTCGCCCATCCCGTAAATCAGCAATAGGCTTCTGGAGAGTTGAAAAGTTAACCGAGAATATATTTATTTGTGTAAACATTATTGTATTTGTTTAAATATTTTGTATGAATGTGTAAATATTCAATTTTAACTAATAATATGCAGGGCCCCAATGGAAACCAGTTTTAAACTGTTTAGGCACACCCTGGGTAAAGAAATGTAATAAGAAGAACAGCACAAGAGACCACTGCTGAGCAGTTTTAAGGCCAAGACCACCGAACCGCCCAACAACTCTACGGGTTCTTCACAAGGCCAAGACAAACGGCAGGCTACAAGAGAAAACGTCCCTACTGAGAGATCTCTAACCTAACAAACCAAATGGTCTATGGTGCCCTGTGGAAAACCTTTTGTTGGACGACCAATCATAAGTGGTTGCACATTTTTTAGAATACATAGACTACTTCCTTCTACCCATAGTTACAATGCAACCATATGTCCGCGACACCGCAGACATCTTGCGTAAACTAGAAAGGAAAAACTTTCCACAAAGCATACTGATCACCAGTATCAAAGTTGTTTCCATGTACACGAATATCCGACAAATGGACGCAATTAAATGTGTATGCAATGCCCTAAGTAACACCAACCACAAATACTCTATCACAAAACCACCACCCATCTACACCCAAAAACTTCTGGAGCTCATCCTAAACCGCAACTGTTTTCAATTCGGAGACAAGTTATTTCTCTAGAAAATTTCACCCTGCATGATTTCGAGAAAAAAATAATACAAAAAATATATGCGGAAAATATCCTTACATGGTGGCGCTACAGAGACGATATACTGGTCATCTATAACGGAACTCTGGAAGAATTCCAGAACCTCATCACAAATATGAATAAGATGCACCCCACCCTAAAATTCACGCACGAAGCCTAAAACTACCTTGAATTAACTATCTTCAAAGGAGACCGTTTCCGCCAAACAGGCACCCTGGACACAAAAGTCTACACAAAACCAACGGAAACTTTCCAATATCTCCATAAAACATCTTCCCACCCACCCCACACTTTCAAAGCGTTCACATACGTAGAAACACTCCGCTACGCTAGAAATAGTAACAACAGGGAAGATTTCTTAAATAAAGTCAAAACATTCTCAGACAAACTAACCACCAGAGGATACAATCCTACCGAAATTGAAACAGCAACAAACAGAGTTGCACATGCCGATAGAAAGAAACAATTACACAAAACCAAGGATGAAACAAAATCCAAACAAACTCCTCTCATCTTCACTACCACATACAACCCGGCCATAAACCACCGCGACCTAAACAAGGCGATAAATAAACACTGGCACCTAATCCAAGGCAATAAACTACTCTAGGGAAATCTTTTCCAAACCTCCGTTTATTGCCTTCAAAAAAGCCCAAAACATCCGGGGAAAACTGGTACGAGCTAAACTACCAAACCAGCTCAAACCACTCCCAACAGACTCGGGCTTTTTCAACGAATCAAATGGACCAGATAAAACCTTAGAAATATTGGTTTTCCTCCTGGAGGAACAAAACAAAACCTACTAAAACCTATGGCAAAACATCTTCACCCGTGTCATATTACAGTTGATTGAAATACACCCAATCGGAAACAATGTGAGTTGGCATCGATTCATTAAATTTTTGAATCACTTATACGCAACTGACGAGTGCCACACGCCAAGGCACGAAAGCATGCTCTTGCTCATAAGAGGATCTGAGAACTACGATCCTCCACTCGCACCCCCAACCACTAAAAATAACCCGGTTACAGCTCCCTTATGTCCGCCCATATCCACCATGCTACGGACATAACGAGCACAGACTCATACCTAAAACCGACTCCACACGAGTTCGGATTTAAGTTTCTCAAGTCAACAGAAAGGAAGTGTCACTGAATGGGATAGCGCCATCATCCCCTCAAACAAAAGTACACAAGAAAAACCCCCAAATTAACAAAACCAAACAAATAGCGAGACTTCAATTGCGAGACTTTAACTAGACTAGCAAAAAATATTCCTTGTACCCAGCACATGGTATAAGGCCGTATTACAGACTGCAACCACGCCACCACGCTAGCGTTGTGTTCCAGGTTGAGCTATGGAATCGATTAAATAAGAAATGCATTTTCAAAGTGAACAGAAAAGAAACTGGCCGAAAAGAAGGGCCTTATCAACAGGTAAATTCAATTAGATCCGTGCCGCCCGTGTGCGCTAATTTTGTAATATCATCGCATGCATTCCTAGCGCTATCAATATGTGTGCGTAAAGTTTGCAACAATTGTGTGCAACAATTTTGGTTCGGTTCGGTTCGGTTCGGTTCGGTTCGGAAGGCCATGTTCGGCCATTTTTAGTTCGGTTCGGCTGCAGCACTACCACAAGATTTCGTCAGCTGTAGGCCGCTGTACGTTATTAATCGGTATGTTCGATGTGACCAGATAATTTCCCTTGTTCCCCTTTTAAAACAGACGATTTTAAATATTTTTTAATGAAACCTTCGGGATGACTTAGAAATGCTGGTAGTCAAACACCACATGGCTGGATTTGTGCAATTGATAGGCGCATTGTTTACACTATAAATAAAAAGTTTGAAAGGATGATGTCACTTCGACTTGAACCTCGCTTACAAGGAAATTAATTTTCAAAGTGAACAAAGAAACTGGCAGAAGTGGGATTCGAACCAGCCACCTCTGGATTACCGTACCGGCGCTCTACCAACTGACTTGTACTGAATTTTACCGCAATTCAGTTTATTGGGTCAAAAATAAATTGTTCCTACGTGAACAGGCTGCCTTTCAAGTTTTAAATATAGGTTTTCTCGGTAAATTTCGGCAAATTAGCATCCAATATAATTAATCACTGCGTCATTCGGTTTCTCACGAATTTGAATGCTGCTCCAAATCATCATGTACGCACAAATATTCTTTCCTCATCTTGCCCTATGTTGGCGGTCTCCCAAATTGTCAGTATCTTTGTTCGGGTGGGCGCAAGTCAGAAGTCATGAACCCAGAATGCTGTATAGCCAGGGATCCCGCTCCTGCAAGTTTCTTTGTTTATTTTGAAAATGTGTTCAAATTTACCTAGTCAGTTTCCCTTGTGGATTGTTTGACGAATTATCAGGAAAATTAAAAAGTCGTGTCCTCATTGAGTGACCCCCACAATGTCGCTTCCCAGGTTGTATCGTAGAATTGGGTGTGATCCCTGGCTATACAGCATTCTGGGTTCATGACTTCTGACTTGCGTCCACCCGAACAAAGATACTGACAATTTGGGAGACCGCCAACATAGGGCAAGCTAGCTCAGTTGGTAGAGCGTCGGTACGGTAACCCGGAGGTCGCAGGTTCAAATCCCGCTCCTGCCAGTTTCTTTGTTCACTTTGAAAATGTGTTCAAATTTACCTAGTCAGTTTCCCTTGTGGATTGTTCGACAAATTATGAGTTAAAAAGTCATATCCTCATTGAGTGACCCCAACAATGTCGCTTCCCAGGTTGTATCGTAATTGGGTGTGATCCCTGGCTATACAGCATTCTGGGTTCATGACTTATGACTTGCGGGCGCAAGGAACAAAGATACTGACAATTTGGGAGACCGCCAACATAGGGCAAGATAGCTCAGTTGGTAGAGCGCCGGTACAGTAACCCGGAGGTCGCAGGTTCGAATCCTGCTCTTGCCAGTTTCTTTGTTCACTTTCAAAATGTGTTCAAATTGACCTAGTCAGTTTCCCTTGTGGATTGTTTGACGAATTAAAAAGAAATGCACTGGATTGATACTCTCGAGTACTTGAGTCGAGTACCAAGTACCAAACCATCGAGTCCGTGCAAAGAATTGAGTACGGGCTAAGTCTAAATAAATTTTGAGTATTGATATTCGAGTACGGGCCGAGTACTTGCCTGTACTCGAGTTGTACTTGAGTACGAGTACGAGTACGGGTACTCCAACACTGTCGAGTACTGACAACTGACCCGGCCCACAGTTTACATCGGGGGAGTTCAAGAAGTTCTTGAAGGACTGGGGAATTACTCATGTTCAGTCCTCCCCAGGGCACTATAGTGCCAATGGAAAAGCTGAAGCAGCTGTCAAAGTTGCAAAACATCTGATCATGAAGGCAAGCAAGGATGGGACATATCCAAACATTGCGTTTTTGGAGCAGTATAATACACCACGTGAGGACACTGGACAGAGCCCAGCTGAGATGATTTTTGGCTACAGACCTCGCACCATGGGTCCATGTTTCCAGAGAGACAAACGAGCACCGGACATCATGCAGAAGAAAGAAAAGCACAGGAACATTGTGAAGCAACACCATGACCGTAGAGCTCATGATCTACCAAAACTGCATCCCGGTCAGACAGTGTACTTTGAACATAAATGGTATTGTTAACGGTAACTATTTTACTCAAATTGTTGATTTTTATACTCGAGATAAAGCTATTTTGGATTTGGTGCTTTCTAACCAGAAACTGACATTTTTGTATAGTTCTCTGGAACTGCTTTTACTCATTGGTAGAAGTGATTACATTTATTGCCCATAAAGTGAATATAGACTAAAAACCTTCCGTCCTTTTAAAGACTCTTCGGTACATGCTTTTGGAAATTGGATACAAAATCAAAGTTGGTTTGATTTTTTTTATAAAGAAGATACTTGGAGTAATGCTTTTTATAAATTACTTGATAATGCTCTAATTTTGTATTTTCCTTTAAAAACAGTTAGAGTGCATGCTCATGACAAACCTTGGCTAACTATTAAAGTTAAAAAGCATATGTTGGACCGCTAGAGAGCTTATGCCTCCAAAGATCTTTAAAAATGGCATAAGCTCAGAAACATTTTTAAAAGAGAAGTTGAGAAAACCAACATTGAATATTATGCTAATCGGGTTCGCAATCTAAGACATACTGACCCATATGCCCCTGTCACACTGGCAAG
This sequence comes from Hippasteria phrygiana, assembly GCA_037893225.1. Taxonomy (NCBI): domain Eukaryota; kingdom Metazoa; phylum Echinodermata; class Asteroidea; order Valvatida; family Goniasteridae; genus Hippasteria; species Hippasteria phrygiana. The sequence goes on along the minus strand of JAZGUH010000390.1, from coordinate 3,640,902 downwards.
ACCTGGCATGCCGTTTGTATCACGACCAAGGAAATTGGCAAAAACGCGGCGGCAACATGGAGCTCGTATTGGGACTTAAGAGGTCTTCAGAGGGACAGGATGGACTTGACTGAACGGCCTACTGCCACATTCGTTTTGGACATGCACAAAACAAACGTGGAGCTTCCACGTTCTGACAAGAACGGGGTAAGGACTGTGTGTGAACTGGGCACGAACATTACTCGAACGGCCTCGTCGTTTCGTCTACTTGCCGGCTGTTGGGAGCATCTGGGTGAGAACTGCATCGACGGGCATGCATCAGGACTGCGCGTCTCTTACATCTATACCGTTCTTACCCAGTGCCTATCTCGACCTCATCCCGTTGCTACTACATTGCTACTAAGTCCGTATCCCATCTTGTATTGTCCTGACCAATGTCATTCTTCATCCTGGGTAACGACGCCTTTGCCCTGAGGACCTACTTGATGAAGCCCTTCTCTCATCGCAACATGACAGTAGAAGAGAGGATCTTCAACTACAGGCTATCCAGAGGTCGTCGCATTGTGGAGAATAGCTTTGGTATCCTTCCCAACTGTTTCCAGATCATCCTGACAACCATGAAGCAAGATCCTGATACAGTCAGACTCATTGTGCATGCCTGCGTCTGTCTTCACAACCTGATGAGAATATGCTATCCTGGTCTTTAGAATGCAGCAATGGATGTAGAGGATGACAACCATCAAGTTGTCGCAGGTGCATGGTGCATGGTGAACTGGCCTCAACATGCAGGATGTGGACAACGTAACAGGACCCAACCATGATACCAGGGCAGCCAAGTCACAGAGAGAGTACCTGAAGCACTACTCCAACACACCAACAGAAGTGCCCCGGCAGAAGAATATGATTGCTCTCTTATTGCATATCAAATTTCCATAGGACATTTCCAATGGAAGTTCTGTATCATGTAATAAAAGTGCTACAACTTATTTTAACATTTTTATAGGAGGAGAAAAACCCCAAAGTATATTTATCAATCAATATTTGGAACTTCAAAAAGACCCAAATTTTTGTTATCATTATTTGGATATGAAAATTATAAAATAATTTGTAATTTTTCCCTTTTTGCCTTGGTTTTGAAATTAATGAAATCAAATTAGGAGATATATATTTTTCAATGATAATTTAAAGAATATTAAACGTGTCAATTTTTGATTTTTTGAACTATTTATTTTCCATAAGTTATAAATAACTTACACTCACTTGCACTGCTTTTGATAAACCAGTCATGCTCCACTGGTATTTTTGGACAAAGTAAAATAAAAAAAAAATGTATTCAAATTTACCTAGTCAGTTTCCCTTGTGGATTGTTTGACAAATTATAAGTTAAAAAGTCGTATCCTCATTTGAGTAATCCCCACAATGTCGCTTTCCAGGTTGTATCGGTACAGGCCGTGTACATAATTGGTCACCAGCTGGTAGCCACGCGCGCCTTGACTAAAGGCTATAGGGCAGTTTTCCTACGATTTCCAGCTGGAAATCATTGGAAGATGATATAAATTTACACTTTTCTTGACGACAGCACACCTGGTGCCATAATTTCACAGGATGATTGAGACTACTATTAACTTACAGTCTAGTAAAATTGGAGAATTACCAATCGTGTACACTACATTTAGATTGGGTGTGATCCCTGGCTATACGGCATTCTGGGTTAGTGACTTCTGACTAGCGCCCACCCGAACAAAGATACTGACAATTTGGGAGACCGCCAACATAGGGCAATAAAGCTCAGTTGGTAGAGTGCCGGTGCGGTATTCCGGAGGTCGCAGGTTTGAATCCCGCTCCTGTCAGTTTTCTTTGTTCACTTTCAAAATGAATTAAAATTAAAGTTAAGACATATTACAAAGTTTAAATTAAACATATAGGACAACAATTTTTCCTCAGTTTCATATGAAGTGTTGAATTTAGTTTACAATGAAAATAAATGAGCAAGTTTAATTTGACAAAATACAATACAATAATACAATAATAAGTGGTATACATGACCATATGACATTTTTATATCTTTCCAGAAATAAAAGAACTGTCACTATCAGTGTTTATTATGCATTGTTTCCTCCATCATCAGGCCTTCTGGGAGTCTCTTGGGGACTTAAGTTTCTCATTCACTGCTCAGAAATTGGCTGATGTTTAAGCTGGACTCATGCTGAGCTTAAGAACAGTAGCAACAGCAGGAGCGGTACTAGTGGAAGTAGCAGAAGAGGATGAACGTGAGACCACAGAAGCTTGGCCAGTGGTGGGTTCTGGAGTGTTCCAGTTGACTGGACTGTTCCTGTAGCCACTACGTTGTTGCTTGTTGATGGTCACATCGTGGGCTGCAACTGGGAGGACTGCAGCTGTGGTGAACTCTGCATGAAGTGCTGACTGCACAGACTGAGACTGCAGCCACTGCAGAGACTGGGACTGCCAAAGGGAAGCCTGTGAACGATGTGAAGGCCACTGGGAAGGCGTAGGCTGCCACTGGGAAGAAGAATGTGAAGACTGAGATCACTGGGAAGGTGGAGGCTGCAACTGGGAAAACAGCTGACTGCTGATGACTGACTTCTGTCTGCGGCTGCCGAGTGTTGAGCTGGTCAGTCTGATCCTGATATCTCCACAGCAGATTAGCACAATCTGCGAAGGATGTTCTCTCTGTCACCTTGGGCTGCATCATGGCCAGCATCTTCTCTTGGAGTTGGCGGGAAGATTCTGCTCTCAGTCATCCTCTGGACAAGGGCATCATCTTCTTCATCAGCAGTAGACCCCTTGCCCTTGGGAGGAGTAGAAGGCTTGTCGGTGGCTGACTGGGGTGTGGTCTCAGCAGTGTCAGGGACAGTTCCTTCATCATCACTGGATAGGATGTCAATATCAGCAGCCTGGGCACCATCACCAGCAACAGCCTGGGCTTCAGCTATCTTCTGCTTCAGCTGTAAAGACAAAAGAAAACCAAAACATAAGTAAAATAGTAAATATTACATGTGCATACTGAAATAAAATTTAAAAAAATATTATAATTTGATAAATTACACACTTACAGTTGGCTTCGGCTTGTATATGTCCCTCCAAAAACTTAAATTTGTTCAGCACCCATTTCTCACGGTCAGTTAATTCAGCAGCACCATCACCAGACTTCTTGATCTTGAGTTTCCCATACCTGGTGCGCAGAGACTTATACTAAGTTTCTATGCTCACATCTGAAAGTATACAAGAAATAATTAGAAATATTTGTTATATGCACATGGAACAATAATAAATCTCAATGTTAACATTTTTTTATACTTAGTCAAGATTTAATTCTCTGGCCTTGGCCCCCCCAGAGTGCAGTCTTCTTCTGGGTGTCTTTGTATTCTTTCAGTTTCTTGTTGTAGATCAAAGGATTTTCTGACAGCCACTCCATCATGAACTCCTCCTAATCCTCAGCCAGGCCGGTGATCCCCTTCATCTACATGTACTTAGCTGGGGCAGCATGCTGAGGATCTGGATGATGATCTTTATGTTCAGACTCAGATCCAGAGACTTGTGGAAGGCTGGGTGGTGGAGGGGGTGACTTTGGCTTGCCACTTCCTCTGCCTTTGGCTGGTGGTTTGGAGGCTGACTTTCTTCTCCCAGGTCGAACTTAAGTTGACTGGAGTTGACTGGAGTTGACTGGAGTTGACTGGAGTTGACTGGAGTTGACTGGAGTTGACTGGAGTTGACTGGAGTTGACTGGAGTTGACTGGAGTTGACTGGAGTGGCGTAGATGTGCTCTTTAGAAAATCTGAGGACTGAATGACGATTTCCCGTTTTCTCTCTGGTATTATATACATCGTGACACTTCTGGGCTGCAACGTCACACGAACGTACATGTACTATTAAAAGGTGGAACTAAGCGCGTGATAAGGACTTGATGAACGCAGTGCAACTGGCATCAGACTTCGATACTCTATGTGAATGTTGGACGGTATGGAAATTAGGTCTTTAAATGGTTTGTAAACTCTCATTTGGGCCTTGCTTTCAGACCCTAAATGGTTTGCTTTTTTGTACCCCCTTCAAGAACCCAACAAAAGAGGCTGATTGCCTTTGAGGTTTCACTGAACAAAGGAGCATCTTGCCTGTTGGACTTCAATGGCTGGGCTGCCCTAATCCTCCAGGGTTAATTAACCCAGGAGGATTAGCTGTGCACAACCATTTAAGCAACCACTGTTATCACAATGGCGACTAATCCGATAAGTACTCCATTGTGCAGCCTACAAACCTCCAGACCATGAGCACTCAAGTGTATACTGTTTAGGCTGGGGATTAATACCTTTTGGGCCCATACCTTTTCAGCCCATACCTTTTGGGAACTCTCAATTAATTTGCATACCGTTTCTAAATCTTGAGGGTGCTGTGTTGTAGCTGCCATGTCTTAAACTTTTTGGGCTGCAACTTCTGATTTTAAATCTCGTTTTATCATCTGTTTTTGTCACCATCCGTCCTAGTTTTTATAACCACATTACTACTGAGAATTTTATGAGATCTTCTGAGTGACTTTGACAGTTGTTCTACCTTCGGAAATGCAAGCTTTTCGAGTGAGTTTCTAGCTACCCATGACAGACAAAATAACATCATGACTTTATTTTGTGTGCGACTAGTTGTGCTCCTTTATATTTGCCTTGGGACTCCTTCAAGAATCTCCATCTTTAATAAGAATACCAATGAAGCAATAGCGCAAAGACATTTCACCAGTTCATTCAGTACCTTTCAACCTTGGTATGTACAACCTCCAGTTTCTATACATCACTCTAAACGGACATGCCCAATCGATTTTCATCCTACAAGAATTCCAATGACGAAATGGACCAAACGGGGACAAACTTGTTTGCTTATACCTGGATTTGACCCCCCAATGGATATTACTGTATTCATGGACATTTCGATTAACCCTGGACCTCGTAACATCGAGCCTGGTGAGTTAATTGATCTACATAACAGTCACCGTATTACGTATTCTCGTGACCAACTATATGCATGCCGTAGATTGACTCGTAGCTTACTTCATCATGAAACACTTCAGATACTCAAAATCCATGCCTTACTTCGATATAGAGGGAAAAGAGCAGGTCGCCAAATTTATGCAAACGAACATAATGATAGTCACTTGCAGTCTCAAATTCCTGTTGTGCAATCGGCTATTCCGACAATTGGACTGTCTAATCCCCATCAAATTAACAGATCAGTGCTCATCAACACTCGAACACTGAATATCCAATCATGTTTACCATCTATGATGCTGTTCAATGCTCGATCAATGAACAACAAATTTAATGACTTTGAAGCTACACTCGTATCACAGAACAACAATATTCATGTTATCGCAGTTACTGAAACTTGGTTTTCTGCTACAAACCCTGCCTCTGCATGTCAACTGTCGTCATTTCAACAATTTCACCATAACCGCGACGAACGCATCGGTGGGGGTGTTGCCCTCTACATTCGTGACAGCATTAATGCAAGGGAAGTTTTTGCCGACCTCGTTCCTTCCCATCTTGAAGTTTTATGGGTTAACTTGACATCATCAAGGTCTACTCGGCTGATGAGAAACATTTTTGTTTGTGTCCTGTACTCGCCGCCTCAGTCACAGTACAAGGATGAACTCCATGATCACATCATTACTATGGTCGACAATATCCGACTAACAAATGAACATGCCTCCTTTATCATTATGGGTGACTTCAATGACCTCCCAACTCACCTGATTGAGCGTCACACTACACTGGTACAAATCGTCAAACAACCAACCCGAGGTAACTCAATCCTGGACAAAATTTTAACTGATCTTCATGATAGTTACTTGGATCCAGTCATCTCAGCTCCAATCGCCTCCAGTGACCATTCGGTGATAACAGTTCTCCCTTCTCGTAGTACTGCCCCAATAGAACCATCTACAATCTCATTTCGACCTTTTCGTGATTCATCCATCCGCGAGTTTGGGCAATGGATAACGCAAATGGACTGGTCAGTGTTAAATGAGTTAAATGAGAATCCTGACCACATGGCTGAGCATTTTCGACAACTAATCAATGGACGATATAGACAACATTTCAAACTTGTTAGTTTTAAATGGCGTCAAAATGATAAACCTTGGATAAATAATCAGTTACGTAGACTAATAATGCAACGTGATAGAGCCTTTAAAAGAGGAGATGGTACTTATAGAAATTTAAGGAATAGAGTCCAACGGATGATTAGATCTGCAAAAACACAATTTTACAGCCGTAAAATAGAGCACTTGAAACAATCTGAACCAGGAAAGTGGCATCAGCAGATACGTCATTTGACAGGGCTTACTAAACGACCTTTATGCCTTCCTGGATGCAGTAATTCACCCCTACAGGTAGCCAATGAGGTCAATTCCCATTTTGCCCAGATATGTTCAAAGCTTCCTCCACTTGACTGTTCTGCTTTGACCCCATACCTGCCAGCATCTCCTGTACCTGTAATCCACCGGAATCAGATTTACACTCATCTTCGTATTAGCTCAATACATCCAAAGCCTCTCATTCTGATGATTGTCCCACACGACTCTTTAAGGAATTTGCATATGAACTGTCTGAGCCACTTTCCATTATTTTTAACTCTTGTCTCCGTTTTGGGACTTTTCCGAATATATTATGGAAAAACGCTTCAGTTTGCCCTGTTCCTAAAACAACACGTGTCACTAGTTTCGACCAACTTCGTCCAATTTCCATAACATCTGTGATAGCCCGAATCTTTGAAAGTTTCTTGGCAGATTGGATTATGAGGGACATTAGACTGGCTATTGATCCACAACAATTTGGGAATGTGAAAGGTAGCTCAACTGAGCATTATCTCATTAGCATGCTTGATACTATTCACAGTGGTCTCAATGAGGCTGGTAACTCTGTAAATTTATGTGCAGTAGACTTTAGTAAAGCTTTTGACCACATCAATCACACAATTGCAGTTGAAAAACTTATTCAACTACATGTAGGTGTTGACCGATCTCTCCTTCCAACAATATGTAGCTTTTTATCACATCGCTCCCAAACTGTTCGTTTTCGGGGCTTCACTTCAACTTCGCTCAATCTTACTTGTGGTGTCCCGCAGGGCACAAAACTAGGACCCATCATTTTCCTTGCCATGGTAAATGATGCTGCCCAAACACTAGCAAATCGTTGGAAATATGTTGATGACCTAAGCTTTGTTATATCATAACCAAGCAGCAATCATCAAGTATGCAATCACATATTAACTCACTTCTGAATTGGTGCTCTAAAAATGATATGAATCTAAACCCAGCAAAATGTAAGGCCATGCAGATCTCATTTCTACGTAACTCACCTCCTCCCCTGCATCTTAAAATTAATGATGTCCAACTTCAGGTCATTTCGTCCATTAAACTTCTTGGAGTGACCATCCAAGATGACCTTAAGTGGGACCAGCAGGTTCAGCAACTCATCACTAATGCCTCGCGTAGACTTTACATTCTTAGTAAACTTAAGAAAAATGGTGTTAAAATTGACGATCTCATTTTAATTTATAATATTTACATTCGTCCTACACTTGAATACGGTGCAGTAGTTTGGTCTTCGGGTCTTACTTTAAATCAAGCTCAAAGTATTGAAAGAGTCCAGAAACGTGCATTTCGCATAATTCTGTACCCAAATGTTTTGCCATATAATGATATTCTTAATTTTCTTAACATCCAATCGCTTTCAGACAGACGTGTTGACCTTGCCACTCAATTTGCCAAAAACTTGCTGGTTTCTGAGAAACACCGTCATATGCTTCCTAATTCAAGACATTCTTCCACTAAACGAAATCTTAGGAACTCCAACCATCTTACCATGCCTCATATCAATACTCAGAGATATAAAAATTCTCCTGTCCCCTCTATGATTGGATTAATTAATTCTCAGTAGTTGTGGTTTTTAGGTGCTCCTTTTGTCTTTTCGAGTATATTATATTCATATAATTATTTAAATTTTATATAATACATTTTTTTCTGTTATTATATTTTCACTATTTTAATTTTTATTTGTAATCTTAGTCACTGTTATTGTTAATCTTGTTCAAATTTTACTGTTAATATAATGTTTTGCAACCGCTGTAAATTTTTAACTTTTATTGTAAACCAAATATTTTTAGTCCTTGGACTTTTTCTTTGGTGGTTATTTTTAATAATAAAACGGAAATGAAATGAAATAAAATCGCACTGACGCCTTATAAACTGTTTAAGTGTTTATTGAACAATAAATATGGCAGAACTCAAATTTATCCTTTTAAAGGTTTGAAACTGTATGGGCAATTATACGATATCGTGCCTTACCTAATAAATAACAGTCTTTTATTATTTAAAAACCCACAACTGATATTTTCATGTACATTTCATATGTGTAATTATCTTGTATGGAATCTTGATTCAGTGAACCAGTTCCATCCAAGTCTTTAGTGGAAACTAGTATAGATTTTATAAATACTTTGGCAAAATCATAATGTCACACATGTGTAACATGTAATCATGCTTTTGTCTCAGAGAAACGTTGAGCAACTATTCCAAATTCCACATCCTAAGTTTTGATAATTAAAGGCAGTGTGATTGGTCATTGTTGCAATTTTCAGGAATGGGCGGATTTAGGGGTTAGTATTTTATAGGAAACATCGTTCCACTGACCTGTTCAAAGTTTTGCGTTGTTGGATGGCGGGAAAAAAACGAGAAAAACGGCGCTCATTTTCAACTGTCGGGCTGATGATAGCCACGCGCGCCTTGACTAAAGGCTATCTGGGCGCGTGACGTGCCCCGAATGCCAACATGTCTGGGGGGCGCCACTCGTCCGGGTAGCCATGCGCGCCTTGACTACAGGTTACTGGGCAGATTTCCAACGATTTCTAGCTGGAAATCGTTGGAAAATGATATATATTTCCACTTTTCTTGACGACAGCACAGCTGGTGCCATAATTTCACAGGATGATTGAGACTACTATTAACTTAGTCTAGTAAGGTATTTCGTAATAATTCAGTAAAAAAATTGGAGGATTACCAATCGTGTACACTACGTTTAAGTAATAACAATTTATAATATGGTTATATAAATTTATTAATTCACACTTAACAGAGTTCTGACTGTTCCGTGATCCATGAAAATTGCTTCTTTTTTCCTGCGTCACATATGTTAGTCAACAATTTTTATGCATACTGTATAAACTTACATATAATTGCATGAAATTTCTAAACCCGTTTCATAGGTGACTTCCCCAGTGTCAACATGTTGTCCTCTGAACCAATCGCAAATTCCATGGCAAGTTACACCTTAAAGGTAAGTGTTATACCATGGAGTTTTAAACCGCACCGTCAGATTACAGACTGTTCGGGCACCAGGCCCGGTATGAAAATTCCTTTACCGCCAATCGGTATTCAGCCAGAAGCTGCCTGGTTACTCAAGCATGACGCCCTCATCAGTCCGAACTGATGACTCTGGGCTTGAACAAAAGGCAGCTTACGTTGAAGTGTGGCCATTGTTAGAGGATTATTCGGCCAGCTGGGTGAGATAAACTGAAGTGGAAAGGAAGACTTAGGGTGCACGGCGAGTTAAGACACAGGATAGCCTTTGAAAAGCCCAGCCAGGCCGCGGGAAGGCCGCGGGAAGGCCGCGGGAAGGCCGCGGGAAGGCCGCGGGAAGGCCGCGGGAAGGCCGCGGGAAGGCCGCGGGAAGGCCGCGGGAAGGCCGCGGGAAGGCCGCGGGAAGGCCGCGGGAAGGCCGCGGGAAGGCCGCGGGAAGGCCGCGGGAAGGCCGCGGGAAGGCCGCGGCCTGTCGGCTTTTTTTAATCCTTAGACGATGACAATAGACACAGACTGTGAATGGACGACTTGACACCTCCCTCGCTGGCTCTGCCTTGACTGTGAGCTCTCTATTGTGTGTGTCTGGCACAGTTGCATTCCTGCATAACAAAAGAAGACCCCTACCGTACCGCCTTGCCTGGTGTCTTTGATTTTAGTGATTGACATGTGGCGATTATGTAGTTAGCTACTATCCGGCTAGCCGGGCTATAAACCAGAAATGCCCGGTTTCTGGGCGGCCCCACCGCTGAATGGGCAAGTGTGGGATTGCCTTTTATTTTCATTTCGAGTTATGTAAAGTTTGTAGTTGTTTGTATTACATGTATGTGCAAAAATATTCTGTATATACTTCGTTTATGATTTGAATCTACTGCAATTCAGTTTACTGGGTCAAAAATAAATTGTTCCTACATAAACAGGCTGCCTTTCAAGTTTTAAATATAGGTTTTCTCGGCATTTTCAGATTTACCGACAGCTTGTCCATTATTATAAACTTAGTTTTAAACCGAAAAAAAAAATTTCTTCCCATTTATATGCGAGTTGTTGGTGAATCACATTATTTTTTTTTTATTGAATTAAGCCCCCCAAAATAATAGTTCTGCTTCCAGTTACCCGACCGACCTTAATTTTACGGCTCCGACCCTAACAATTTTATCGGAAGGAAAAAATGCCTCTGAACAACCTATTTACGTCAAAAATGCTTGTAATTTGTTTGCCTACTTACAATCATTCAGTATTTTTGAGAAAAAACCTTCGTTAACTTCGGTACGTGCGCGATTCCCTATCGCGGTGATGAAAACACGTGCGTTATGAATAATGCAGCAATGCTGCACTAAAAGTGCCAAAGAAGGCATGATGGAAATGCGGCAACCAGTCTATGCACTGTGGCCAACCAATTATATCGGATCTGACATCGTAAAAAAAACAAGTAAAGGGATCTGAAATCGTAAAAATGGCAAGTAAACAGCGATGGAGAAAGAAGATTTCTACAAGTTAATTCACAGAACTTGATCTCTCTTGTCTGTGTATGTATTTTCCGAGTTCAAGAATTTATTCGAGGTCGTACCGCTCGGATACCGCAACGTGTTTACCCGACGTTTCCTGCCGCAACACAAGGTTTATCGCCCGCCACATGCACACACAGTGCATCACGCACAATTGCCGCACGATGAACGGACAGTGTTGGCCAGTTTCCCATCGTGGCTACATGTAGCGTTGTGCATAGTGGTGTGCACGACCTAAATTCTCCATTATTTTAAGGAATAATCGACTGTAAATATTTTTTACCATTTTTTTTTATAGATTTCGTAGCGTAAATGGTAATAGTTTAGGCTGAAATTCGCATATAATTAATTACCCCCATTCAATCAGCACAAAAAAATGGCAAAATAAATTTAAAAATTCTGACCCACCAACCCTTTTTTTGAAAGGCATGTAATCGGAAGCAGAACTATTTTTTTCTTCGGCCTTAGCATTTTAAAAGAATGATCCTGAACCGAAAAAAATGTTCGCTAAAATTTCTCGAGTTTTTAACCACAAGATTTTGTCAGATGAGAAAACCACTGTACGTTATAAAATAATCGGTATGTTCAATGTGACCAGAGAATTTCCCTTGTTCCCCTTTTAACCCCTTGCCACCAGTTTACCCAAATTTGTGCAGATTGAAATTGCCACCTGGCCGGTTGACGTCTATACACGTCGATTTCTGCATTTTCAATCCATTATTGGGGTATTGTGTACATTATGCTTGGCTGCACAAGCCTCTTTTTCAGTTTTGTTTGGCTGCACAAGCCGGCCTGGCGCCCATATGAAATCCGGTGTCAAGGGGTTAAGACATGTCAGACGATTTTTAATATTTTAATGAAACCTTCAGGATGACTTCGAAATTACTGTTAGTCGAGCGCCACCTGGCTGGATTTGTGCAATATTTTCGATCTCGCCATCACCCAATGCCCGCTAGATAAATGTACCGGTAGTACTCTCCAGATGCCACGTGTGGTTGGCTTGGAATATTTTTTGTTTTATTTTTGCAGGCTTTGCAGTCCAGGGGCGGCCTACACAAAGAACCTCTGGAGCTGAACCCATTGTATACATTTTGTTTTATACAACACCTGAATAAATCCCCGCCATCCGATTGGTGGATCGTCGATCACGTGCATTGAATTATTTGACCTATCACACGACGCGAACCCGCACCACCAAAAACGTTCTATCACATGGTTCTATCAAACGGTGCGCTCGCATTGATAGAACCAAAAGAACTTCCCTAATTTCACGGTCACTATTGGTGGCGCTACAACAGGGCTGTCATTCACACAACATAGTGGTCGAGTTTCCCGAACTGCCGCGGTTTGTTCTCCTAACAGACGACAAAATATTGGAACTCGTAGGCGATGGTGACGCTCCAAATACAAAGAGACAAATCAAATATGCAGTGAAACCATTAGATGAATTTGCAAGACACGCAGGAACAACAATTGAAGCTTTAACTGATTCGGATCTCGAAAAAATTTTGTCGCAGTTTTATGCGGGACTAAGAAGGTAAAACGGCACGTTGTACACCAAGAAATCCATGCATGCAATCTGTCGGATTTATTCAGGCGTATAAAACAAATAATGAATGTTTCGCATTCTTGCAATGGTAAGAATAATTTCATTCGGTGACAGATGGAATGTCCCATTCCACTCGGCTTCGCTTCGTGGAATGGAATATTCCATCTGTCACCTCATGAAATTATTCTTATCATCGCACTCATAAACATCAATTATTTGTATAACATGGTATTACAATGTTTGTATACCTCGCAAAAGTTGAGCTGTCAATCACTTTAAAAGGTTTCAGGGCTCTTGGGTGGAGGATTTTTTATATATTTCAGACGTACTTTTTTTCAGGGCGAATGGATACTGACATTGTAATGAATTCTGATTTTTTTTAAACATAATGTAGCTTGTCGGAACAGGTGAGCATCAATATTCCAAGCAAAGGATAGAATAATACATTTTTTTTTTAATTCAGCCACGGGATGGTAAAAATTATTCTCCTTGTTGCTCGACGTTATAAATAAGTCAATCGATGTTCACGTTACGCGGATTCATTTAATCAGCTATGTGTCCCCTTTGTGTTATATTTGTTCTGCTTGCTCTAATTTTTCTGGAGATTTTCATGGCAAGATTTAATGGTGGAGTGCCCGTCGTGTTAAGTTCAGGGCGGGGAGAAAACAAATGTGGCACCCTCAACAGAAAACAGTCTCTCATCGCAAACATTAATTTCTAGATTTTTAGTTTTATAAGATGATAAAGTCTGTTTTTCATTTTCATTTCAAAAATCTTCAATTTGAAATAACCAATCTTATGACGAAAACTAAACACAAATACTGGTGATTATCAGTGAGTTATCCTTTATATTAAACATTGTACTAAAATATAAAAAATGAAAGCACAGTATTATTTTATTTTACAGAAACTAGCATTTTAAGCAATAAAATGAAAATTGAACTTTTCGACCCTCAATGGATTTTTACTTTCAAATGGAGGAATAGTGGTAACAGTGGTTTAAGTTTTGAAAACAACTTTTCTGCAATACAATCAGAATAATTTGGTCTAATTTTGGTGAAAATTATCATTTTCAAACTGCTTACCATGAATAGGAAATACACCATTTTTTTAGACTATAAATAGATCACCTGTCTAATGTCATTTGGTGATTTTCACTGCAAAGTTAAGAGCCAGCGCTGCCCGCCATGTTTGGTGTTAATGGCTTAATACGTCCCACTGCAGTACGAAGCACCCCAGCTGTCATTTTTTTTTTCTAGTAAAAAGAACCTGTGACCTGTTTTTTTCAACATCGCAATGAACGCAGCACCATCAACGTCAAGTTATCTCTTTTAATTGACGTGGCCAGTTTAGAAGTATACAGTGACTTTTAAATAATCTACTAACTGGGCTTAATTTTTTAGGGCATCCAAAATACTTTGTAGATGGAATAGACAAGAAGACATGGCTGCGAAGTAACGTCAAACATCCTAGGGTTGTACCGTAAATTCAGATTTATTGACTACATATTTATAAACCCCAATACTAAATATTTAGAAACACTCTGTTCTAATTTACAACTCAAATAGGTTTGCCATTCCTGTGATAAAAATGATAAAAAAATGCATTCCCCAAAAGTAGTGGAAAACTTAGATACATATCAAAAAATAAATAACAGGCATTAAAGTGTGTCACCATTTTATTGGTCTAAGTACTTTAATACCTCAAAATCGTTGATTACTACGTTAAAAATGCTCAACATCTTCAACTTGATAATTTGAAAATACTGCCCAAAGTTCATTTTAACTTTGGGGTTGTAGGAGGAGTTGTTTTATAATTTGCTAAATTTGTGGATTTAACAAATAAATAGTATGTTTAAAATATAAGCATCTTAAAATAATCATGGGTCTTATTATTTTTCGCAGGGGTAGGGAACCAGGTAGTTAATGGTAGTAAAAAAAGTACAAAAAAGTGTTTTAAATAAAAAAAAAACCGGAATGATCAATTCTTAACTGGCATTACATCTTTTATCCATAGTTAAGACTGTTGGCCCATCACAGGAATTCCCCCACTTAAATACCTATTAGGGAACAATACATCTTCAACAAAGAACCCTCGATAATGAGCTACACTTGGCTGGGCTGTGTGGCACAGCCTAGCCTGCAAGAAGCCCGGCTTTTGATTGGCATGTTGCCTTAGAGAATCTAGACACACAAAAGGGGATAAGCTGGCCGGGCTTTTCAAAGGCTTTCCTGCTTCTTTGATCTCGCTGTGCTCCCTTACTTTTTTTGCCTGCAGTAGCCCGGGAAGGGATTCTAATTTGACGGCTCGCCTAAGATGTGTTCCTACTGGACATTTTCTTCTGTCACCTACATGTAGTATAAACTTGCATGCAACTTTTCCTTGGATCAGCTGATTTCCTTGTTTTTCACTTCATACTTATGCCATTCATGAGGGAAACATCCCACTAGAGCCAAAACAAACAATTCCACTGCCTTTTTGACACACCAACACATTTGCCAGCTTATTATCTTTTTAATCCATTAGCCAAACAATTGCTTGTAATCCTTAAGTAAACACTTCCAGGCTGGGATTTGCTAGTACTACTTTCAAGCAGTTATTATGCATAAAATGTACATGTGCCATGTACCGTAATTTTTGAAAATATACATGTAGGCCGCGCGGAGTATAAGTCGCAGCACGCACAAATCTGCAAATTAACATTTAAAGTTGGCGTATTAGCCGCACCGGCGCATAAACTGCACCGCGGCGCTGACGACCAACCAAAAGTCATCGTGTTGCATAGCACTCGTATGTAAAATGGTTCCACTATCGAAATCACATGCAATCCTAAAGTGTAAGCAGCGCACGAACGAGATAGGCGGAAAGAAAAGGCGAGTTTAGAGTCGGCAAACAGACAAAGCAATCCCACTAGTATACGAGTATCAAATGAATGAGGAGCGCGGTGTGTAATACCAGCGACGCACTGCCTATTGAAGCGCGGTTACTATGTGGACAGTGCCCTCATTCGACGCGCACAGAGCCCAATAAACTTTCATAAGTCCTCAAAATTACCAATTTTGACGGGCTGGATGAGTGTCCTGGCTTGGTGGGCCGCGCGGTAGTTCGTTTTTTTTTATGGGGCGGGGGAATAAAAAAGAAAATTACAACTTTAACCACTAATCTGAGCTCAACAGTCACCAATTGACGCGGTTTTTCTTTCGGTCCGCCATTTTGTAGAACCAAATTTTTAACTCCACAAAATGGCGGACCGTGTTCACCAGTCGTATTTCCAGTCGTAGCTGGTTGAAGTACGTTCTGTTGATCCATTTTGATGTACTGTGGCACGCCGCGCAGCACTGGCGATATGTGTCGCGAGGTAGAGAATGGTACCTGGCGATCATCTGATTTACAGGTTTACAAGGCCACTGGCTGCGGCGCGAGCCTAAAGACTCTTACAGCGTATTTTGCGCATTATTTAGACGGTGGTATTTACTACTGGAAATAAGTCTATGTTTCGCAGATCAGATGTCGGGGGTCAGAGGCCAATTTATTGTTTTGTAATCACTACTCACTAATTACAACACATACATGTTTTTTTGCATGAACAACTCTTATAAAAGATAAGAAACATTTCCAAACAGCAAAATTTAATGACATTTGAAGGCAATGTGTCCCTTTAATAAGTTTACAGGCGTACGTTTTTTCGCTATGTATTAGTCTGCATTCTTTAAGACTTAACATTTTATTTTGGAAGACAGTCAAGCAAATCTTTTTAGAATCAAAAAGCATATGGTGCTTTTTTTTCATTGAGCTGATAGATGATTTTATACAATGCCTGAATAAATCCCCTTGACTAGTTAGTGGGCCATTGATCACATTGCAAAAAGTACTATTCCACAGCAAAAAGAATCATTGAAATTGGGGCGGCACTGATCAATTAGATGACAGGGATTTATTCAGGTGTTGTAAAACAAAGAATAAATCTTTCACAATTTTAACATTGATGCAATGGAGAGAAAAACTTCATAAGGTGACAGAAACAATATAATTTTTCTTCAAGGAAAAAAATGTATACCTTGATTTGAGTCGTACTGTCCAAAAAGTCCAAAAAGTCCAAAAATAATTTAGTGTTTTAGTTGCTCTTTAAACCATACAACAGAACTGTACAGAATAACACTTTCAATGACTGATGTGTAAAACCGCTTTATTAATGTTCTGTAAACATTAAATGATTGGAGCTTTCTTAAAAAATACATGCGTTGTTGACATTTGGATACAAGTGACTTGCATTGCTCTGACCAGATGAGTTTGTTGTCTACAACAATGCCTAAATATTTATAGGACTCAACAATTTCAATATCACTGTTATCAATACTAACTGGGATGACTGGTTGCTGTGTTTGTTTAGATCTAAAATAAAAAACAATTTCCTTTGTTTTACTCACATTCAACTGTAGGTGATTATCATTACATCAGGTAGCAAATGTTTGAATACTCTGTCTGTAGACTGTTTCACTATCTTTGACATAACCAACGATAACTGTATCATCTGCACATTTCAAAACATCAACACCGTCTACATTTAAAACACAGTCATTTGTGTACAAAATAGACAACAGTGGAGATAAAATGCATCCCTGTGGCGTTCCAGTGTTTGTAATTAAACAGTCACTAAAAGTGTTCTTTATTTGAACCCGTTGAACTCGATCCCGGAGAAAGTCAGTAATCCACAAGATCAGCGATGATCTAATATTGAGATTGTGCAGTTTCCCTACAAGACGGTGTGGTTAGATGGTATTGAACGTCGAGAAAAAGTCAACAAATGTTGCTCGTGCATAACAGCCTATCTTATCTGTGTGTTGCTGAAGTCCATTTACCAGAGTTAAAACTGCATCACACACAGACTTGTTCTGTTGGTATGCAAACTGCAGTTTATCAATATGTGATGATACAGTAGTGAGCAAATGCTTGAAGATGATTTTTTCAAAACATTTCATCACAACTGAAGTCAGGGCAACAGGCCTGTGATCGTTGAACTGTTTCAGTTCCGGTTTCTTTGGGACTGGAACAATGATGGCAGATTTCCAGCAAACCGGTACTGTTAAGCCAATACTGGGTTGTCAGGGGCGGCATGGGCAAGGCGATCTGAAGTATGAAGGATATGATGGTTGTCATTAGTTATTTTACGAAGGGGAGGGAGACTAGGATGAAAGGTGGTGACCAAGGGAATCTTGGGGTCGGCATTAGTGCTAGGCGTCTTTTCCTTGAGAGCCAAATCTCTGGTGATAGATTTTGCTCTGGCGATAGCACGTTGAACTTGAACTCGACCTTGACATACACAGAAGTACAAGTACAAACAAATGTACAAGTACAAACAAAATGTACACGGTAAAAGACAATATAAGATGGGGAGGGCAGCCAGACAGGCATGCAGAACGAAAAATGACAACCTAAAGAGGGAGTGAATGAATTAATATGTTTACATGGGAGCATGCAAGTATTGGACTCAATCAATGGGGATGAACACAGCAAAGGGTTGGCTCTCATTGCGCGGAATGCACTCCGAGCGGGGGAGCGGGGATGTTATGTTTATTGTCACGTGGCCCAAGCATTTTGGCCGGGATTGTAGATGTAAGGCTTTTGTCGATCAAACTGTAACATTTAGACACTTTAGTTATAACAATGTTGATGCTTGATAATATCACTTTTTCAATTCAGGGATATTCGTCCACATATGAGGTGCTGTCCCTGGAAGAGAGAAAGCGTTTGTTGATGTCAACATGTGGAGTTATCTCCGAACACACAAGAAAGATGTGTACAAAGTAAGTGTTACCCATGTATTTTGTTTTCTTTGCAGTTTGCAGATTAAATTTCCAGATGTGAAATACTTCAAATTTCCATTAGATTGTCAGGCCAGCTATCTGGGCCCATTTTTAGTTAGTTGCCAAACATTGCTCTCCAACTTTCAGCTGAGATCAGTCATAGGCCACGTACATGTATGTTTCCTCCGCCAACTTAGTTTTGCTTATTGTGCAGATCTGCAGTTTACCCTTTGTATTGTACAAGTGACGTCGGATCAGTTTTTTTTTTTTAAGCAATGAGGTGCTTATTTGCATTTGAATAGGCAAATGGTGTTGCGTAATTGATTTGCATAGTAGCCTTTTACAAGCAGTGATATTCGTTGATTTCCTCTGTTGCTGTCATAGTTTTCAGGAGATTCTTTAGAAGCTGGGTTTTGAAGCTAGCGACCAACTTGAAACCTTTCTAGTGATTACGAATGTGCAAAGGTTTTTTTGGGTCAGATTCACGAGTTCAAACCCGGTGTAGGCTGTGCTTCAATTCTGTAGCAGCAATTGATTAACTGAACCAGCGATCCCGGTGATTTTCGAATAGTGCATAATGCAATTTAGCTTTTAATCATATCGATACCAATCACTATATAAATATGCCAAGAATCGATACTATCTACTTCCGACTTTACCTGACAATGTTACAAAAAAACCAATAAATATCAATTAAAAAAAACCTTTGCACGCCTGATTTTATAAGGTGTGTTTTGGGTTACTTCTTGTGCACATATATTTCTGGGGTACCGGTACATGTACATCTGACAGAAAACCCAGATAAGAGACAATTTGAATGGTTCGTGTTGTTATAGCGTTTGTGCAGTATTTTGGCAACACGCCTAGTAGCATCCTGATGTGAGACTATCTCACAGACATTATTATCAATGGCTACGGCTCTTCACCGTAGCCTGTCAATGGCCAGATTTGAATCAGTAGCCACAAAAGACCCGATCCGGGCAACGGCTTATACTTTGCGAGTGCAGCATACCAGCCTGTGAATAAACTAAACTGATACACCCGCAATATATTGCAACATATGTGAGGCAGTAGGCCTATACATCGTTTGGACCATTGACTGGTTACCTGTTAACCCTTGACCTCAGGTTTTATATGGGGGTGCTGGGGCGCCATGCTAGCTTGTTCAGCTAAGCAAAACGTACACAATACCCCTATAATGATTTGAAACTGCACAGATTGGCACAAAGAATGTGCGGCATTCCTTGCTTTACACCTCTTGCAAAGCTTTTCTGCTTCTGCTTCAGCCGTGGCTACTTCCGTTTTTCTTGGAAGATTGCTAATGTTGTGCCAGTGCATAAGAAGGACTCACGCTCAGTTTCAGACAACTACTGGCCAATCAGTCTCCTCAGCTGTATCAGCAAGGTTATAGAGAGAGTTGTCAACTCAGTTTTGAGGAAACAACTCATCGGGAATGGTCTTATTAGTGACAACCAGTTTGGTTTCCATCCTGGTCATTCAGCACCTGACCTGCTCACGTACCCGAGTCATGAATGGATGTCTTGTCTCAACAGACGTCAGGGGGGTACGATTGTGGCACTTGACATCAAAGCTGCATTTGATAGAGTGTGGCACAAGGGGTTGCTGGCCAAACTAATTCTGGGGATTCTCATTCGCCCATCTTAATAATGTGAGAAGTTTAATAAACAAATTTAACCAATTTAAAATTTGAATGTCTACAAATCCATTCGATATCATCTGTCTAAATGAAACTTTCTGCAATGCCTCAATCTCCGACGATGAAATCACATTACCAAATTTTTCCATTGTCAGAAAAGACAGGAACCGGCATGGTGGTGGGGTTGCCATGTACATCTGAAACAATTTAACTTTCACTCGTCGTGAGAATCTTGAAACAGATGATGTCGAGTGCTTATGGGTTGAAATTAAGTGTAAACAAAGACAGCCTGTGCTTATTAGTTCTATTTATAGGCCACCTTCAAGCTCTGTTGAATTCATTGATAAACTAAGTGATATTATTAATAAGGCCTCCTGTGAATGTAAAGAATTGGTTTAAGTCATACCTGGGCGGTCGTAGTCAGTCTGTAAATATTAAGGGCACAATATCGAAGGTCTTGCCCATAGACATAGGCGTTCCACAAGGGTCGATCTTAGGGCCACTTTTATTCATTGTTTACAGTAGTGATTTTCCATCCTGTATACCCCAAAATTGCAACTTATTTATGTATGCAGATGACTCCACGTTAACTTGTAGCTCCTCTAGTATTAACGAAATAGAAAGGAACTTGAATGTAGCTTTTGCTAGTATTCACAACTGGTGCCAAAAAAACAAACTAGCATTAAATGCCAACAAAACCAAATGTATGCTTTAATATTGGTTCAAGGCAGAAAATATCCAACGTCGACCTAAACGTGTGCATTGCTGATAAGGAATATCGAAAAAGTGAAATCTTGTAAATGCTTGGGTGTAGTTGTTGATGAAACATTAAGTTGGGGTACACATGTTGAATACGTAAGGAAGACTGTTTCATCTAAATTGGGTGTGTTAAACAGAATTCGTGATTACGTTCCCCAAAGCAGCCTGCACACACTCTTTGTAAGTTTGGTTATGCCATCTTTAGAGTATTGCTGTACGGTGTGGGGAGAAAGGTACATATCTCACGACAATACCCTCAACAAATGTCTAAAAAGAGCCGCACGGATAATCCTTAAATGTACCTCCCTCACCCCCTCAGCTGATATGTTTGCCAGACTAAATTGGATTCCTTTTAAAGAAAGAGTTCAGTTCAAAAAGGCTATCTTTGTTTTCAAAAACCTTAACAAAATGACTCCTTTGTACATGACAAATCTGTTCACACCACTTACAGTGATTCGTTAAACACGACAATCAACCCAAATGGCACTGAAAGTTCCTTTCGCCAAAAAGGAATGCTACGTGACAAGTTTCGCTGTGAGTGGTGCCAGTATATGGAATAATCTGCCTGAACAAATGAGAACCATAAATTCCTTAAGTACATTTAAATCGGAGCTACGTAAAGCCATCTATCAGTGATATTTCTGTAATTTACGCTGAACTGCGGAGTTATAAACTTGGTTGCCAAAATACTTTGGAGCCGGATGGGAATTTCCCCTTGTTTTTTACCCTAAAAGGTTTTTTTTTTCGCGGGTTTTTCGCCCATCCCGTAAATCAGCAATAGGCTTCTACTGGAGAGTTGAAAAGTTAACCGAAAATATATTTATTTGTGAAAACATTATTGTATTTGTTTAAATATTTTGTATGAATGTGTAAATATTCAATTTTAACTAATAATATGCAGGGCCCCAATGGAAACCAGTTTTAAACTGTTTGGGCACACCCTGGGTAAAGAAATGTAATGAATAAATAAATAAATAAATGTTAACGGTGTCACAGGACGGCTATGGACATGGTTATCAAGCTATTTGATGGGCAGATATATCCAGGTAGTTGTCAACGGTCAAACATCTCAATCTTACACCAATCAATGCATCGGTTCCGCAAGGATCAATTCTATGACCAACTCTGTTCTTGGTCTACATCAATGATCTTACCAAAAACCTGAACAACCCTACCTGCCTCTATGCTGATGATTGTACCATCTACTGTCTTCTGGGTGACAAGAATGCCACTGCGTCTCTGAGAGAAGACGTGCAGAAGATCTCTGAGTGGGGGCGAAAATGGAATGTCATATTTTCCCCAAAGAAGTGCAAAGTGATGTCCCTCAGCAGACGGCCACTTAGTGAGCAGCCTCCTGATTTATTTTTGGATGGCAAGCAATTGCAGAGAGTACAAGAGCTGGACATACTCGGTGGCAGGTTCTCCAAGAGCTTGGACTTTCAGTCTCATGTGAACTCCATCGCTGTTAGAGCTGGCCAAAGAGTGAGCACTCTTCGTAGCATTGCTCCCTACCTTGATCCAGGTGGCCGTGGCAGAGTTTAGAAAGCTCATGTCCGGAGGACAATGGAGTATGCCCCCTTAGCTTGTATGTCAGCAAGCTCCATGCACCTCAAGAAGCTGGATGATGTACAATGTCGTGCCATGCATATCATCAAGGCCCCTACACAGGAGTTGGAGATTGACCTGTTATCACATCGGAGAACTGTAGCAGGTCTTGGCCTTGTGTACAGACTACATACGGAAGAAGCACCAGCACTTCTGAAGACCATGCTTCCCCCATTGAGAGCTCCATCAAGATCTACCAGTGCAAGGGCCTCACTTGGAAGGTTTGCCTTGCAGGGGCTATCCGGTAGTACAGAGAATGGTCACTGGTCACTTGTGCAGTATGATCATTCCTTTATGCCAGCGATGGTTCCAGTTTGGAACAGCCTGCCATATGTCACTGTTGGTCAACCCACAACAGCAGGAAGCAAGGCCTGCTGCTTAAAGGAAACATGCTTCTCAAACTGGCCGGATCACATTTTATTTCATAAATAAATTCATTTATATGTATTAAATGTAAATTAAAAGCCAAACTGGTTCAAGTAAAGTTTAAGTGTGATTATTTGCTGCTCAAAAAATTGCCCCCCCCCTTTTTGGAATTTGTTGAGACTCCTATTGAGGATGCTGCTCATGACGTAGACTCGATAGTCTGGACCCGGCCCGTATACACACTATTAGGTCTACACGTGCAATTTCGTAAGTGGGTTATTCCATAAATTAGGGTACCAACTTGCGACATTTTGACCCCAAATGGAAAAATTCATTGAGAGGGGATTCTTTAATAATTTTCACTATAACTTAAAGATATTGACATTCCTCATTACTTGTAGCCAAAATCAGACATTTTTTACTCCAGAAATGCCACAATATCATGTCAAAACGCATTCACGGTTTCACGTGTAAAGGGGACACCAAATTAGTTTTCTGCTGTTTTTTGTGATAATTCATGCTCAATGTTGTATGTTTATTTAATAATGTATTTTTTGTCTTACCCAGGATAACACATTAAGGTTTATTGTGAAAATAACTTGATAACACTGAAAATAACAATTTGGTGCATAATTGCATATGGGGACACCATTTGGTGTCCCATTTACACGTGAAACCTAGTAAAATGGCCCAAAAAATAAATATTTTTGAGCATGCAATCTTTGTTATGATTTCACACTTATCAAGTGGGACATGTAATTAATGGTGATAGATCTGGATTTGCCAGGGAACCCAATTATCTTTTTATTTCTCAGAAATATTACACAAATTTCACGTGTAAAAGGGACACCAAAAAAGTGGGTCTTGTTTACACGTGAAACATTTAAGCTAACACACTGTCGATCTCGGTCAACTAGTTATTAAATCATTTAAATATGGTGCCATTCCAAAGCAGTATTAACCTGCTTTAACATAATGAAGGGCAATGTTTCATATACCTATGTCCACATGGTAGTATTTAAGAACCAAACAATGCATTTTAACAGCAGTCATGGCAGTTTTTTTAAATGTCGCAGCTTTGGTGTCCCTTTTACACGTGAAACTGTGAACTATTTAGGACACCATACTGTCAGGAAATTAGTCAGATGTTTCATCCTTTGCTACCAGATATTTAGGTACAAGTACTATAATTTAAGCAACTAAAATTATTTGTATATTTATATTTCACTGTTGGTAATACTAGTGAAACAAATATCACGATGTAAAGAGGGACACCAAAAGTCATTTAGCCCCCACATTTATGGAATCACCCAAGTTGCAACAACTTACATCAAACTTACCCTGATTTTCTCCCTTTTAGCGAAGGCTCCTCGGCAAGGCTCGACCTTAGCACTAGCCCGGCGTACAATGTCTAGTAAAAACTGCTCCGGGCTAGTGAAAAGCACTCTATAACTTGCTCGGCGGGCTAGTTAAAAAAGCATACCTACCTGCTTAAAATTGTCACTTTTGCTTGATATGAATCAAAGAAACGTTCTTGGTAAGTTTGAGTGAATCTTCTTGTTTCATTTAATGACTGAGTACAGCGCTACGGCGTCCCGCACAGTCAATACTATGCCGAGCCGCTGCGCTAGCGCTATGCATGCAGCTAGCGCTCGCTGTACTCACAGCAGCTAGCTTGTGTCCCCCGATGGCACATGCGTGCGTACACGTGTATGCCATTCATTGCGCACGTGATGCCACAAGCGCACATGACTTTTACAAGGTTGGTAGTCTCATATCAAGTCCAGAGTGTGTTGTACACTTTTTTTGCCAAATGCTGTACGCATGGGACTGGTTGGGTGTGGGAAGAAAAGTACAGTGAAAGTGCACACAAAAAAAGACTATGGATCTTTTCTCAATGCTCTGCTTCGATACGGCTGACACTGAAACATTTTTATTTTGTACATCATCAGTGTTTAAAAAAAATTATTAAGGACCGTCACATTTTTGGCCCATGTCAATTTAAAGGAAAACGCCAACTAATATTGGCGGAATAATGTCTATAAGACGCAGCGAACCGTACGCCGTACGCGGCGCAAAACAATCTTTGGTACGTACTGAAGCCAGCTTTGATTATGGGCCCAAAAGGGGGTTTCCACGTGCATACTGAGCATGCGCATCGGCACTTGACCTCAGCGACCATGAGCCATGCAGCAGTGAATGAAAGAAGGCATGAAAGGTACGGGGCGCGTGTGCGAAGATTTGTGCGTGTGGTCTGTACCAGGCCGGTGTACGTGGATGGTGAGAAGTTTTATTCACTTGGGTCTTTACATTTTCCGTCATGTGGCGATATCTAAATGTATCTAATCCGTCCAAAAAAGGGAGCAAAAGAGAATACGTTGCAAACTAGAGCAAAAATAAAAGACAACGTGTCTACAGACAAGACTGGGAGCGGGACTTTGGCTGGCTTAGCTACGATGGAAATACGATGTTTTGCCGTGTTTGCCGCGAAATGAAACTGACCATCGTTAATGGGATATTTACAATGTCCATTAAATGTGGGCTAGTAAAAATTTCTGCGGGCTAGTAAAAAACCCAGGTAACTTGTCCGTTGGACTAGTTAAAAAAAAGTTTAAGATCGAGGCCTGCTCCTCGGGGAATGGGCCGTTTAACTGCTTTTGCCTATATCTTACTCACATCTGGGAACTTTGTTGGGATGGCAGTAGACTTGAGCATATTTTTAATGGTCATCCCAAAGGATTTGAAAATACCAGTATCGAAACACGACGGCTCAAAGTGGTCGCTACATAACGCTGAGAAGCTGCTGGGGCCGGACCAAATTCTCCGATGTTTCGCATCAGTTGGGAAATAATTGAAAGCTTACTCCATCCGTCGTTGTTTTGCTGCACTTAGCAGCCACACACCTTGTCAGCATGGCCGAAAAACACTATTTTGCTTAGATTTTGGACATAGAATTTTCGCCGTGCAATGTACACACAATGCAAACCCGTGATTAATGGGTAATATGCCTCGATCTACGTCACACACTTATGTTAATGAGGGTCCCACTCAGGGGGCGGAGTAGCTTGGAAAAACATTTTCAAAAATTGTTTTCTCATATTTAATCTGGGAAATAATTGTCTCTGGACACAATATATCATTGTCAAGATAATACTTTATTGTTTTAAGCAGGAATAATGCAATATAAATCCTAAATCATGTTTCCTTTAAGAGCACATGATTTTCTTAAGAATTATTAATCTGGTGTTTCTGTTTTATTGTTTCTCTAATCACTTTTACACAAATTGTGCCTCTTAATACTGCACTTTGTTATCCTAATGGTACAAGTGGGCACTGTTTTTCAGTGTTTATCCGTAAATAGAAAAAAAAGGGGTTAAGCAAAACCATTTTGTGGTGAGCATGTTTTTGTGCTGAGCAGCTTTTTGAAATGGCCCCAGGTCACAAATTTACTGTCAAACTTTGGATTCTTTATTATAAATTATGTTTGATTTTTTTTTTTTGGGGGGGGGGTTGTTTTGTTTTTGAGGATTTTGTCTGGTGTGAAGTGCTTCACATATTATCATGGCCCTTTATCATTCATTGTCATGAAAATATCACCATGGAAAGAGGGGGTAATGGCTACACTTAGATGAGTTAAAAAACAAAAAGAGAAGCCTGAAGATTATTGAATTAGCATTGGAACTATTGTTTCAACTAAAATTATGGAACACGGTAGAATGGATGTGTAGGGGAAAAGAAAGTAGATTTCAGAAAAGGGCCCATTTTATTGGGCGTGGGCGACTAGTCAACTAGTCGCGACTATTAAAAGGCATTTGTAGTCTCGACTATCAATTTTCAGATAGTCGACTAGTCGTTATTCGGCGACTAGTGTTTAGCATGTCACTAGTTTACAAACCACACGGCCGCGTGACTATTAATAGTCGCCACGCAATGCGCTGCATTCTGAAGTGACAACATACTGCACGCACTGGCAATTCACAAGTGCAATCACCAGAGACACTCATTGAACGAACGTACACTGTGTTGTATGGGTGTATTCACGCACGTGGCGACAAGAAGGGCCAATGCGGTTATATTACGTGTATACACGTACGTACACACACGTAAATGTATTGTACACACCACGTGTCTGCAGAGTTTTGTTACATAATGAAAAAATAAACCTCCATGTACATGATGTGTCCATCCAATTCTCACTTGTCAAGAGATCTTTGTAGCAGAAAAACCGGGCCGCTAACAGAGGTGTTCAACGAGTATTTTTTTACCAAAGATTTTTTTTTGACCGAGCGACTCTTCTTCAAGCCAAAAAAATATGAGAACAATAGAAATAAAAAAGGGACGCCCATGACCGCCAAAATGCAACCCCGATTTGCAGACATATTATTATTCATGTTCGGGGCGAGTTCGGGGTAAGTTATGCTTACAATGCATGTCTCTGAATTGGTAATATTTTTGCAGCACATTTTAAAACCTATTCTTGTTTTCACGTTTATATTGTTTCTATTTCTGATATTACAAAATTCATACAATATTATGTGGAAATTGAGCATACAGTAACTTCATTACTAGGATATGCATTCATTTTTTATATCGTGTGGGAATAGAGCATTTGCGGGGAATTTTTTTTTTTTTTTGGGGGGGGGGTTATTTTTTGTAATTTTTTGTATATTTTACGTATCGCGAATTTGCGATACCTATTGTGATATCGTTACATCCCAAAGGTTTTTATTCAGACTTTTACAACTAATAATTACATTTATCAATCATTGTAATTGAGAAACAAAATAAGCCGAACCCTGTAAACAATGGTCATGACTTTCTTGTTTTGCAACTTGAGAGCGAGCCAAGGCTGGCTTGGCGCCCTGCAGGGATCGCACACGTGGCCCATCGCCGTGCGTCGAACTAAATTTCTGTTTCGTGCACCGCCATAGTGAAAGATAGGTAAGAAATTGGTGGTGTCGGAAACTCACGGGCTAAATCAACGGTAAGTCGGCGTTTTGGACACAAAGACACATAAAAAAACATCGGTTATTGATGCATACTAACTAGAGCATTTTAAGCTACATGTAGGTCTCACATTAGTTTATTATGTGTAACTTGTGACAAAAATCGGCATTTTATCGCACACAAATTGCGTGCGATGCTTTTTATATTTTAATTTTTTGTTGACAATGATTCATTTGTATGGACATGTCGGAAAAATTTCGTTGTCGCCAACAGCCCTAATCAACAGGCATAGATGTACTGAATCTTTGTTTCTTCAGTTTCCCCTCACCTTCATTCATGACGTTTCTGTGTTGTTTTTTGTTTGTTCCGTTCTGTTTTTGTTATCTTGTCCAGGCTGTTCCACTTTACAAGCCTTGGCTTATGTGAACAGCCTTGTACTTCTGTTGTAAGCTCTTTTTTATGTCTCCTGTGATATTAAACTTCATGTAACTGCTTGTCTTTGTTTGTTACATTTTTTGTATGTTGCTTTTACATTACCTAACTAATATTTGTAAGATCACTCACACTTTACTGGAGAGTGTAAAATAAATGTAAATTTTTAAAATCAAGCAGTGAATACATGTACATGTAGGATATGCGTCATTGTGCCCTGCCCGACTGCAGATTCATTGTACATGGCAGATTATGTCATATAATATAACAAGTTCTTAGTCATATAATATTACAAGTTATGATTTCCCCTAATTAAATATTTGTTTTCCAATAATACAGTCTCGAACTTTGAGACTGTATGCCAACAGTAATTTTACACATTGTATGAGCTGTAAATGTACATTGAGAATGCTAGAAAAGGTGTCGCCTTAGGGGGCACTTACCAGTCATGAATTCTGACCGCGCGGCCGCGTGACGTATATATCTCCGAGGACAAAAGGAGTAAGGAAATACAAAGAAACCTTTCAGTCCTCGCACGTCAAGTCTTTTGTTGAAATTGGTCCTCGCACGTAGAAGTATGTGTACGTGCTTAGTCTATGGGGTTGGGTTATATTAAAGGAACAATAGGAAACACAAAGCATTGTCCCTGCACGTATTGGGAAAGTACGGCTGTGTGACCGTGTGACTCTATGTTAAAGTTTTAGGTTAGGCCCAAAAAAAAAATAGTTATGCTTCCGATTACATGCCTTTAAAAAAATAGGGTAGGTAGGTTGGAATTTTTTGTTGTGCTGTTTGAATGGGTATTCAATTATATGCGAATTTCAGTCTGAACTATTTCCATTTACGCTACGTATTTCCATTTATGGCCACAAAAAGTAATACAAACTTGCCTTAATTAATGTTAAAAAAATTTACTGTCGATAATTCTTAAAAATAATGGAGAATTTAGGTCGTGCACACCACACTATGCACAACAATAGCCACAACGGGAAACTGGCCAACACCGTCCGTTTGTCGTGCGGTGAGCATGCATGATGAACTGTGTGTGGTGGGCGACGAACCTCGTGTTGCGGCAGGAAATGTCAGGGAAACACACTTCAAGTACAAGCGGTAAAACCTCAAAATAAATTCATGAGAGATCAAGTTCTGTGATTTAACTTGCAGAAATCTTCTTTCTCCATTGATGTTTACTTGGCATTTGTACGATGTCAGATAGATCCGACATGGAACTGCAGTGCCCTGCATGCAGTGTTACGCTTTGTTGGTTGGCTATATGCAATAAACTGGTAGCCGCATTTCCGTCATGCCTTCTTTGGCACTTTTAGTGGGCGGCACGGCGGGAACCAGTAAAGCATTGCACCATTGAGCACGTGTTTTCATCACGGTGATAGGAAATCACACACCAAAGGGAACTTGTAATCGTGAAGAGAACTTGTAAAAACGAAGAGAACTTGTAAAAACAACAGAGGTTTCTTCTTAAAAAAATAACGAATGTATCGTAGGTTAACAAATTACAAGCTTTTTTGACGTAAATACATGTAGGTCGATGAGAGGTTATTAACAGGGTTATTTATTTATTTATTTATTTATTTATTTATTTTTTTTGAATCTTTTTTTTATTATTAATTTTATTAATTTTTTTTTTTTTAACTTGCCAAACTTTTGTTTAGGGTCGGGGCAGTAAAATTAGGGTAGGTTGGGTAACCGGAAGCAGAACTATTTTTTTTTGGCCTAAGTTTTTGCTCTCATTTGGTGTCATTTGAAAAGTGGACTTCCAATTGGAACCAAATGTGGGTTATACATGGAAACCTTCATATGTTAATGAGGTCAAAGGCCACATACCAAGGTCAAAGGCCATCTGAGGTCAAGTTGTAAAATGGGCTGAACATGTAAAATTGGTCTCATTTGAAAAGTTCAAGTCATATTACAATCAAACTTGAACCTTAGGTGCAACATGGAAACATTTATATGATGTTGATGTTACAGGTCACATCAAGGTCAAAGGTCATTGGAGGTCAAGTGGTAAAAAGGCTGAAAATGTAAAATTTATCTCATTTGAAAAGTTGAAGTCCAATTGCAATCGAACTTTGGTCATAGGTGCATTGTGTAAACATTTAACCGTCACATGATGGTCATGTGAAAGGTCGCATACTGATATCAAAGGTCAATTGAGGTCAAGTTATAAAATAGGCTTAAAAGGTAAAATTGCTCTATTTTAAAAGTTACAAATGCGATGCAGTGACCAAACAAAGGCGACACATGTGATCCACGGATCACCTTGTTTTATATCTTGTTACGTTCGTTCTGTCAGAAGTCATTCACCCACAATGAAGTATATCCAGGGATCATGCCCCAACCTGGGAAGCGACATTGTGGGGATACTCTTTAACTTATAAAATCATCAAATGTTTGTCATATCCTCATAGAGGATGGCGTGTATACATGCAAATGTTCTGCGTAATTCGGAACAGAAAACGAATAAACTCGCCACGCACACGGCCAGAAATATTTGTGTTCTTTCCACGGATGATGCATTAACCTGTCAGACATGGTGGTTTGATTCAGCGGAGGATGTGTATACGCGATTAAAAACCCTATTTTTTCGATAAAAATTAATGCTGCGCCTGGGTCCAGTCAATTTTTAAAAATCCTGGCGTGAACTGGTTTAGGAAATTGAAAATGTGAATGGGGGATAGTTTTAGTCTGGTTCCTGTTCCACTGAAAGTCATTGCTAGGTCAATTTGATGGTTTGGTTCAAAGTTCAAAGAAACTGGCAGGAGCGGGATTCGAACCTACGACCTCCGGGTTACCGTACCGGCGCTCTACCAACTGAGCTATCTTGCCCTATGTTGGCGGTCTCCCAAATTGTCAGTATCTTTGTTCGGGTGGGCGCCAGTCAGAAGTCATAAACCCAGAATGCCGTATAGCCAGGGATCACACCCAATTTTACGATACAACCTGGGAAGCGACATTGTGGGGATCACTGCCAGTTTCTTTGTTCACTTTGATAATGTATTCAAATTTACCTAGTCAGTTTCCCTTGTGGATTATTTGACAAAGTATAAAAACATTTAGGTTGGCTCAGGCCATTGCTGGCAGTCGGGCACCTCGCTAGTAATACTCTCCGTGACACCTTTATTTCCCCTTTTTTATATAATATTTGTGATGCTTCATTTAAAATTGATTGACCCCCCCCCCAAAAAAAAATATCCCAAGTCTTGGTTTTAAGTGCAACATATCACATCTTCTAGGGG
This sequence comes from Hippasteria phrygiana, assembly GCA_037893225.1. Taxonomy (NCBI): domain Eukaryota; kingdom Metazoa; phylum Echinodermata; class Asteroidea; order Valvatida; family Goniasteridae; genus Hippasteria; species Hippasteria phrygiana. The sequence continues at coordinate 3,609,687 of JAZGUH010000390.1, read as the reverse complement.
AAAATGCAAAACTTTTCACCAACTTTTCAATCTAAAATTTTATCTCAGAAGACTTGTTAAATCCAGGGATGAGATTCTTCCGACTTTTGGCGGAGTTCCGACTTTGGGACTTTGAAAACTTTCCAACAACTTTGAAACGAATTAAAACAGTTTTTGCTTACTATTTTGCCTCGTGTCACGCCTTTCTTTAATTTTAATAATGCCTCGTGAGCTAGAATGTCTATGCCCTGAACCAGGGCCAAGTTCGATCAGCGACTATTTACCAACGTTACTTGTCGAATTTGCCTAGTATCCAGATTATATTTTGTGCATAGGTTACCAGGCAAAATCAACCAGTGGTTGACAAATGTTCGCTGATCGAACTTTGTGCAGGCTGCTATTGAGAGACAGAATAAAGCGATGAATTCCATTGGCTCTTGCCGAAACAAAGTGGGATACCTCGCGCATAATGACCAATGACAATCACTTTGTAAAGTGCATTTGTGTTAGGTCAACGATGTAACTATCGGTCTTACAACTGCTCTGATTGGCATGTTTTTGTGGCTATTTCCGCTTTTAACCAATGACCGAGCATGGACCATGCGCCGAGCGTGCTGCAACGCACGTGCAAGGGGAAGGGGAAGGCGTTTAATTGTAATACGCTCTTACTGGTAAAATGTATAATTACATTTTGTTGCACTTTTTGGTCAGATTTTTCTTCTTTTCCCCCAAATTTCTTAAAATAAAAAAAATACTTACAAATGACATAATTTTACCATAGTAAACGTCAAGCATTTTTGAATAGCTTGCAGTGCTGTTTGACATGTTAATCGTATGGACTTTGCCGTGCCCGCGTGCTGTGTAAGTGTTTTTCGTGCTGCATGCACGCGTGCTCACTTCCCTTGACAGAAAAACAAATCTGACTTTTTTATTTTTTCAGAATCTCATCCCTGTATTTAACACTGGCTCTTCTGGCTTGACTCTTTTGGCTCAGTTGGCTTGACCTTGCACTCAAGAAATAGACAAATATTAAATTTTGCAATCTGGAATAAATGTAAAGCATACAAAAGTAATTGCAGCCAGACACTAAAAGTATATTTTGTTTGTTTGTAGATCCCTTAGATGTCCCCAGCACACCGATGAGCAAAGAAGAATTGTCAGACGATACCTGCTTAGAATTGATCCAGAGGGGAGGCTGAAAGTGAGAGGAGATGGGTATGTTTCTATATTGTTTATCTTGTAGTATAAAAAACACTTTCTTGATGCATAATAAAATTTGAGTTTCAGCCTCATTAAAAAAAACAAAAAAAAACAAGCAACTAAAAAGACAAGAAAATAATCCTCAACTTTTTTAACCAGTTCGCGCCGGGATTATTTTTCCCGAAAATGTCTATTTTCAAAAAAGGCAAAATATAGCAGCCAACTTCTGATATACAGCCAAACGCCACAGATACTAATTTGCAAGAGTCATTTCAACAGTATTTGTACAATACATGTATTTCTTTTGCCGAAACCTCATATATTTCAATACTCCAGGTGCGCCCACCGGAGCGTAAATTGTAGAACAACAGGATGTGCACAGCGGCCAAGTTCGAGTTCAACACACGGTCCCCCTCCACAGACTTCTCAGACTTTTTGTGTGTGTACAAAACAAATGAGGGATTAGCGTGTTGAGATGTCACCCGGATTTTTAAAATTTAAATCGGATTTTTAAAATTTAAATTAGTTATATGTTTTCAACTTTCAAAATATTGGTATTTCTTTAAAATTTGTCTAAATCTTTCTATGCACCCTTACACCCATCAACAAGGAGTTTTCAGGTTCCTACAGTAGCCATGATCCACAAAACACAATTCAGTATTCAAAACTTCCAGACAAAAATTTCGAGTAACATTTAATAATTAATTGCCTTTGAAAAAATTGTCCTTCTGCATATTACTATACCCTAAGTCAACAGTGGAAATAACTAGTCAACAACATTTGAGTCAATACTTTTGAAGACAACACTTAATCATGTCGGGCAGAAAAAGTTATCCCATTTTGTACCATTTTGAGAAAACAGAATCAAAAACAGCAACTGGGTGTCGTGCAAGATGTAAAACCTGTGCTCTGCCAGTCGAGATGGTGCCAACATGTTGGCACCACATAATAGAAATGGTAAGTAAGTTGATAACAATTGTTTGATCCATCAAATTTTTCTTAGTGTTCTTTACCATGTAAATAATTACCATGTGGGCCAACAAAATTATAACAAAATGTCAACATTTGAACAAAAAAAAACATTTCAAGCTGAAATAATAACTTCAATGTCTAATCATCAATCAAAGATGAGCGACCATGAAATTGTATGTTTAACTCAGTCATTATAAAATGTAGTGTACACGATTGGTAATCCTCATTTTTTTTTTTACTAAATTATTACGAAATACCTTACTAGACTGTAAGTTAATAGTAGTCTCAATCATCCTGTGAAATTATGGCACCAGGTGTGCTGTCATTGTCAAGAAAAGTGGAAATTTATATTGTTTTCCAACGATTTCCAGCTGGAAATTGTTGGAAAACTGCCCTATAGCATTTAGTCAAGGCGCGCGTGGCTAATAATCCAGACGAGTGGCATGCCCCGGACATGCTGGCATTCGGGGCGCATCATGCATCCAGGTAACCACGCACGCCTTTACTAAAGGCTATCATCCGCCTGACGGTTGAAAATGAGCGCTGTTTTTCTCTCGTTTTTTTCGCCATCCAACAACGCAGAACTTTGACCAGGTCAGTGGAATGATATTTCCAATAAAATACTAACCCCCAAATCCGCCCATTTCTGAAAATTGCAACAATGACCAATCATGTGCACTAACTTTAACTCAAACGAAAATAGTGGACAAATTAATAAAGGATGAATGGATGAATGCTTCAATGTGTGTTGAAATATGTGTATTACCTTAATTATTGATGTCATATTTTATATTTCAGAATCAGAGCAAGCTTTTACTGCTGACCAGCCACGTCCTTCAGAAGCTTCTGCATCCACATCTCCTGCTACTCCAAGTACATCCACATTTCCCGTTGTCAAATGACCCTTATCAGAAATTCCAACTCGCAAAAAAGCAGTAGACCATCTTGAATTAGTGAAGATGACTGAAATGTTGCGACCAGGCTACAAACCTTCCTCAAGAAAGGATGTTGCTGAGAAGTACTTACCTTAGGTATATGAAGAAGAATTCAACAAGTGTGTGGACTACTGTGACCACTGATGTTGGCCAAGTTTAATTGGTGGATATTAAATATGATTTGAAGCTTGCATGGTAGGTACGATACGAGAAAGACTGAGATTGCGGGTAACACCATGTGAAATTAATCTCTTCTAGGTGGATACTGTTGACACCTGTGGAGAGCCACACACTTGTAAAGATCACCACAGCTTCCATGGAACAGGCTAACAATTTCTTTTGGCTGCCAAGTTGGAAGTATTGTCACTGACAATGCAGTCAGTGTAGCTACAGTACATTGCAATTGAAAGTTAACCTTAAAATGGGAAAATCTTTTCACCTTTTTTCTCATTTTGGGGAATTCATTTTCATTTCACGAAATGTGAAAAGTTTTCCCAAAAGTGTGAAAAGTTTTCACTCTTTTCACAAAATGGGAAAATATTTTCACACTCTTTTCACAAAAGTTGAGAAAACTTTTCACACTCTTTTCACAAAATGGGAAAAATATTTTCACATCCTTTTCACAAAATGGGGAAATATTTTCACACTCTTTTCACAAAAGTGTGAACAATTTTCACACTTTTTTCACAAAATGGGAAAATAATTTGCATTGGCCCCTCCCCTTTTCTCACTTTTGCGAAAATAATTTTCCCACTTGAATTAGCCCCTCCCCTTTTCTCACTTTTGCGAAAACTTTTCTCATCTTTGTGAAATGGGAAAATTATGTACATGTGCATGTGCATGTACGTAAATGTACAATTTGTTCTCGATGCTTTCACAAAACACGTTTGATTATCTCTCAATAAGGAAAGCAGAGGATCGTAAATCTCAAACAGAAGTATAATCTTTCATTTTTGCTGATTTGAAGGAGAGTGCTAACATTAGTTAGAGCATGGAGGAAGGATAGAAAGACGGCATAACATTTTAAAGGCAGTCCATTTGAACGCGAACTCGTTTTGTTTACTACATTGTACCTCGTCATTCACAAACAATCAAGATCGCATGAAGATTTTCTTTGGCAAAACTTTGAACCTGTAAATGTAGCGCTGTGTGGCCTCATCTTTACGTGTACGGGCGGTGCATCAGGCCCAGCGGTGACAATCGTCCCGATCGCGGTGGCATAGTACGGGCGGTACACGGTCACCGCGAGGCCCCATCACGGACGGTGCATCAGGCCCCAGGCCCGGGGGTGATCGTCCCGATCGCGGTGGCATACGGGGCCGGCCAGCCGCCGGGCCGGGGCGGGCCGGCGATACAGTCACTGCACGTCGATTCAACACGTACACGCCATTTCTAAACCGTGTACAAATGTATAATGATTGATTTTCTTTTAGGAAAACAATTTTATTGCAAAATTAATTTTAACTATTTTTTAAAAGGTATATTTTTATTTACAAAATATGATTTTTCTATGTTCGAAATACATCGATATAAAAAAAGAAAAAAGCTTTTTACGGAGTACTTTTTTTGTAATCATTGGACGAGGATGTATTTCTTGTCAACCCAAGGGAAATTCCCAAATTTGATGGCATCGTACGTGGAGATTTATGTTGGTTACATGACAACCAAACCTAGAGTATATTGCAAACTCATATTAAAATTTTAGGATTTGATACTGTTAAAATGGAGTTCCAAGTAATTGTAATAATGCCCGAGTTGACTCTGGTACGAGTTCACCCGGGTACGAGTTGACCCGGGTACGAGTTGACCCATTACCGACAAATCCTATCGCCTGATGTGGGGCAACCAAAATCAGGCGGCACGGGTTACCAATGGAGAAAGGAAGGGCTACCGTTTCTTGTCCGTGGCCAAGTTCAATTTTTTCAAAATCGGGCTCTTATGATCATTTAGGAAGGGGTATGAAACGCATAATAAATTCATGTATTGTTTCTGATTTTATCCAAAACTAACATGAATGCGAAAACCATAAGTCAGTTGAACTCCGAGGCCGCGCCGAGGAGGATGCACATCACGATTGGGCCTGGCCGGCAGCGCGGCCCATGCCCACATGACGTATTAAAGAGAATTTGTCAAGAAGTACGTACAACGATTCGATTTACACATTGCGCCGGGCACGTGGAAGCAGCGTATTTTGTTGAAGTCTATATACGTATATACATGCATGCAGCGGGCCATGGGCGAACTAAATTCTCACTACGTACAAATATACGTTCCATAGACATATTCTAGTCCGTGATGAACTAGTTTTTTTTTTTTTGTGTGGACTGCTGCTTGAATAGAACGAAATATGGTAAATTAAAGACTAAATGTGAAGTCTATTGCCAAACAGCTGTTTCCGACTTCGGCAAGAACGAACATGTACTATAAAGTAGGGGGGGCCTACATGTATTCTTGTCAAACTGGATGGAGATTTCATCGGTAAGAAATATATCTTTGTAGTTGAAATTTTCTCCCCAAAATCACGGAAGCTGCACGGTAGTGATTTTGTTCATCAATGTTAACAAAATTATCGCTCTCGATGTTCTATCTGCATATGTGGACAGCCGGCTAAAACAGCAAGGCATGCTGACGTGACTGACAAGCTCACACATTTCTTCGCACCGTTTTCGCAAGTTTTTCGCAAAGTTTTTCGCACAGTTTTCGCAAATTTTTCGCACCATTTTCGCAAATTTATTTTCACACCGGATGCGAAAAACATTTTCGCATCGCGTTCGCAAAATTTTCGCACCGTTTTCGCACCGTTTTCGCAAAATTTTCGCAAAATGTTCGCAAAGTTTTCGCTGCGAAATCGCGGTGCGAAAAGTTGCGTGCAAAATGCGAAATGCGAATGCGAATGCGAATTCTTTTCGCAAATTTTCCCATGCCAATTCGCAGAGTTAAGTTTCAATTGCAACGTACTGTACAATGAGTAGGAAGTTAGAAGAGAACGGGGAAACAAACCTGCAGGGTGAATCCAGGATTGTTTACACTCTTTTTCAACATTGGTGGCACCATTTAACCTCTTTGTTTTGTTCTTACCCTTACACGCAAACTAATACCTTTACAGGGTTTTGCTTTTCTGGTTTGCAACTTTAAGCAAGAGGGGGGGGGGGGGGGGTTGATGTCCCCCCCCCCCCCCCCCCCCCCCCAATCTGCCAGGTCAGGACCTGGTGACCTATGGGTGTCCTGCGCACACCAAACGTAAAGGAGCAGGTTGTGCATGTGGTTGAGTACTTCCAAAATAACCACCTTGCTTCCAAAATAGCCACCTTGCTTCTGCAAAATACCGTCAAGTGGGTGGAAATTGTCTGGTGATGCCCCAAGCTGTTCAATGGAATACTATGTGTGATTGTTTTATTCATTTATCAGAAACTGGTATAAACTGCTGAATTTAAAGGGTGGCTGCAATGAAATTGTACCAACAATTTAATTTTGTGATGTATAACTCTTTTACAATACAAGAAATGTGATTAAAATGTGTTTTCTGTGTTTCTGCCCATTTTTGGTGTTTAATTTTCCCGGAATAAAGTGCCCCCCTTTTTCTATCGTTTCCGCGCCCCTAAATGCTTCACGTCATCTTGGGAAAACAGAAACTCAGCAAGAGTAGTTTGATCATTGTACGTTTGTGTACGTGTGGATGTATGCCGTTGTTGAGGGAACCAGCCACGCGCGATTAAATAGCTTTGGATGAAGGGACCAGGGAAACATTTCTCGTCGCGTTAAAATCTTCAAACAAAATCTTTTGGATCTGAATCTGACAATAAAGTGTCGATTTTAGACTTGTTGATTCAGACACTTCTTCGGAACATTATTGGGGCGATGAAGAGGAGGATCTTGGAGCTCTTCCGTACATGTACATGAGCCAGATGGTGAGAGTAACAGCGAAACTACTGAAGACTCCGAATCGGACTCCCGATGCGGAACGCGTGAAAGACTTGAAAACAACGATTGCTAGGCTAAATAACACTGTGAAGACAGGTGAAGACTGACACCATCCTTAGTCATGTTAGTGGTGTTGCTGAATCCAGCAGCAACACAACCACACGGTATTATCGACGAAAAACATTCGCAAAACACTGAAAGCTTTCCGCGACGCAGCGAAAACACACGTGCATGTCAATGCATCGCATGCTCGGTGTACTATGGCCGACCATACCACAGCCAGCCGGGTTCCCGGGATGACGTCACATCGGCGTTACCACCTGATGGGCGGGGCTGACCCCTCCCGCATTAAAAAAATAATTTTCAAATGCTTACGCGAAATAAAAAAATACAAACAACACACAGTTGTGTTTCAAAAACTTTATTTCATCGATATACACAATAAAAATTGCATTGCAGCCACCCTTTAAGTGAAGAAACGGAGACACTGTAGACAGCACTGTACAAACTACATTGGCAAACCTTACACCTTGAAGAGATCAGCAGAGGATCTACATGCAAGACTATCTCCAATAACAGTTGCAATAGACAAAATGCGAAGTGATACAACGATATTGGCAGAGGCTGTTGAGGTCTGGAAAGAACTAGAGGGAAAGTTACTACCTATTGGTAACAAACAAGTTGCCAAAAATTTGTCAAACAATCCACAATGCCAAAAAGTTCAAAACCAAGTACAATCAGGCCATAACACCAGCCCATCTCGTGGAAAAACCTAATCCATCCCACTGAGGAACGAGCTTAGAACCCACAAGGCTGCAAAACTTGTGTAATATTCAAGTGATTGGCTACAGGTTACTACATGTAGTGTCTTGGACATAGAACATACATGTACATGTCCCAGTAGCTAAACAAATGTCTAAAGAAATAATACTTGAGATAATGTATTATCTGATACCTGCTACTGTGTTAGACTGTTATTTAGGCCCCCTTCCCACGAGATCCACCAAATGGGGGTATCTGATCCACCTTTTGCCAAATTGCCGGATCAGATCCCCCAATTGGTGGATCAGATCCTGCAATTGTGTGCAGTGGGAACGCTAATCGTTATGAGGTGGATCAGGATCCGATCCACCTTTCTTGATCCACCTTTCGACCAGGATATAGATCCCCAATTGGTGGATCAGATCCTGCAATTGGTGGATCAGATCCTGCAATTGGTGGATCACGATCAAGTGGGAACGCAAAAGGTGGATCTGATCCGGCAATTTGACCTGTCAATATCCGGCTGGTGCACGAGAGGCGCGAAAAGTTTGCGGTCTGATGAATGAAGAAATACGTGTAGCTCATGTAAAAATTTCCCATGTGCACGACCTGCACAATAAAAAACTACTAAACTACGGGCTGTATACAAAATGTGTCACCACAGGTGCGCGATGCATGCATGCTTGCATCGCACATGTATATGTCCCAGGTCTATGTCCCAGGTCTTTTACAATGTTCGTTGCGTACTGGAAAGTCGTCCGTTTCTAAACCTTTTTCTTTCGTGTAATTTAACTTTTTTTTCCATCCATAAATAATTCTGTGTTAGTGCATAGCCCGCAGCGTGTCATAGAACAAAACAACCGTATCAAAGTTTGAAGAAAATCATACGTTTGACTAGGTTAAACGTTCAATCTGATTTGAGCCAGTACATGGAGGAAGGAACAAACCTTCCTCCGTGGTTAGAACTACTCCAGAAAATCTTGACACAATAAATATCTTGTAAAAACAGACATCATCTTTGCAGAAGTTGAAGTTGTGTAAAAAAATGTTTGTTTTTTACGCGAAAACTATGATTACTTTAGGGAAGTGATATGCACGTCGCATGTGCGGCATGTACGATTTGCTTGAGTCTGTCGGGAGATTGGTATTTGGCAGCTGATACGCCTCAGAGAAATAGTTTTGTCGATATTCTTGTCGTAGTCTTGTCACTTCTTCCTCTATGTTGAAACTTCGAACATCAAAACATCGCACTTGTACGTGCACTGTATATATCTCCGAGGACAAGAGAAGAAAGGAAACACAAAGAAACCTTACAGTCCTCGAACGTAGAGTCTTTTGTTGAAATCGGTCCTCGAACGTAAGGATACGTGCTTAGTCTATGGGGGTTGGTTATATTAAAGGAACAATAGGAAACGCAAAGCATTGTCCTCTTACGTATTGGGGAAGTACGACTGTGTGTACATGTGTGTGTGTACATATGCAATTTGACCCGTCCCAGCATGCAACGCTGCCACAGAGCGCGCGCTCAGCAAGCAAGGGCATGCGTAATACCGAACTTTCGGACTTGACACTTCCGTTCGAAAAGGTGGATCAAGCATAAGTGGAAATGCAACTTGCGGTTTCGTTGCGGTTAGACAACGATCACACAAAAATGCCGGATCTTGATCCACCTTTTCCTAATTCAAGAGGGAACGCGGTCTGAGTGTTATACATGTGCGTGTAATTTTCCTGAAGATTGGACTTGCCTTATATGTGTTTCCAAAAAGCACATTTTTGTTTTACGTCATCACGATGTCACACATTTTTTCACACTTAAATGTAAGTACATTTGACCTAACAAACCTATTACAATTTTTGTTTTCGAAATTAGCATGTTCAACTAATGAGATATAGCTCAAAGATTCAAAAGTAAACAAAT